>CM062297.1:555981867-556336867 GCA_031216915.1 Pictodentalium vernedei | reverse complement strand
TCCCTCGAGTGAATCGTTTATTGTTCCTCCTTCCCCTGCTAGTGTGCCGCCTAGCAGGATGGTGTTGGGACGTTGGCATCCAGGGCCTGCTGTTCGGCAGCGGTCAGTGACAGCCCCTGTTAGCTGTCACTCTCGGAACCTTTCTCCGGTGATTCCTCACTGTGTTCCGAGTCTGGGTGTCGATCAATGCTTGCCGTCGGTCTCAGAGGATGGGCAGTTGGGGCCGTCTGCCGCGCAGAGGCCAATGACAGGTTCCTGTCATTCTTGGAACAATCCTCCGGTGTCTTCTCACCGTGTCCTAGATCCAGCTACCGATCGACGTGCGCCGTCGGTCTCTTTCGAAGATTTGCAGGCAGGACCTTCTGTTTCGCAGAGGTCAGTGATGGCCCCTGGGCGTCACAATGGGGGCTATCCTCCGGTGTCTTCTCACCATATCCCTATTCTGTCTGCCGATCGACGTTTGATGTCGGTCTCTTCTGAGGATTTGGGTTCTTCTACCAGAAGGGTCCATTGGGAGGACAGTCCGTCGGGCGATGCTGCTGCGACAGATTCTCAGGGTGACCTGCGTCAGGCCGTTTTGGCGCTCACCCGGTTGGTTTCTGGCAACCCTCAAGTTGGCCTCCCTGTGCCTCCTGAGGCACAACCTCCTTTGGTCAGTCGCAGAGATGTCTCGCCTGGCTCCTTGGATACTGCTCAGTCTTCCCAGGAGGTTTCTGCTGGTCAGCCCGAGTTGGGCTACGTCTCCTCTGCTACGGAGGATGACGATTATCTGGAAGGTGATGGGCCCCCCTCGTCAGTCTTGGGGCAGGCTTTGGATTTCGTCTTCGGCTTATTGCCGGACGTCCAACCTTCAGACCAGCCATCTGTGACCGTCCGGCCGCGGTCCACTGTGGAGCGCCGTAACTCTGTTGAGCCTTCTAGCTCCGAGGCTTTGCGTCCTCTGCAATCGGCTCATGTTGTTGAGTCCTTCCAGGGCTTAGATGCCAAAATGCGTTCTAAGGCCCTCAAGAGTTCCTTCTTTTCTAGAGCTGATGCCTTTCTGCCTCCATCACGGTTTCGTGTTTACGATTCCGTCTCTCCACCAGTCTTCCAAGGGATGACTACTGTGGATGAGGATTCTTCTTCCCTCGGGTTAACTAAGCCTAAGTCGGCAGTTCTCCCGATGTCGGTAGTTGAATCCATGGTGGGCCTGGCCCGAGAGATGCTGGGCATGTTATCTCTCTCGGACCATGTCGTCGCTGCTCTGGCTGAATATTTTCCTCCAGGGGAGTTTGATGACGCTCAGGCGCCTTTTCGTGTTTTGTCACAGGCTCTTATGAACTTGACACATGCTCTCGCCTGTAACATGGCTAATTTGGAGCTGGCATGCCGGGATGCGGTGTTGGATTCTTCTTCATCCCTTCCTTCTGAGTAACGTGCTGTTCTGAGGTCTGCCTCTTTGGTGGGACCTCAGTTGTTCCATGGTTTCGTGGAAGCTGTTCATGACAAAGTTCTTCGTCATTCGAAGGACCAGCTTTTGCTGCGACAGCTTGACCTACCTGCTGCTGCGGGTGGTGGTCGTTCCAGGCCCGCCAAGCGTGCTGCTGCATCTGCCTCGTCGGCAACATCGGCTATGCCTTCGGCTCCGTCTGCTCCTTCTGCACATAAGAAGCGCCGACATGGCCAGGCTCGCTGGCAGCCTCAGGCAGGAAAGTCTCAGGACTCTGTCACTTCCCGAGGTGGTTTCTCCTCTCGGGGGTCTCGTCGAGGCCGCAAGTGAAGGTTCTCACCTTGATTCGCCTCCAGTCGGGGGAAGGCTGTCGCTGTTTTACGACCGTTGGACAGAGATAACGTCGGACCCTTGGGTCTTCGACGTCATTCATTCCGGTCCGCGACTGTCCTTTCATCGGCACCCCAGTTTATCTCGGGTGCCCCTCCCGACTCAAGTCCCACCGATTCTCTGCGTCGGGACCTTCTGGTGCTGGAGATCGACAATCTCCTCTCCAAAGGGGCGATCGAGGTGGTCAGGAACACCCTTTCACCGGGGTTTTACTCCAGACTTTTCTTGGAGCCGAAGAAAAACGGCAAATTTCGTCCTGTCATCGATCTGAGTATCCTGAATGAGTACATTATAGCTCCTCGTTTCAGTATGGAGACTTTCCGGTCGGTTCGACATTCACTTCATCAGGGCGACTTTGCTGCCAGTATCGACCTGAAGGATGCCTACTTCCATGTACCCATTCATCTGGCGTCACGAAAATACCTTCGATTCTCTCGGCCAGGACTTTCCTTCGGATGCTGGGCCTTTGCAGTTCGGTGACAGATCTCATTCCGCTCAGTCGCTTGTTTGTCCGACCTCTCCGAATGTAGATCCGCTGGACCCGAATGTAGATCCGCTGGACCTGGAACTCACTATTCCTCGGTCTCTGCTTTGTCACCTCCACCCTTGGGCCAATATTCCCTGGCTGACACAGGGTGTTCCATTGGATCTTCCTTTGGCCGATCGCATCCTTACTGCGGATGCCAGCGATCGGGGCTGGGGTGCGACATTGGATCCTCTCAGTCTGTCTATTCACGGCGAGTGGGACAGCGAGCAGGTGGGCCTTCATATCAACCAGAAGGAGCTCCTTGCTCTTCTGTTGAGTTTTCGGCTTTGGATCCCTCATTTGTCGGACCATATTGTCCTACTTCTTTCGGACAGTTCGACAGTAGTGGCCTACATACGGAATCAAGGAGGCACACATTCGATTCCCATGTATCGGCTGTCTTGTGATCTTCTTCTGTTGGCGTGGGATGTGAACGCTCGGGTGTCCATTCGACACATTCCCGGGCGTCTCAACGTCCTAGCAGACTCCATATCCCGACGCGACAGTGTCCTTCCAACCGAATGGATGCTACATCGTTTGGTGTTTCAGGCGATTTGCGAGCAGTGGGGCCGTCCTCAGGTCGACCTTTTCGCTACTCGCTGGAATCATCAGGTAGAGACCTTTGTCTCCCCTTGTCCAGATCCTCTGGCATTTGCAGTAGACGCTCTGTCTCTGGACTGGACAGGTTGGATCGGCTATGCCTTTCCTCCTGCACCGATTCTTCCTCAAGTATTAGCGAAGATTCGTGCTTGCAGTTGCAGGATCATTCTGATCGCACCCCTGTCTCCACAGAGGGTGTGGATCAATCTGCCGCGGCCTCTGTTGGCCGATCGACCGATTCGTCTACCTCTATGTCGTGATCTTCTTTCCCAGGGTCGTCCCAGGAAGTATCACAACAACCTGGCGAGCCTGTCCCTTCACACCTGTCTTTTATCAGGTCCAGTCTCCAACGTAGAGGTTTTTCAAGACGATCAGTGGAGTGCATTTCTGCATCGTGGCGACATTCCACTGGCATGACTTACGCTGCGAAGTGGAAGGTTTTCTACCGCTGGAGTGCAGATCACAATGTGAATTACCGTGATCCATCAATCCTCAAATTGCGGATTTTCTGGTATATCTTTTTGACTCCAAGGGCCTCCAGCCTATTACGATTAAGGGCTATCAGTCTATGCTGTCTGATACTTTCTCTTATGTGGAAAAGCGGTGCATAGGTCGTAATCTTTTTCTCTCCAAACTCATTCGGCACTTTTCTTTGAAGAGGCCTAGAGTTTTGCGTCTTACACCCAAGTGGAACTTGGCATGGGTGATGCACTCTTTGGAGGGGGCGCCATTCGAGCCTTTATCTGTGGCCGATATGCGTTTTCTCACCCATAAGACGGCTTTCCTTCTCGCTCGACCCTTTTTTCAATCTTTTTCATGCTTTTGCACTCTATTACTTTTCCAACTTGTTTGGAAAAGTTCTCTAAAAGCTTGAGATAGTTCCGAAGTAGGGCTTGCACTTACGTTACAGCCAATTGTAAACAGTTGTGGTAGGTATGTTAAGAAACAAAATTTAGTAAAAAATTTTAATTTTTAGGTTGAGATGGTTTAATATTCAATTATTATTGTTAATCAGCTTACTTTTAAGTACCAAGTCTTTCAATGACAATAGAATAGTGTAAATCTTTTGATATATGTATGTGGAAAAAAGAATCAGAAATAGAACAGAACAACTCTGAATCAGTTTGGGAGAAGAAATAAAAATGGCTGCTTGAGCATGAAAGTAAGTTTGAACCTGGCATTTTTAGCTCAACTTTGATGAAGTCAGATTTGAGCTATTGTCATGGCCCGTCGTCCGTCTGTCCGTACGTCAACAATTGGCTATGGCTTGGGCTAGAGGTCGTATTTACGAACCGATCTTTACGAAACTTCTTGTGTACCTTTGTTATGACCCTGGGACGGGAACGAGTGTTTTTAGGTGTGGTCCGAAATTCAAGATGGCTGCCAGCGGCCATTTTGAACCGATGATGCAAAAATCAGTTTTTTGTACAGAATTTCTGTATGAAAGTTCTGATTTGAATAAAGTTTTGTATAAATGTTTAGTACCATGGGATACATCACATATAATACGGGTTTTTTTATCGTGCGTAAATTATGCAAATTAGACTGACTTTGATTTATTTAGTGTTACTTTCAGAGCTGTAAGTGCCAAGCTGCTATGGCTCGGGCTAGAGGTCGTATTTATGAACCAATCTTTACGAAACTTCTTGGGTACCTTTGTTATGACTGTGGGATGAGAACGAGTGTTTTGGGGTGCAGTCCGAAATTCAAGATGGCTGCCAGCAGCCATTTTGTACCGACGATGCAGAATTTTTTTTTTTGTACAGAACTTCCATATGAAAGCTCTGATTTGAATAATTTTTCGTATGAATGTTTAGTACCATGAGATACATTATATATCATATTGTTTTTTTTCTCGTGCTTATATTATGCAAATTAGACTAACTTTGATTTATTTAGTGTTACTTTCAGCACTGTAAGTGCAAATCCCTATACGGCTCGGGCTAGAGGCCGTATTTATGAACCGATCTTTACGAAACTTTTTGGGCACCTTTGTTATCACCGTGGGATGAGAACGAGTGTTTTTGGGTGTGGTCCAAAATTCAAGATGGCCACCAGCAGCCATTTTGTACCAAAATTAGTGCAATCAGTCTTTTGTGCAGAACTTCTGTATGAAAGTTCTGATTTGAATATATTTTTGTATGAATGTTTAGTAACATGGAATACATCACATATAGTAGGGTTTTTTTTCTCGTGCAGAAATTATGCAAATTAGATGAACTTTGATTTATTCAGTGCTACTTATACACTGTAAGTGCACATGTCAATACGGCTCGGGCTAGAGGCTGTATTTATGAACCAATCTTCACAAAACTTCTTGGGTACCTTTGTTATCTCCTTGGGACGAGAACGAGTGTTTCTGGGTGCAGTCCAGAATTCAAGATGGCTGCCAGTGGCCATTTTGTACTGAAATTAGGTCCAATCAGTTTTTTGTCACAACTTCTACACAGCTCATATTTGTGAACTGATCTTCACGAAACTTCTTGGGTACCTTTGTTTTCACCTTGGGACAGGAATGAGTGTGTTTTGGGGTGCCTTTGTTATCACTGTGCTATGAGAACAAATATTTTGGGGTTCAGTCAGACCCACTCTGGGACTCAAAGACTTTTCTAGTTTAGCATCTGACTGTCACCCACCTTTACAATACTTTACCTATACATTTGTTACAGGCAACGGTCAGTATTTATGTACAGACCGTTAAAATACTTTATATGTACCTTTGTTATCAGGTCATTACCTAGATGTTTGTCATTGCTGTGTCACATACTATACATGTACATGTCTTTGTCTTGACAAGTTGAGCTACAGTGTCATTGACACTTTCATTTATGAAGAGAGTCGACAAAATGACTTGAATGGCACAAAGAAAAAATATTTATATTCTGATCAAGGAAGAAGAAAACATCCAAAACAGGCTTGTCAATAGATTGACAAACCCACTCAAATCAGAACCGGTACAAATCTTTCTAGAGATTGTGAATCTGTTACAGAATCTGAGCCTTTCTCATTTCTCGTGTACAAATTCATGCTATTCAGATATGAATGCTGAATAATCTTGGTTATAAAGCTATTTGTGATACCTAATCATTATTAGAGGGCATGGGACTATGGAAAGATACGCAGTAAATCGTCATCAATAAACCCTTCCAGAGATCTCTTTTTTCTGTTTGTGCGAAAGTGGAAAACTATGAGCAGAACCTGTGTAGCATAAGGGCAGCATACCAAAGTGATAGAGTTGTCTTCTTGTCTTTGGTATACTGTACAATCAACAAAGAGATAACTCTATTACAAAAAATCCTCTTTTTCCTGGAACTATGCTTGGTGTGCAACACCTAACTTTAGGAAATTGGGGTGTGGTGGGATGGACTGAGGGTGGGGTGGGGTTAGATATATATTGGCTATTAGAATTAATAAGTTAGTAATAACTGAATATGATTTGTAATTTGGAGCATCTGTCAACCTCACAGAAAACTTCCCGAAAAAAAAAAAAAAATTCAAAAGTTAAACACAGACATCAGAAAGTTTCCAGACTCTGAGTTTGAACACGTACAAACTTCAGTTATTTCATGATGTTTAATTTCACAGTTTACTCCGCACTCCTTCAGTTGTTCTCTGGACATTTCTCTCGGCGATGGCAATGTTTCTTCTGTTGCTTTGTTGGCAGACATTGGGCTTTAAGGAAAGTGAGAGAATCAATGAGCTTATCGCTAATTCATGCTCTGACTTTTGCGGCGAAAAGAGTACATGCAGAAAATGCATATTTGGCCTCACAGCTTGTCTGCTGAATCATTGCCAAATCCCTTTTAAGAACTTATTGACCATTTATATCTGAATAGTATGATTACTTGGACTCTAGCTCCCTCCCATGTTCAGAAGTCTCTTTGTAAATTTTCTGTCATCACGGAAGGATGGCATGCCATGGAGATAGAAATGGATTCACAGTCTTTACTCAGTGTGTCAGCCATAGAAAGTTCTGCTGCATTTCATTCCCTCAATGCCTCATGCCATGCACATGATTCCACTTCCTCATTCGCTGCAGTGGTTGGCGGGTGGAGTCACTTCATTAATGCAATAGCAGTTTGGTTGCTTTCTTTGATCCCATCTTGAAAACTGTGGTTTGGTTGTGACTGTTGATTGAAGCATTCAGGATTGTGCAGGTAATGGTATATGTCCAACAAAGTTCCAGGTCTTTTTTCAATGAACCGACATTCAAGCGTAGACTTGCTGAGGGTACTTTGACCTTTAGATAAAGTGTGGTGTGGGATGTGGCAGGAGGAGCAATTTATGGTTCAGGTTTGTTCAAATCCATTCCTTAGTATATTTTTATACTGTATCAATGACCCAGACTTAGCTGGTGCTAAACTCCTCAATTCAGGGCCAAACACAAATTTTGCCCCCCCAATCCCCAAAATTTGCATCAAAAACCGAAAAATACATGTCCTATATGGTCCTCCATACATTTACCCCTCTGCGCATGCGCAGTGTCAAAGATGTCCCAAAATTGGCGCCAATTATCATTCTTTGTTTGGCCCTCAAAACAGTTACACTTCACTGTCATTTGTGCTTCCAAATCTCAGTTTTCATGATGCCAGACACATTTTGATGAGAGAAATGGTGGAAATAAAGAGGAAATATAAGGAGGAGAGGAAAAAAATAGTGTAAGAAAATGTTCAGGGCTGTAACTTATAATTATTTTATGAAATTATTTCAAGTTGCCTTTTTTCAAGGCATAGCCCTGATGTTGTCATTTTTGCTATGAAGTACCATTGTTTGATCAGTGTTTCCTCTCTACCTTCCTTATCCCCCCCCCCCCCCCCCCCCCCTAGCTATTCTCCCATGTTTTGGCTTATTTTTTGTAATGTTCATTACTAAAATTTCTTGGTAGTTTTGGCTTTGTAACAGAATTATTTCTGTTTTTTCCCCATGTTTACGTCCTCGCCCTAGGGGTGTTTAGGCATTTTGGTCTGCATCTACCATCGGATGTTCTACAGTTTCTTCTCCGGAAGCCTCTGTTTTGCATCAGATAGTGTTTTAAATTGGTAACTGATTTCGGGCCAGATTTGTTCAGTGCCTGGAGTCATGTTTCCGGTTTGTTGACACTTTTGCTTAGGTTGACAACAGTTACTGCTGATAGTGATTATTTGTCTTCTGCATCTCTTATTCATAGCAAGATACATTAAAATTGTCCGTAAGTGTCTCATTAATTTTTTCAAAATGAATTTAAATTTTTGTCCACACTTAGGCTTTTTTGGGATCCATTGGGCTCAGGGTTCCCATTGGGAACTTGGGCTCTTCTGAAAATATTTTTTTTTTTTAAATTTTTTCTTTTCGAATCATTTTTTCTTAATGATTATAATGGATTGTGGTATTATGTATCTTTATTTTCAAGGATAAGTGCGAGTACATTGATTGTTTATCTTTCACAATGAATGATTATTGTTCAAATTGTAATAGGAGGAAATCTTCCTATGATTCTCATGATTTCTGTATTAATTGTACTCTCTGTACTCGCACTGATCTTTGTTCTGTGCGTTTCAAATGGGATGACAAACGTTGGAAACGTGTGTCACGGTATGTTGTTACTGGAGAGAGGGCCATGCCGGTTCTCTCTCCACAGAGACACTCTAATCTTTCACTCTCTTTTTCAGAGGAACAAGAACAGGGTGATATTTCCGTGATGTCGTCCAGGAGTGTGCCTCCGTCGTCACATGCAAGCGAAGAGCTAGCTGCAAAAGTGCTCATGGAGATCCGTCAGTTACCCGAAAGGAACTTGAAGGGGTTGACGTCCGCTAGCTCACCCGGTGTTGCGTCCATTCACCGAATGGGGCAGCACCTGGGTTCATCCGTTGCGGTCCAGCAGAGAGAGTCGGGTGTTGCGAGCACTATAAAACATCCACGTGCACACCCAGTGACAACGGAAAAGAGGATGGATCGGAGGAAGCCTGATAGTCCGGTGTTTAACTTGTCCAGCTCGGCATGAGCTACAAGCGAGAGAGGTCCCTCTCTCTTTCAGCAGCATCTGGGAGCAGATGTTGTAGTTCGTAGCGTTACGCAGTCGGAGCATACGTCCGCTGCTCGGGACGCTCCGGTATATAGGCAGTCTGGTGAGGCTACCTATGAGGCTTCCTCATCCTCACAGCAGCACACTCGACCGCACCTTGGCTACGTGACCAGTGATGTTCAGTCAGCTTCGCCGACCAGGGATTCCACGGCGACCAGGTCACGCCATCCGGTAGCCAGGGATATGAGGCCTTCTACATCCGGACATTCGCATAAAAGATGTATGCAGGATGCATCGTCCAGGGAGCTTCCGGCGGCTAAATCCAGTAAGACCGTGGCTCCTCAGGCCTCCGTAACGGATGTGCTATCACAGATAGCAAAGTTAATTGCAGCATCGCAGCAACCGGCAGAGCCTCTGTCGGAACATGAAGTGTCAGACGAAGCTGGGTCGGTAGGTTCCGCCGCTGGATCGGGTGCGGACGACCGAGATTTGCAAGAAGTCCGGCAGGATGGCAAAAGGGATTCCGATGAGTTGGATATTTCCCTTTCGGAACAACATAAAATAGTCGTAGAATTCATCTGGCACTACCTTCCAGAAGTTGTTCCGCTGGACCAGAATGCTGCGCAGCCGGATAGGAGGGTGATATGGCCTCTGGACACCGATTTTTTTAATCGGTTTAGGGACATTGTCCCAGAATTTCCGTCACAATCCAAGAATGTATCTCGGATTTTTGAATTATTGAATGACGCTATTGATAAACTTGCCAACAAGACGGGCAGGTCAACCTTCCTACCAGCATCTGCTCTACAGCTGCCGTTTATCAATCAAAGGAATAAGTTTGATACGGCAGGTCAGGGCATCCAGAGAGTTCCTCTGCGTTTAGGCGCCCAGGCTGAAGACCTTGATATATCCATGCTGTCGTCTATGTCACTTCCGTCGTCAATGATGGAAACGACGATATCGTCTAACAGAGCTAGTTTAGATGCTCTTTCCTACACAGATCACCTTACTAGAGCGTTGTCATTATGCTTTGAAGAACCAGAATTTCAAGACGTACAGACGTCATTAAGAGTTTTGTCCTGGGCCATAGCTTTTTCCACGTATAACTCCGTCCTTTCAGTGGCAAATCTGGAGTTAGCTAGACGTGACGCGGCCCTAGCTACTTCCACACGCGTGGACAGTAAGGTGAAAAACTCTCTTAGAGTCGCTCCGGTCTCTGGAGAATTTTTCTTCAGTGGCAAGCTTTCGGAAATATATGATAAATTAACAAAGAAAGCTTCGGACTCTCTGCTATTTAAGTCTGCTTCCAAGAAGTCGGAACCAGCAGACAGGAGTAGGCCAGGCACTTCCGGGACGAGTTCGTCCATGGGAAGTTCCTATAGAGGTTCCTATGCGTCCTCTAGGTCTTACTCTAGAGACCGGCAGAGTAGCGACTCGAGTACGGGCCGTTACGCTGGCCAAAATAACTGGTCAGATGCCCCTAGGCTGACGGGGTGAGGTGCGGGTCGCGGAGGATGTAGTTTCTCCTCCCGTGCGTTCCGGTGGGCGGAAGACTGTCGAGTTTCACAAGCAATTGGGAATCAATTACGGAGGACCCTTGGGTTCAAGGGGTTATTTCGGAAAGACTAAAACTGTCCTTCAAAGGCAAACCTCCGTTAACTCGAAGTCCAAGATGGACTCAGCTTCCGTCAAATTGTCAGAAAAGAACGGCACTTCTATCAGAAGTCCAGTCTCTTTTAACGAAGAATGTGATAGAGGTCATAGAAAACCAGGAATCTCCAGGTTTCTACAGCCATCTCTTTCTGGTTCCGAAACCAGACGGCTCGTTTTGTCCAGTGATCGACTTAAGCTGGATAAACAAGCTGATCGTGGCTCCAAAATTTTATATGGAGACCATTTGTTCGTCAGAGCGAGCAATCGAGTGAACGACTATGCTGCAAGCATAGACCTCAAGGATGCGTACTTTCACGTCATGGTACATCCGGCTTTCAGAAAGTATCTTCGCTTCGCTGTCCTAGGTGTTGTTTATCAGTTCCGAGCGATGTGCTTTGGTCTGAATGTAGCGCCCTGGGCATTCACTCGAGTAATGAACTTGGTAATGACTCATTTCCAAGCTCATTCGTCTGCGGTAACATCGGCTTACCTGAACGATATTCTTCAGAGGTACGGCAACGAGTTAACGCTTCAGAACGATTTGCAGAATCTGCTTCTATTGCTCCGACGTCTCGGTTTCATAGTAAACGAAGAGAAGTCGGATCTGGTGCCATCCAAGTCATTCACCCACCTGGGGATGAGCTTCGAGATACACAACAATCTCGTTCGTCTGCCGTTAACCAGAGTGAAATTAGTCAGTTGTTACGCTAGCTATTGTCTTCACTCAGACAAAGTTTCAGCGAGAGAATTCATGAGACTAATAGGTCTGTGTGGAGCTGCCGCGGATCTCATTCCAATGGGGCGGTTACGCACTCGTCCTCTCCAGGTCTATCTGACTCCGAATTGGAGAGTGAAGATTCATTCACTCGAGACGGACATCCTCTTGTCAAGCCAAGTGAAACAAGAGATTCAGACTTGGGCAGACATACAGTGGTTAACTCAGGGAGTTCCACTGCAATTGCCAGATCCGAGTTTTACGATTATGACGGATGCCAGTCAAACAGGCTGGGGCGCGACACAGCCCATCGGATTTGAAGTGCCAGGGTCTTTGGGATCCACAGTTTCTAAGCAAGCACATCAACATCAAAGAGATGATGTCGATTTGGCTTGCTCTACGTCATTGGATACACGTTATTCAGAATGCACATGTGCAGATTATATCCGACAATATGACAGTAGTTGCGTATATTCGGAACCAAGGTGGCACTCATTCCATTCCGTTGCTCAATCTAATGGAAACAATCCTTCTGTTTGTACTAGAACATCAGATTCTTCTCTCCATCTGTCATATTCCGGGTCATCTGAATGTCTTAGCAGGCTCCCTTTCACGGAGGGGTCGCCTGTTGCCGTCAGAATGGACTCTCAACAAGCAAGTATTTAATCAGATTTGCTACCAATGGGAACGGCCAATGATAGATTTATTTACGACACATCTCAACAATCAGTTGCAGACATATGTGTCACCTTGTCCTGATCCTCGAGCGTTTTCAGTAGACGCTCTCTCGATCTCTTGGGACGGAATGATAGGATATGCGTATCCTCCAGTGCCGTTGATTCAGCAGATATTGCTCAAGATAAAACAATCGCAATGCAAGATTCTATTGGTAGCATCTCTGTCTCCACAGAGACCGTGGATAAATCTACTCAGGTGTCTGTTGTGGGACATGCCGAGGAAGCTTCCTCAACGGGAAGATCTTCTTTCGCAAGGGAAATCGCGCATCCTCCATCACAATCTGCAAGGTCTAAACCTTCACGTATTTCCGTTGTGCGGTCCTTCTTGCACAGAAAACATTTTACAGGACGAGCAGTGGACACGATTTCTAACTGTAGGAGGACCTCCTTTTCACTAAACTATGCTGCTAAGTGGAAGGTCTTTTGTCAGTGGTGTAGGGATCATTCTGTAGATATTTATGATCCTTCCATTCCAGACATTGCAAACTTTCTAGTATACTTGTTTGATGAGATTAATCTGCAGCCTATCACCATTAAGGGTTATAGGTCCATGCTATCCGATACCTATGCACATCATGATAGCTTCATGATTGGAACAAATGTCTCTTTATCTTAGTTAGAAATTTTTCGATAAATAGACGTAGAACCCTTAGATTAATTCCGAAGTGGAATTTGGCCTGGGTTCTTAAGCTAAAAGAAGTGCCTTTTGAGCCTCTTGACACAGTGGACTTCAAATTCTTAACATATAGGACAGCTTTTCTTTTAGCCTTCTCTTCCGCTAGAAGAGTTAGTGAGCTTCATGCACTATCTGTGGAGGATTCTCACTACCGTAGTGTTGGTAATACTATTACCTTTACCACCAATGTTGGATTTTTGGCTAAGAATCAGGCTCCTAATAAGTATCTGAACCTATTGTTATTAAGGCCCTTCCATCATCTGATGTGCGTAGGCCTTTCCTGTGTCCTGTTAGAGGAATACGTATTTACAAACGTAGATCTGAGTTCATCAGAAAGGGACGTAAGCGTTTCTTTCTGTCCTTGATACCTAATAGAAAGGATATTATGGTTCATTCTATTGCTAGATGGATTCAATTAACTATTCGTACTGCTTATGAAAAATTATCTTCTTCTCAGCAGTCGGCACTCAAGATCTCAGCTCATGAAGTAAGAGCTCTTTCTACTTCTTGGGCCTATGCTAATTGTATTGCTATTACTGATCTAATGAAGGCTGCATATTGGTCTCAACCTTCCACATTCACTGATTTTTATCTCAGAAATATTGAGTCCATTTCTGGAGACCTCCATTGTTCAGGTCCATTATCAGTTGCTCAGAATATCGTCCACTAAACTGTTGCAACTATAGTTATGTAGGCTTTCTGTTCCGGCAGTGACTCTGTCCTGCTGCCCTCTTCGCTCTGGGGTATTTGACCCAGGGCAAGGGGAAGGGGGGTGTTCCCTTAGGTCAACTGCTTTATAGTGAAAAGCAAGGGAATACCTCTCCTAGAGTCAGTAATTCCAAGTCGGTACCGGGATGGTTTTAAAGTGTGAAGCAAATGTTTACTCATCCATGTAATATTTTTAAAGTGTAGCTCAGTGTGAAGCATTTGTATATGTCATGTGTCAAACGAGCGTTAATATACAATCCTCGGACACTTTTAATGAATATAAAGAGTCTCATTTCTCTGGACTTCCTTTATTTATTGGCTTACCTTTAAAAATATTAGTATAAAGGGTTAAACTGGATGTTAATAGAGATCATTGATTATTATTATGCTCAATTACTGATCAGTATTGTGTCTTTCTTCTTTAATATAAATAAGAAAGATACATGTAAAGCCTATCTCTTCTTTTCTCCTGGAGAGGATATTCTATTATACATAATTGAGCTTATTGGATTTTCCTTTATGTCCTAGGCCCACCAGCCTATTTACTATTCAGCTAAGTCTGGGTCATTGGTACAGTATAAAAATGTTAAAAAATTTATAGTAATTTATATATTTTTTATACTTACCAATGACCCAGACGGGGATGGCCCTCCCAGGAGTTGGGAACTCATACCTCCCCGCTGAGTACATAACGCTTACCAGGCACTGGTTGTAAGAATGATAATTGGCGCCAATTTTGGGACCTCCTTGACACTGCGCATGCGCAGAGGAGTAAATGTATGGAGGACCATATAGGACATGTATTTTTCGGTTTTTGATGCAAATTTGGGGGATTGGGGGTGCAAAATTTGTGTTTGGCCCTGAATTAAGGAGTTTAGTACCAGCTAAGTCTGGGTCATTGGTAAGTATAAAAAATATATAAATTACTATAAATTTTTTAACTTTTCCATGAAATTTGCCTTTCATGACTTCATTCGTTTGTAGTGTTGATGAACCATATCTAACTGAATGTAACCCCAAATACTTCTTTGAATCACTTTGGCAGGTGAGCGATTAAGGCCCTTTGGGCCTCTTGTTTTTTTTTACCATTTATTATGTTCTCTTTTGATGACATGGTATGAAATATGTTTATTTTATGGTGATTTTGTTAACATCTGTCATCTAGCCTCCTCACTCATACATTCTCTTTACTAGAGCCAGAGGATAACCTAATAGCAGAGGTAGTTTTTCTCCTGTTTGAGGCTTACAGGCAAGTACTATTTATTGACCACCTCGGCAGAAAATTAGCATTTTGCTTTTTCAATTATGTCTGTCTACTTTTCTGTCAAATCTTACCATCTGTTTCTAGTTTGTGACTCTATTCAATAGGTTTAGGTCTAGGTTTTTCACTTTCAAGTGTTCTTTTCTGCTCTAAGTCCTAATCTTCCTCAGGCTTTCCCATTTGCAGCTCTTTTTAGTGTTAGGACAACTGCCACTTTCTCATTCTTTATGGAGTATATTCATATCATTAACAGACTATGGGGTTTTTTTGCTGGTACATCCAGTCCTCCAATTTCTGACCTGAATGAGAAGATTAACTGATAAATTTTTTTCTGTCCGAGTCCGTTGCTTATTGTATTTGGGTCCACTTTGGCTCCCTTTTTAGCCTGTGCTGTGCACTTTTAAGGTAACTATGCACTGATTCTTACACTTACCTTCTGTCAGATGAATCTCATTACTATTTGAGGGTTATTAATTGGGAATTGTGGCTGCCATTCTTCCAGGCTTTGTGCACCTGCTGCTTCTCTCACAAGAGCTTGTGACGTACTTCATTTCTTGCCTGACATCACTTTTGAAGTCCACTTGTGTTGTACTTTTTGGTCTTTCTTTATACTTTATATTGATTTTATTGTATTTCTTGCAGTCAGAAACATAAGCTATAAACATTAATTTAGATGTGAATTAGGCTGTTTAATATCTTGTATCCATCTTCCTTTGTCTGTTGATTTTGGAAGATGGGGTGACGTTTATGAATTTAATGTCCCTTTGTTTATGCACATTGCACTTCTGCTATATTGTGAAGAGTTCAATGCGAAATTCTCCTGTAATTCATTTTTAGCTCAACTTTGACGAAGTCAAATTTGAGCTATTGTCATGGCCCGTCTGTCCGTACGTCAACAATTGGCTATGGCTCGGGCTAGAGGTCGTATTTATGAACCGATCTTTACGAAACTTCTTGTGTACCTTTATTATGACCCTGGGATGGGAACGAGTGTTTTTAGGTGTGGTCCGAAATTCAAGATGGCTGCCAGCGGCCATTTTGTACCGATGATGCAAAAATCAGTTTTTTGTACAGAACTTCTGTATGAAAGTTCTGATTTTGAATAAAGTTTTGTATAAATGTTTAGTACCATGGGATACATCACATATAATACGGGTTTTTTTCTCGTGCGTAAATTATGCAAATTAGACTGACTTTGATTTATTTAGTGTTACTTTCAGAGCTGTAAGTACCAAGCTGCTATGGCTCGGGCTAGAGGCCGTATTTATAAACCATTCTTTACGAAACTTCTTGGGTACCTTTGTTATGACCATGGGACGAGAACGAGTGTTTTTGGGTTCGGTCCGAAATTCAAGATGGCAGCCAGCCACCATTTTGTACCGACGATGCAAAAATCTGTTTTTTGCTCAGAACTTCCATATGAAAGCGCTGATTTGAATAATTTTTTGTATGAATGTTTAGTACCATGGGATACATCACATATAATACAGGTTTTTTTCTCGTACGTAAATTATGCAAATTAGACTAACTTTGATGTATTTAGTGTTACTTTCAGCACCGTCAGTGCAAATGCCAATACGGCTCGGGCTAGAGGCCGCATTTATGAACCAATCTTTACGAAACTTCTTGGGTACCTTTGGTATTACCGTGGGACAAGAATGAGTGTTTTTGGGTGCAGTCCGAAACTGAAGATGGCCGCTGGCAGCCATTTTGTTCAAAATTGGAGGCAATCAGATTTTTGCGCAGAACTTCCACATGAAAGCTCTGATTTGAATAATTTTTTGTGTGAATGTTTAGTACCATGGGATACATCACCTTTAATACAGGTTTTTTTCTCGTGCAGAAATTATGCAAATTAGATGAACTTTGATATTTTCAGTGCTACTTACACACAGTAAGTACACATGTCAATACGGCTCAGGCTAGAGGCTGTATTTATCAACCGATCTTCATGAAACATCTTGGTTACCTTTGCTATCACCTTGGGACGAGAACGAGTGTTTCTGAGTGCGGTCCGAAATTCAAGATGGCTGCCAGTGGCCATTTTGTACCGAAATTAGGTCTAATCAGTTTTTTGTACACAACTTCTATACGGCTCAGGCTAGAGGCCATATTTATGAACCGATCTTTACAAAACGTCTTGGGTACCTTTGTTATCACCGTGGGATGAGAACGGGTGGTTTGGGGTGTGGTCCGAAATTCACCAGCAGCCATTTTGTACCAAAATTAGTGCAATCAGTCTTTTGTACAGAACTTCCGTATGAAAGTTCTGATTTGAATAATTTTTTGTATGAATGTTTAGTAAAATGGAATACATCACACACAGTACGGGGTTTTTTCTCGTGCAGAAATTATGCAAATTAGATGAATTTTGATTTATTTAGTGCTACTTACACACTGTAAGTGCACATGTCAATACGGCTTGGGTTAGAGGCTGTATTTATCAACCGATCTTCACGAAACTTCTTGGGTACCTTTGTTATCACCTTGGGACGAGAACGAGTGTTTCTGAGTGCGGTCCAAAATTCAAGATGGCTGCCAGTGGCCATTTTGTACCGAAATTATGTCCAATCAGTTTTTTGTCACAACTTCTATACAGCTCGTATTTATGAACTGATCTTCATGAAACTTCTTGGGTACCTTTGTTTTCACCTTGGGACAGGAATGAGTGTGTTTTGGGGTGCCTTTGTTATCACTGTGCGATGAGAACAAATATTTTGGGGTTCAGTCAGACCCACTCTGGGACTCAAAGATTTCTTTTCTAGTTTAGCATCTGACTGTCACCCACCTTTACAATACTTTACCTATAGATTTGTTACAGGCTACAGTCAGTATTTATGTACAGGCCGTTACAATACTTTATATGTACCTTTGTTATCAGGTCATTACCTAGATGTTCGTCATTGCTGTGTCACATACTATACATGTACATGTCTTCACAAGTTGAGCTACAGTGTCATTGACACTTTCATTTCTAGGTTAGGCTCACTCCAGGGGGACGGGATTTCTAATAATATTACTGATTTCCTTATTAGAAACCTGTCCTCTTTAATAGCAGCAGTTTGTATGTCATTATATTTGGAGTTATTTTTTAGCTTAACGTGACAAAGTCAAGATAAGCTATTGCCATCACATGTGTGGAAGTCTGTGAGTCTGTTCACATATTCTTTGGCACAGGCTACACCCTGTAGTTCTTGTGTGATCATCACAAAATTTCTCGTGCAGATTCGAGGTCATGTCTAGAAGAGAACAACCCTTTTTGGTCATGATGTGTCAACCAGGATGGCTGCGAGAGCCCGAAACCCAAAAACCTTTAGCACAGTCTACTGGTCGTAATTATGAAGGGATTTCATTGTAATCTCATAGGATGGTGCTGTATAATGTCTAGATGAGAATGTCCCCTTTTGGTAATGATTTGTCAACCCTGATGGCTTCCAGAGCCTGAAACCCCAAAACCTATAGCACAGTCTACAGGTTGTTATATTTATGAAGGGATTTCATTGTAACTTACTTGGTAGGATGACTTCATATAATGTCTAGATGAGAATGTCCCCTTTTGGATCGGCCAATGATCAGCCAACTGTGCCATCTGTGAGAGCCCAAAATCCGAAAACCTTCGCGGCGGTCAACCATGATGGCTGCAAGAGCCTGAAAACCTTTAGCACAGTCTACAGGTTGTATTTATAAAGGGATTTCATTGCAAATGTGTAGGATGACTCACTATAAGTTCTAGATGAGAATGTCTTATATTGTCCATCATCGGTCAACCGTGACAGCCACACAGGCACGTGACCTAGATTTGTTTAGCACAGTCTACAGTTCATATTTATGAAGCAATTTCATTGTAATTTGGAAGGATAACTTGGTATGATGTCTAGATGAGACTGTTGTATTTTGGTTATGATCAGTCAGCCGCTACCACCGCCTGGTCACTTGACCTAGATTCCTTTAGCTGCTTACGGGTTATTTTTATGAAGGGATTTCATTGTAACTTGATACGATAACTTGGTATGATATCTAGATGAGACTCTCCTATCTTGGTCATGATCGATGAACTGTGACTGCCGAAACATCACATGACCTAGATTCCTTTAGCAAAGGGATTTCATTGTAACTTGGTAAGATGACTCGTTTTGGAACAATTTTACTCTTAACTTGGTAACTTTGGTTGATATGTTAAATGTTGGGGCCACATCAACCCAGGTCTTAATTCTTTACTACAGTCTACATTCAAATTATTCTTATTGAAAATATAGCATACAGGGAACAGAAATTAACATATTCTCAATTCTCACAATTCTTGTCTTATTTCATAATCCTTTCATAAACATTGAACATTACCCTTTTCATCAAACACTACACACAGTTAAGGTACAGTGTAATTGACACTTCCATTCTCTATCATCATGGAATGAATAGTTACTATTATGCTAATTAGTTTAACTTGTAAATATTGTGTGACTTCTATTTTATGGATGTCTTGCAGACAAGAAACAGATTCAGATTCTTTTGTCTGTAGGAACAGGTACTATTAAACCTTCCAGGTTTTACTGTAATTGTTTGTGGGTATTGTATAACTCATTCACATATTTTGTATTGTGTTCTTGTTGTATGTTCATGTTTCATTTTCATTATTTTCCCATATAACCTTATTCTTGGAAAATGCTGAATTATTATTCCCCCCCCCCCCCCCCCCCCAATCCCCAAAATTTGCTTGCTAAACCAAAAAATTAAAAGTCCTATCTGGTCCTCCATACTTTTACACTCCGCACATACGTAGCCATCAGGAAGTAGCTGGAATTGGCGCAAACATCATTCTTTGTTTGGCCCTAAAATCAGCAACAATGAACTGACATTTGTGCTTTAAAATCTCCTTTTTAGCCTGATTGTTTACAGTGAGGACTATAGTCATGACTTTCGTCCATCAATCTGTCCATCTGTTAACATTTAGAGTTTTTGTTAAAGTTTGTGGTTAAAGTTTTTTACTGAAGGTTTAAGTGTTTTTTTGTTTTTTTTCCTGTTCAGTCATGACTTTCGTCTCCATCTGTTAACATTTGGAGTTTTCGTTAAAGTTTATGGTTAAAGTTTTTTAGTCAACTTTAAAGTGGCACTAAAGTCAGCAACAATGAACTGACATCTGTGCTTTAAAATCTCCTATTTTGAGGATGCCAGACATAAATCAATGCAAGAATTGATGGATACAAGATTGTTATTGGATGAAGGAAGTGTTCAACGGTGGTTTTAGACATTCAGGGCTGTAACTTTATAATAATTATAAAATTATTTCATGATTCCCAATTTCAGGACATATGCCTGACGTCATCATTTTTGATAATGATTATTCCACTGTTTGTTAAGTATTCCTTCCCTATCCTTCCATGAACCCTTCCTGTTAAACTCTTAAGAATTTTGGCTATTTTTTATTAAAATCTTTTATTAAAAAGTTTCACATGTATTACAGAATATTTATTCTGTTTTTCCCCATGGTTACGTCCTCACCCTAGGTCTGTTAGGTCGTTTAGTCTTGCATCTTCTATCCGATGTATCGTTTTTTATTCAATGCAGATCTATCTTTGCATCTGGTAGCATTTAAATTGGTTTCTGACTTTGGACCTTTTTGTGTTCCTGATGTCTTGTTTCTGTTTTTTTCATTGACGTTTACATTGACAACGTCCTCATATACAGGTAGTATTTTATATTCTATTACTGTAGAATTACTGTAGGATTCATGGATTATTATTCCGGTAGTATAGCTCAATTAATTTGGATTTTGTTCACACTTAGGCTCTATCGGGATGCCTTTGGGCTCTTAATGTTCCCTTTGGGAACATAGGCATTTTTTCAAAAATTATTTTGAATTTAATTTTGCTTGCTATTTTTCATGTATCTTAAATATATATTTTGCTGTGGAGTTTGGAGGAGCGATATCGCCTTTAGTTGATGCACTTCTGCAGAGTCTTGTCATACTTGTGTTGGAGAGGGTGTTGCGGTACGTTGTTGGTGGTGAGGTTCTGACTTCAGATATCCAGTCAGCTGCATGAAGCCGGAGCCATTCTTCACCCCTGAAGTTGGATCATCCGATAGTTAGTGATCCGAGGCATCGATCAATGGGATGCTCAGAGAAAAGATCTTTCTCTGGATCTTCGTCCCAGGAGCAGCAAGTGGCGGAAAAAACAGAAGAGCTCTGCTCCTCAAGCCTTGTGAACAGACTTGCTGTCGCAGTTGCACAGCTATTAGCAGCATCTCAGCTAATGCAAGAGCAGACTCCAGTGTTGAACTGTCAGAGTGTGCTGGGTCAGTCTGGTCAATTGTGCATGTAGAATTTCTCTACGGGATGCTCGGCAAGATCTGGGGTGAGATCTCCATTTGGGGAACCCTCTCCATCCCGTTAACAGTTGGGCTGGTGGCAGTTATGGCTGCTTCTACTTACATGGAAGAGGATTAGTCTAGAAGTTTCTAAGCAGGATAGTCTGTGAGATCTGGGGACAGATCGCGAGTGCAGACCGTTTTCTTGGCCCGTTAGCAGTCAGGGATGCCTGTTTTGTGTTGTAAGAGACTTCAATGAGGAGGAGCATCCGTCCTATGTGACGAGTCGGGATGCTTCTTCTGCACTTCAGCCAGGGTCAGCTGTGGTTACGGCTTCCTCTTCTATGGATATGCACAATAAGGGATAGATGCCTCCAAGTTTCTAACGGATTATTCAGCGATGTCTGGAGCTTACTGCGAGCAGGAGAACCTTCTCCTTTCCATCAGCAGTCAGGGTAGACTGTTTTTGGTGTGAGAAACTTTAATGAGTTGGGATGCCCGTTCACACTTGTGGTTCGGGACTCTTCTTCCACACTGCAGCTGGATTCGGTGGCAGCTATGGCATCTTCCCTTGTTTTATTAATGAAGCACGTTGACCACAGACTAGTTAGCTGATTTCTCAGGTTCGAGTTGATAGCTGGGCATTTGAGACTAATACTACCGTTTAACAGACTCTGATGGTGGGCTATCAGACGGTTCTGTGTTGGTTCAGTCATCCGTTCAGTCGGATGGAGTTGACCATATTTACGGATGGAACATATGGATGGTGAGAGGGATATGGAGTGTGTGTCTCCATCTCTCACAGAAGGGCACTTTAAGATTCTGAAAAGTCTTAATCTCTTAAGAATATTGTTCCATCTGAATATAAGTCTGCATTTAGATGAGCAGGCCGGGGATGAAAATATGTCCCTACCTGCATCATTTAATATATGCTCGGAAATAATGGAATGTGCTATTTCATTGAAAAGAGCAGATTTGGGTGCATTATCCTAAGCATATCACCTTACCAGACGCCTCAATGGAAAGAAATATGAGGACGTGGTTCCTTGCTAAGAGTTCTTTCCAGGGCAGTCATGTATGTCATGTACAACTCCGCACGGACAGTGAATTTGGAGTTGGTAAGATGTGATGCTGCCCTTACATTGTCATCACTTATAGATGACAAGGTGAAAAGCTCTCTCTCTGAGTCGCTCTGGTTACCGGAAATATACTATTTGATGACAAGCCTGCGATGATGTAGGAGCAGTCTACAAGAAGCTTCCAGCAGACTGGGGTAAGCGAGGCCATTCTGCTTCTAAGAAAGCATCATGAGAATGTCTCGCGATGGTACAGTAACCTTATATTTACTCTGGAAGTCATCATTATAGCAACTCGGGAAAGGGGCATAGGTCTGATCAAGGCTATGGATCAGACACCCCCCCCCCCCCACCCATTATGCCGATGATTAACAGAAGGTTATCATCTTATTGAGAAACTGGACGTTAATCCCGGAAGGTCCTTTCAAAGAGAGTCGTTTCTAGTGGAGGTAAAGACTCTCTTATTGAAGGGAATAATTGAGGTCAAAGAGAGACGTAGTTTCTCCTCCTGTAAGCATCGTAAGTTGTACAGGTGATGGACATGACCTCTATTGCTTGCCAGTTCACGGAACATTATTAACTTCATGAGAAACTGGACATTAATCACGAAAGTTCCTTTCAAAGAGAGTCGCTCCTAGTGGAGGTAAAGGCTGTCTTATTGAAGGGAATAATTAAGGTCTTCGAGAATAGATTTCGGTTGCTTCCACTTGGCGGTAGGTTATCAACCTCGCAAAAGTGGATAAATTGCGGAAGATCCATGGATGAGACTGTAGTCTTGGCAGGCCTGTGGCTATCAGTCTGAGCAAGCTCCACTTACAAGAATACTTGTTAGACAAATCTAAGGTATAAGCTTTCCTATTGAAGAAAAGCATTAGACGTTGTTGAAATTTTTCTCCAGTTTTTTATTTTCACCTGTTTCTCGTCCTGAATCTGGATGGATAGTGTTTAGATAGGCTGAGATACGCCTTGGCATGAAGACAATTATGTTTTTGTGGATGCCATAGTAGCCTTCTGTATGGCTACAGCGGTCACTTTGGTTAGGCTCTGTCTGCTGTCTTTTGGGAATAAAACCGAAAAAGATACTGTGCTTTTCGGTTTGTTTTTTCCTAGGTGTCATAGTCTTATTGTTACACCATAGTAGCCTAGCCAGAATCATGAGTGAGATTTTTTCAGAATTATGCAGTGGCATAACTGAATTTATTATCTCTTGGGACTGCGGTCTCGTTGGGAATTCAGGGCTGTTTATATAGCGGCTCTTCATTTCCTTATGATTTTGAATCCCCCCCCCCTCCCCACTGCCAATGTATTAAGAGGCGATTACCAGGCAAGACGTAGTTTTCTTCCCAGAAGCCTTGCATACGTTTAAGTATATGCATGCATCTCATGACTTGTCGATTGGCAGCTGGGTCATGTCCTATGGCAACTTCATGGGCACATCCACTTTTTAGTTGGTTTGTTTCCTGTGGTTGTTCGTCTATATATCATATATGAGCATATGATTCATCAATAAATTGCTATCCTTTGGGTACCTGTAAGGATGTCTAGTCAGTTAACTGGTATTCAGATGATTACATGCGGGATTTCAGTGCTTGTATGCATAATAAGTGTTGTATTAAGCAGACGCATTATTGTATGTTATGGACCTTGAAAACAATGAATTATTTCTGGGGCGGTCCATGACGAGTCTGTTAATCATAGCTTGTTCAATTTCTAAATCCAGGTTTCTATAAATTTTGGTACCCAATCGAATATAACTTGTCTATACATTCTTGTATATTCGCATGTGTTTGGGAACATAGATATCGGATAGAACATGTATAGGAGTGTTAATTATTGGAATTTATTGTACACCTGAACGAGGTCGCCTGTGGGTTACCTTGGAAGTGTGTTTACTCTCCAGAGATCGTCTATTGAGATTCTATTGGACATGTGTATGTAGTATATATTATATCACTGGTTTTCGACTTATCTACGTATGCCGACTCTGTTATACGTTACAAACGGCTGCAATGGCCTTAGTTTCTGAAGTGCCATTAAGCACCAATTTATTAATTATAATTAATATTTTGGTGCCTGTTCGATGAATATATATTGTTATTTGGTACCGCTTTTACTGAATCTGATACTTACTGATACTGCTCCCCTCTTTGTTTTTGAAGGAGATTCCTTCAAAAGGGGAGGGGGTGCAGATTTTTTAAATCTCCGGCTTGATAACGTGTAACTATGTGTGAAGCTGTTTTGTCTGTAGATTATATCCTGGATACAGCTTGTGTATTATTATATATGGCGTATGTTTGTGGGGGGTTAACCTCTCACTCTCAAATAAACCATCCTAATTTTTAGGACTTAGTCTGGACTAGCCTTAAAATAGGGAACTTGTAACATCAATTTAGCATAGTCATTCATGCTAAGAATACGGAATTACTTGAATTTGGCTCCTTATTTATGATATGTCTTCTCTTTTACTGTATAGAGAGGCATACGTGTAATTCCTTTTAAATTTAATTTCCTTTCACCTTGGATTGCAGGCTGGGAAATTATGTTGGTATGCTAATTCTGAAGTCCTAGACACTCTGCATTTTTACGATTCAGCTAATCTGGACCATTTGTTATAGTATAAAAATATGATAAAGTTCAAGTAATTTGTATATTTTGTATATTTACCAAAGGCCCAGACAGGAATGTCCCTCCAAAGATTGGGCATTTATACCTCCCTGCTGAGTTATTATGAGTACTCTCTTCTACAAAAAATGATGTTGACGCCAATTCTGGTCGTTTCCTGACGGCTGCGCATGCGTGGATAGTAAAAGTATTGAGGACCAGATAGGACTTATAATTTTTGGTTTTGCAAGCAAATTTGGGGGATTGGGAGGTTCAAAATTTGTGTTTGGCCCTTGATAACTTTGAGTTTACATCAGCTGGTCTGGGCCATTGGTAAGTATAAAAAAATATACAAATTACTTTAAATTTATCATTTTTTGAAAATCTTTTTCTGTTCACTGCTAAGACAAAAGTCACAAACAGTTCCATGTTTACCTGTTCCTTGCAATGAATTTTCTGGCAGGAATATGTTGCGAGTCATGAAAGGGGTGTGGTAAGAAATTATTTGCTGCCCCATTGACCAAGAGCCCTCGTCTGACACTGACAATTAAAAAACAAATTTTACAATGCTAGATTTTAAAATAGGTCTTTTTATGACATACGTTCATACTTTTAAACAGTTCAATAAAATCAAAACATGTTTTTTCTGAAAGAGGTTTGTTAAGTACTAAACAGTCAGTATATTCTGAAAGCATCATTACTCACACTGAGAGATTTTTTCAGCATTATAATTTGCAATTAACAGTACCTCATCAAAGAGAAGAATGTCAAATTTGTCTGTAGAAGACAATGTTACACAGACAGGCATGTAGTGATGAACCGATTATCAAAACGTGTTATCAACCGATTACCGGTTATTTCTCTGCCGATTATGCCGATTCTGATGGCTGTAGTAGGACACTGAAGAAAATCTGTTAGTGCCTGTTATACTACAGAATTTCCTTGATAAATCATCAATTATGAAAGCTTAATACCACATAAGTTCTCAGCATAAACATGTTTAGTGCTGGGCAATATTTGCCAAAATAGTATTTGCATTTTGGTTGGGGTGTGGGGAAAAGATTGTTATTAACAATACAATCACACGATATTGTACTCATAAAGATTGTGTTTTATTCCGGTAAATAGTGTTAATATGGTTTTGTGTAAGGATAAAATACACTTGGCTGTATTAACCAGGAATATGCTGAGCACACATACTTTGTGTCTTAAATCAATAATAATTTTGATGTTAATGTGTGTTGTGAAGTCGTATGACTCATGATTTACACATTTGCCACACTGTATTATTCAATGTTTTTTTCAATGTGTTACCTCCCGTGATGTGTTTCTCTAATGTTTACATGAATCCACAATCTGCAGGGGAATGGTGGCGATCTCGTACCGATTGCAGTTGGTAAATTCCTAATATTTCCGCTCTGCAAATCCCTAAATTTTCTGCTATGCACTATACACGTTTTAATGGGGAAACTTTATTGAAATGGCCAGATATCAAAGTGATTTTTAATAGTCAGTGTTAAATATAGAATAACCGGAAACTGCCAGTTGTCATAATCGGCCGATGCCCCATAACCGGCCGGTTCCGATTGCTGATTCCGATTATTGCTTCATCACTACAGGCATGTACTCACTGCTGCCCACGCAGAAAACAACCTGCATTGCACTTGACTGTTGGCAGTTTGATACAAAGTAAGACATTTATCCTGTGACTTGACAGCCCAAGCTACTGAAATAACTGTTCATTCAGCATTCCAACACCTTAACCCTTTCATGTTACATTGACTACACATCATTGTAAATCAACAAATATTTGGTAGCTTTGACAATGCTTGCATCAGCAAAACAATTCTAACATCTTGCGGTCAAATACTATTTATTTCCCCTCGTAAACTATAGATATAGCGGTTATCCAGTTGACAGCTTTTCCAACTGGTTTATATGCCAATAACCAGTTGCAAACTGGTTATCTGGCTAACCGTTTCAGCACTAGTTTCTCTGTATGTTTCAGATAGTGTGCCATTCTCAAGTTCTTAGAAAGAATTTCATTTTTCACCCATTTCAGAAGGGTGTTGATATATACATCTGAATGAGCTCTCAAACCAAATTCTAATTTGTATGCCCCCACAACGAATAGTCAGAGGCAAATTGTTTTACCCCTATCCATCCATCCATCCATCCATCCATCCATCCATCCATCCATCCATCCATCCCCATCCATCCATCCTCATTTAGGGTATATTGATTTTTCCGGTGAGCTCCTCTCAATGTTTTCAAGCTAGGACTTTTTATTTTACAGGATGTTTGTGTATATAGCAGAGGTGAGCATTTTGTCAGGATTTTGATTTGCTTCAATATCTAACCCTTTGAACTCCAGAGGCCACTTATCTGGGCACGTCACAAGCTACGTCATAATGTCATTAAGGGGGATGACTGTACGGAAAATGTGTGGTGTAGACCAATCAATATTTTCAACGTGCAGCCCTAATTAATTGGTCTACCTCCAAATAATAAATACAGACTCTCTATTGCTACCATGGAACTGACATGGAAGATACCACCATGGTTCAAAGGGTTAATAAAATTACAGGTTATTGAACTTGGTAAATGTTTGATAAATTAAAGTACATGGTAGAGCTTGCAGGGGCATCATATGTGGCTAACAGACAGCACATGTACAAGTAACAAATCACTGTTTACTCTTCAGCCTCCTGTGTCCATATGCTGCGCAGGGGCATGCTTCAGTCTTGTTTAAATTCTCAGTTGCATTGTGGGAAAAATTGCTGCTGAAAATTTTTGATATTTTGACATAAGAGTGCAGAGGATTAAATACGTTAATTCTTGAAAGTTTTGTTATTGAGTGTGCCTTAATACAATCCATGCATTAAAAATCAAAATTTGATCCCTCATTGGAATGAGCCCAGTGAGCTCATTCCTGTGAGATGGGGTATATAATCTATGTTTTTGAAGCTAAAATGAAAAAATAAAATCTTAATGGTGTTTTTAGCTCACCAAAGGGAGCTTAACTTATCACTTGCCATCCGTCGTAGTCCGTCGTGAACTTTACATTATCGACTACTCCTCACAAACTACTGGATCAAATTGAACCAAATTTGGTGTGCATGTTCCCTATCATATGACAATTTAAACTTGTACAAATAAACGTGCCGCACCCACAGGGGGCACCACAAGGGGCATAACTCTGATAGCACTCATGAATTTCTTTCCAAAATTCAAAAAAATCTTCTTTAAATTCACCAGGCAGAATTCTTTCCTATTTGGTATACATTATCTCTAGGGGAGTCAGATTCAAGTTTGTTCAAATCGGCCCCCTGGATTCATATTTGGGCTCACTATAGAAGCCGAATTCGAATTTAGTGCATTTCAGACAAATTTTTAAAAAAATCTTCTTCTCCAGATCCAGCAGGCAGAATCTTTTGATATTTAGTGGATCTGATTCAAGTTTGTTCAAATCGGCCCCCTGGATTCACATTTGGGCTCAGTATAGAAGCCCAAATTTGAACTTAGTGCATTTCAGGCAAATTTCTTAAAAAATCTTCTTCTCCAGATCCAGCAGGCAGAATCTTTTGATATTTGGTATGCAACATTGTCGGGTGGATCTGATTCAAATTTGTTCAAATCGGCCCCCCTGGATTTATATTTGGGCTCACTATAGAAGCTCGAATTCGAACTTAGTGCATTTCGGGCAAATTTCTTAAAAAATCTTCTTCTCAAGATCCAGCATGCAGAATCTTTTGATATTTAGTATGCAACATTGTGGGGTGGATCTGATTCAGTTTGTTCAAATCAGCCCCCTGGGTTTATATTTGGGCTCAGTATAGGAGCCCAAATTTGAACTTAGTGCATTTCAGGCAAATTTCTTTTAAAAATCTTCTTCTCAAGATCCAGCATGCAGAATCTTTTGATATTGGGTATGCAGCATGCTTAGGGGGGTGAGATTCAAGTTTGTTCAATCCAAGTCCTTGGGTTCATATTTGGGCTCACTGTGGTAGCCCGAATTATAACTTAGTTCAAAATGAGGAATTTTCTTTAAAAATCTTCTTCTTCAGATCTAGCAGTCGGAATGTTTTGATATTTGGTATGCAGCATCCTTAGGGAGGTGGGATTCAAATTTGTTCAAGCCATGTTCCTAGGTCCATATTTGGGCTCACTGTGGGAGCCCGAATGATAATTTAGTTTGAAATGAGGAATTTTCTTTAAAAATCTTCTTCTTCAGATACAGCAGTCGGAATGTTTTGATATTTGGTATGCAGCTCTTTAGGGGAGTGAGATTCAAGTTTGTTCAAGCCATATCCCTAGGCCCATATTTGGGCTCACTGTGGAAGCTTGAATTGTAACTTAGTTCGAAATGAGGAATTGTCTTAAAAAATCTTCTTCTTCAGATCCAGCAGTCGGAATGTTTTAATATGTGGTGTGTAGCATCCTTTGGTGGGTGAGATTCAAGTTTGTTAAAGGCAAGTCCCTGGGTTCCTATTTGGGCTCACTGTGGGAGCCCGAATGATAACTTAGTTCAAAATGAGGAATTTTCTTTAAAAATCTTCTTCTTCAGATCCAGCAGATGAATGCTTTTGATATTTGGTATGCAGCATCCTTAGTGAGGGTAAGATTCAAGTTTGTTTAAGCCATGTCCCTAGTTCCATAAAATTTGTCTCTCATGACTTCATTCCTTTGTAGTGTTGATGAACCATGTCTAACTGAATGTGACCCCAAATACTTCTTTGAACCACTTTGGCCGGTGAGCGATTAAGGCTCTCTGGGGCCTCTTGTTTATTATGGTGAGAAAAGGGTTAATATAAGAGATATATAACATTTCACTTTTATCTACTTGCAAGTGTTGGTGGATATTCCTACGCAGGACAAACAACAAACCTCCTATTTCAAGAATAAGTATAATTTGGACATTTTAAACCAAACATTCCTTTCTTAGTTTAATCAATTGTTTAACAAATGATTTCTTGAGTTGTATTTCTCAGATTTTCATCAAATCACAGCAGCTATGACTAGATTTGATAAAAAGATATTTTAAGGCCTAAAAAAATAAAAAATCTGTTTCTCAGGTCCTCCTGCATGATCCTTTTGGCTGCCGCATGCTCTCTTTTTATAACCAATTTAAACTTAAAAAAAATAAAAATTAAATGGTTTATGTCTGATATTTTACCCAAGTTAAAAAATTGATGAAGTTGTCCCTTGAGTGCAAGAAGACTTTGCAATGCTTTAGCATTGCAAAGTCTTCTTGCACTTAAGGGATGAAATACACCACAACCCATGCTATTCTGTGGATTATGAGGCCTAAAACTTGAACCAAAAACATGAACTTTTGATGGCAAAAAGTAATTACTGAAATAAAAAATAAAATAAAAAACTGCTCGCCCGCATGCAATTTCATAATGGCCTGAGAAACAGAAGATCTACTTTGTGTGGCCTAAAAAGTACTCAGCGGGTTAAGAGTTCAAACAGAAATCTGCTGTTTTTCAAATTTTGCATATTGCAGTGGAAACCAGAGGTGGAACAGATGAAAGTTGATTATATTTTTGTTCTTCATGTACTGCTATATTGGTGTAATTTTTTTCACAAAAACTAAAACTAAATTGTTTTTTTGGAAACTGTAAGACTCAGTATTCTGAACATTTGTCAACAGTGCATCACAAAACTTTATTCGATCAGCATAATGAAGGGTACTTCAAAACAGAACTGACATAATTATATTTTAATAAATATTCATAGATTTGTTCTCTATTTGTAGGATATGGTTACCAGATTCCACCTGCTGTTCAGCAGAGTGCAATTTATTACCAAAAGATGATTACAGAGGTGGGTGTTGTCTTGACCACTTCAGTATTGTGTTAATTCTTTTAGAGGTCATTTTCTTTTGGTATGTTTATATCATATCAAGACATGGCTGCTTAACATCAGCCATGACTTGATTTGACAACAAATGTGAGAAAGACTGGTTAACAGTTTTGAAGGGAGATGGACTTTTCAACCCCCTGTCCACTGATGTCAAAAACCTGACACAGTTTTTTCCCATAATGCTACTAGGAATTTAGCCAATTCAAAGATTGAATTGTTTGAATTCCTAGTTGCATTATCCAAAAAATTTGTAGATTAATATTTTGACAGCAGTGTGTAAGGAGAGAAATAAATTCATCACATAGTCATGTTTAGAGATGTATTTGCAAAGTCTGTTTGAAATGTCTGGTTTATTTCTGCGTGGGGAGTATAAAAGAAAAAAAAATGAAGATGGTTTTCTGTATCTTTTTTTTTTTACTTAAGAAAAGAAATTATACTTATCTCATTAAAACCACACACAGTTTATTGAATAGAAGCTTAGGATGATCTTTGACGAGCACTGTCTAAACTCTGTCATTTTTTACAGTCATTTTTTAAATTAATTTTCAAACATGCTAGAGATGTTCTGTCAGGTTGCTTTTGCAATTTCCTGAGAATGAGCATAGATTCACCCAATATTTGTCGAAATTTTAACCCTGACTACTATGTTTGTTATATGAGGTCTTGGTAAGAATGATCTACAAGTTTGTTTGAAACAAGCTCCTGAAGTCATATTTTGGGTTATCATGGAGGGCCCTAGATATTAACACAGGGTGATGGGGATTAATAAAAAATATTAATCTCTTAAACTATTACTTCAAATGCTTTCTTGTTTGATAGTATACAACATTTTATTACACATCCATTCAGCTTTAAACCCTTGTATTTTATGGAATAGCCACTATGACATAAATGATTCTGTATTCAATGGGTGATCTACAAGCCAGAACATTTTTTCCAGCACTGTTCATACTAGTTCCTTTCCCAATGAGTCATTAGTTACGCTTCGAAGAGTTTCCAAATTTTGTTTTACAATTATCGACAGTCTGTCGCATAGTGTGAAAATAAAAACATCCAAAGCAAAATAAAGTTCGTTCTCAAAAAATTAGTTAACCAAAAATGAGATAATATATTAAAAAAAAAACAAACAATCATTTCCAGTCAGAACATTAACCCAGTCCAGTCCTGTGGCCATCTCGTTTTGTTGATCCATTATATCTAAACTTTATTTCAATAAATCTTCATACATCTTGACATGCTTTGAACTTCTTTTAAAAAATGTTTCTCCCAGCAGTTTTGCAAATCTGCACAAATTTGTACTTATATTTTTACTAACAGTAGTAGCCATCAAATAGTTAGGCGTGAATGGGCACCAGCCGAAGAGAAACTGCGATACAAATTTAAAAAACACTGGTTCCGCAAAAGTTGTTTTGATTTTTTATCGAGCCATTTGATCAGTACAACTTCAGTCAGAACAAACAGACTCTTCACCTTTGGGTTTAAACATTGGAACTAATATTTGTTTATTTGAATAAATATTAATGCATGGGTTGTGTAATAAACACAGAACACGATGTGTGTTTGAATCGGAGCAGCTCGAGTGAAATATGATCATGCCATTCCAACGAGTTATGTGAAACACCCACCGATTCAAACACACATTGCATTCTGTCTATATATGCAACATATTTGTAAGGATGACTTACAAGTTGTTCATGCCATTGAAGTTTTATTTAGTCATGGGGTCCTGGATTTGAACACTGGAAATAATATAAAAAACATAAAAATCTTCTTCAGCCAAACAAACCATTACTCCTAATTTTCCATGTTTGATAGATAACATCTTTGTAAAGATGATTTATACATTTGTTCCAATGAAGTCCTCGGAGTTATGTTTTCGGGTATCATGATGCCCAAGAACGTGATGGTTAATGGGGCAAAGCTTAAAATAATCTTTTCACCAGGCTTGTCATTTTGAAAATTGCAGGAGGGCCATTATGGTTCACCTCAAATTACCACAGGAGGGCCATTTTGGGTTCACCTAAAATGACCCCAGGAGGGGCATTTATGGTATGCGGGGGCCATTTTGTTTCAGCCTGCTGGGTAGACAACTAAAATTATTTTAAGGTACAGTACATGTACCACAGAGTGAAGTAATCACCCAAACTATAACTTTCATATTTTATACATATGGACAAAAAACACAAGCAATGTTTCAGCCAGTGGGCCTCCGGGTTTAACCTGGAGGTCCATTGGTTGAAACTTTTCCTGTGCTTGTTATGCTTTGCAACAAATTTGCAATTATTGCTTGGGTGGAATCTCCACTCTATGGGTGATTTAGTGATAATACACTCTCCATATACTGTACATGGTTTGTGTAATTATGATGTACGTCATCACGTAGTGTGTATTTGGAAAGTTATTTGCTGTCTCTGGGTGACTGCTTTGACGACACACTACAAACTTCACAAGCTGCTCTTTTGTTACATGTACGTCCTTCAGTCCGCGATAATTGACATTTGAGGCTGCCGATTTTGAGATGTCTTCAACTGAATTAATGGGCCGCAGAAATTGGGGTTAGGCGGACGTTTACCGTCCATGAAATTTTGAACTCGGGTGGGTGACTGCGGCCCGGGGGCAATCGCCCACCTCAAAATAACAAGCTTGTTTCACAGAGAACTTGTCCAAATGCTTTGTCAGCTTTGTATGAAAAATTTATAAGTTAAGTATAACCTAAAGATTAAGTTCCTTGGATCAAATTTCAGAGCAGTGACCACCCTGTTGGGGAAATTGATGGAGAATTTACTTCTCTATACCGACTTCACGGAAAAGTCAAATGAAAACAGGGAGATGTGAGCCAGAAGGAGAAGCATCAATGGGCCTTTGCATGACTTCTCCATTATGTTGTTTTTTCACATGGAAATAACTCACTGAAGCTGAGAAAAAAAGAGAAGAAAACCATTTATATGTGTAATTTATTTAGAAATAAAATTCTGCTGAAAAATCCAATAGATATATAATTTTTGCAAGGTACAGATCATTCTTCATGGTGTAGACTTCAAGGTTTATTTTCTTTCTTGTAACTGATTCAGTATAATTTGTTTTATATTGAGTAACTCCAGGAAAATATAGGTAGTTCTGTGGATTTCAGGGGAATCTCAGTGCTTGGGAAGACCCTTTTCACAGGCAGTTGGATACAAATAGAATGCACTCCTGTAATGTCAAAAAGGTTTTTGACCCACTTCAAATTTCAGATGAGAATTAAAAATGAAGATTTTTATACTGTACCAATGACCCAGACATAGCTGGTGCTAATTCTCAAAAATCTAGGACCAAACACAAATTTTGCCCCCCAATCCCCAAAATTTGCATCTAAAACCGAAAATAACATGTCCTAAATGGTCCTCCATACTTTTCCTCCACTGCGCATGCGCAGTGTCAAGTAGGTCTCGAAATTGGCGCCAATTATCATTCTTTGTTTGGCCCTTCATCAGTTCACATCTGACTGATATTTGTGCTTGTAAATCTCAGTTTAAATGATGCCAGACACATAAATATTAGAGAAATGGTGGATCTAAAGAGGAAATAGAAGGAGGAGAGGAAAAATTAGTGGCAGGAAATAATCAGGGCTGTAATTTAAAATTTTTTTATGAAATTATGTTATGTTCCCTAATTTCAAGGCATGGGCCTGTTGTTGTCATTCTTGCTATAAGTTACACTGCTTGATCAGTGTTTCCTCTCTCCTTTTCCTCTAGTCCCACCTTGCTATTCTCCCATGCTTTTGGCATATTTTCTGTAATATTATTACTAAAATTTCTTGGGAGTTTTAGCTTGGTAACAGAATGAATTCTGTTTTTTTCCCCATGTTTACGTCTCACCCATGGGTGTTTTGGCATTGTGTTCTGCATCTACCATCTGATGTTCTGCAGTTTCTTCCCTGGAAGTCTCTGTTTTGCATCAGATAGTGTTGTAATTGGTAACTGATTTCGGGCCATGTTTATCAGTGCCTGGAGTCATGTTTCCGGTTTTTATACACTTCTTGTTTACATTGACAACGGTTTCTGTTGAGAGTGATTTCTTGTCTTTGTATTAGTTTAATCATAACAAGATACATTATTATTATACGTAAGTGTTGCATTAATTTTTTTGAAATATTTAAAAAAATTTTGTCCACACTTAGGCTTTTTGGGGATCCATTGGGGCTCAACGTTACTTTCAGAAACTTGGGCTTTTCTGAAAAAATATTTTTTCCAAAAATTTTTTTGATTTCATTTATTTTTTCTATATGTTAATGGATCATGTTATTATGTATCTTTGTTTTCAGGGTTTGGTTCGAGTACTAGGACTGTTTGTGTTCTTTTCACAATGAAAGGATATTGTTCAAATTGTAATAAGAGGAAATCTTCCTCTGACTTTCATAATCATAGTATTAATTGTAGTCAGTGTACTCGCACTAACAAACTGCTCAGTGTGTGTCAATCAGGATGACAAACATTGGAAACGTGTGTCACGGTATGTTGTTAGCGGGGATAAGGCCATGCCGGTCCTTTCTCCGCAGGGTCACTCTAGTTTTTCAATCTCTTTTTCAGAGGAACAAGAACAGGCTGATGTTTCCGTGATGTCTTCCAAAAGTGTGCCTCCGTCATCACAGTTAAATGAAGAGCTTGCGACAAAAGTGCTCATGGAAATATGTCAATTGCCTAAGAGGTCCCTAGTAGGATCGACGGCATTGGTGTCCGCTAGAGCGCCCAGTGTAGCGACCATTCATCGAATGGCTCGGCAGCCGGGTTCATCCGTTGCAGTCCAGGAAGGAGATTTGGGTGATGCGAGCACTATAATAACACAAAGTGCACATCCAGTGATGATGGATCAGAGGATAGAACGGAGGAAGCCTATTAGTCTGGTTCCTAGCTCATCCAGGTCCATCCGGGCTGTGAGCGAGAGAGGTCCCTCTCTCGTACAACAACATTTGGGACCAGATGTTGTGGTACAAAACGTTTCGCAGTCGGAGCGTACGTCCGCCACTCGGGACGCTCCGTTATATAAACAGTCTGGAGAGACTGTCAATATGGCTTCCTCATCCTCACGGCAGCGAACACGACAGCACCTTGGCTACATGACCACGGATATCCAGCCAGCTTCGCCGATCAGGGATTCCACGACGACCAGGTCACGCCATCCGGTAGCCAGAGACACGAGGCCTGTAGACTCCGGACATGCGCATAAAAGAAATATGCAGGAGTCAACTTCCAGGGAGCTTCCAGCGGCAAAGCAACGTAAGACCGCTGCTCCACAGGCCTCAGTGACGGACGTGCTATCACAAATAGCACAACTTATCGCAGCATCCCAGAAGATGACAGAATCTCTGTCGGATCAGGAATTATCCGACGATGCTGGGTCAGTACGCTCCGCTGAAGCATTGGGTACGGACGACTGAGAACTTCATATGGTCCGACAGGATGGCGAAAGGGATTCAGAGGATCTGGAGTTTTCCCTTTCGGAACAACATAAAGCTGCCGTAGATTTTATCCGGCATTATCTTCCAGAGGTTGTTCCGTCAGACTAGAATGCTGCGATGCCGGATAAGAGAGTGATAGGGAAGTTCCTATAGAGGTTCCTATGCGTCCTCTAGGTCTTATTCTAGAGACCGTCAAGGCAGCGACTAACGTAGGGGACGTTATACTGGCCGAGATAACCGGTCAGATGTCCCTAGGTCGACGGGGCGAGGTGCGGGTCATGGAGGACATAGTTTCTCCTTCCGCAAGCCTTGCAGGTTCAGGAGGTGATGGTATGAACCTCTATCGTGTTCCGGAAGGCGGAAGATTGTCGAGTTTTATAAATAATTGGGCGTCAATTATGGACGACCCCTGGGTTCGAGGGGTAATTTCGGAAGGACTAAGAATATCCTTCAAACGAAAGTCTCCATTAACTCGAAGTCCAAAATGGACTCAGCTTCCATCAAATCTGCAGAAAAGAGACGCTCTTCTATCAGAAGTACAGTCTCTTCTGGAGAAGAACACGGTAGAGGTATTAGAAGACCAGGAATCACCGGGTTTCTACAGCCATCTGTTTCTGGTTCCGAAACCAGATGGCTCGTTCCGTCCAGTCATAGATTTGAGCTGGATAAACAAGCTGATCGTTGCTCCGAAGTTCTATATGGAGACAATTCGATCAGTCAGAGCGAGTATTCGGGTGAACGACTATGCTACAAGCATAGATCTCAAGGATGCGTACTTTCACGTCATGGTACATCCGACATTCAGAAAGTATCTACGCTTCGCAGTCCTAGGAGTTGTATATCAGTTCCGAGTGATGTGCTTCGGTTTGAACCTAGCGCCCTGGGCTTTCACTCGAATAATGAACTCTGTAATGATGCATTTCCGAGCTCATTCGTCTGCGGTAACGTCGGCCTACCTGGATGACATTCTTCAGAGGTACGGCAACGAGTTAACGCTTCAGAACGATGTGCAGAATCTGCTTTTATTACTCCAACGTCTCGGTTTTATATAAACGAGAAGTCGGATCTGGTGCCGTCCAAGTCATTCACCCACTTGGGAATGAACTTCGAGACGCACAACAATCTCGTCTGCCATTAACCAGAGCGAAATTAATCAGTTGTTACGCTCGCTATTGTCTTCACTCAGACAAAGTCACAGTGAGAGAATTGATAGGTCTGTGCGGAGCCGCTGCGGATCTCATTCCGCTGGGGCGGTTACGCACTCGTCCTCTCCAAATTTTCTGACTCAGAATTGGAGAGTAAAGATTCATTCGCTAGATATAGACATTCTCTTGTCAAATCAAGTGAAACAAGAGATTCAGACTTGGGCAAACATTCAGTGGTTGACTCAGGGAGTTCCACTGCAGTTGCCGGATCCGAGTTTTACTATTATGATGAATGCCAGTCAAACAGGTTGGGGTGCAACATTGATCCCAACGGATTCGAAGTGCCAGGGTCTTTGGGATCCGCAGTTTCTAGGCAAGCACATAAACATCAAAGAAATGATGTCAATTTGGCTTGTACTATGTCATTGGATGAACATTATTCAGAAAGCACATGTCCAAATCCTGTCCGACAATACGACAGTAGTAGCGTATATTCAGAACCAGGGAGGCACTCATTCCATTCCGTTATTCAGTTTAACGGAAAGAATCCTTCTGTTTGTACTAGAACACCAAGTTCTACTTTCGGTCTGTCATATTCCGGGTCGTCTGAATGTATTAGCAGACTCCCTTTCACGGAGGGGTCACTTGTTGCCGTCAGAATGGACTCTCAGCAAACAAGTATTCAATCAGATTTGCTACCAATGGGAGCGGCCAATCATAGACATATTTGCGACACAGCTCAACAATCAGTTGCAGACGTATGTGTCACCATGTTCGGATCCTCGAGCATATGCAGTAGACGCTCTATCGATCTCGTGGGACGGAATGATAGGATATGCGTATCCTCCAGCGCCGTTGATTCAGCAGATATTGCTAAAGATAAAACAATCTCAATGTAAAATTCTGTTGGTAGCATCTCTGTCTCCACAGAGACCGTGGATAAATCTACTCAGGTGTCTGCTGTGGGACATACCGCGGAAGCTTCCTCCACGAGAGGATCTTCTTTCGCAGGGGAAATTGCATCAACTACATCACAACCCGCAAGGTCTCAACCTTCACGTATTTCCGTTGTGCAGTCCTTGCACAGCAAGCATTTTACAGGACGAGCAGTGGACGCAATTTCTAACTGTAGGAGGACCTCCTCTTCGCTAAACTATGCGGCTAAGTGGAAGGTCTTTTGTCGTTGGTGCAGGGATCATTTTGTTGATATTTTTGATCCCTCCATTCCAGACATTGCAAACTTTCTAGTATACTTGTTTGATGAGATCAAACTGCAGCCTGTTACTATGAAAGGTTATAGGTCTATGTTATCTGATACCTATGCACACCATGATAGTTTACAAATTGGATCTAATATCTCTTTATCTAAATTAGTTAGAAACTTCTCGATATATAGACCTAGAACCCTTAGATTAATTCCTAAATGGAATTTAGCTTGGGTTCTTCTTAAACTAAAAGAAAAGCCATTTGAGCCTCTTGAGTCAGTGGACTTCAAATTCTTATCTTATAAGACAGCATTTCTCTTAGCTTTCTCTTCTGCTAGAAGAGTCAGTGAGCTTCATGCACTATCTGTGGACGATTCTCACTATCGTAGTGTCGGGAATACTATTACCTTTACTACTAATGTTGGATTTTTGGCTAAGAATCAGGCTCCTAATAAATATCTGGAACCTATTGTTATTAAGGCCCTTCCATCTTCAGACGGGCATAGGCCTTTACTCTGTCCGGTTAGAGCTTTACGTATTTTTAATGAAGATCTCAGTTTATCAGAAAGGGACGAAAACGCTTCTTTCTGTCTCTGATGCCTAATAGAAAGGACATTATGGTCCATTCTATTGCTAGATGGATTCAATTAACTATCCATACTGCTTATGATAATCTATCTTCAGCTCAGCAGTCTGTGCTTAAGATTTCGGCTCATGAAGTAAGAGCTCTTTCTACATCTTGGGCTTACACAAATAGTGTTGCTATTACAGATTTAATGAGGGCTGCATATTGGTCTCAGCCATCCACATTCACGAATTTTTATCTCCGAAATATTGAGTCCATTTCTGGAGACCTGCATTGTCTAGGTCCTTTATCTGTTGCTCAGAATGTCGTCCACCAAACAGTTGCAACTATAGTTATGCAGGCTTTCTGTCCCGGCAGTGACTCTGTCCTGCTGCCCTCTTCGCTCTGGGCTATTTGACCCAGGGCAAGGGGAAGGGGGGGGGAGGGTGTTCCCTTAGGTCACCTGCTTTATAGTGAAAAGCAAGGGGATGATACCTCCTCCGGAGTCAGTAATTCTGAGTCGGTACTGGGATGGTTTTAAAGTGTAAAGCTAATGTTTAAATTCATTCATGTCAGATTTTTTAAAGTGTAGCTCAGTGTGAAGCATTTGTATATGTCACGTGTCAAACAGGCGTTAATATACAATCCTCGGACACTTTTAATGAGTATAAAGAGTCTCAATTCTCTGGACTTACTTTATTTATTGGCTTACTTTAAAAATAATTAGTTTAAAGGGTTATACTGGATGTTAATAGAGAACATGGATGTTATTATGCTCAATTATGAAGGATGTTGTGTCTTTCTAATTTGTTATAAATAAGAAAGATACATGTAAAGCCTAATCCTCCTTTTCTCCTCGAGGGGATAACTCTATTATATATAGTTGAGCTTATGGGATTTTCCTCTATGTCCTAGGCCCTCCAGCCTTTTTTCTATTCAGCTATGTCTGGGTCATTGGTACAGTATAAAAATGTTAAAAAATTTATAGTAATTTATACATTTTTTATACTTACCAATGACCCAGACAGGGATGGCCCTCTCAGGAGTTGGGAACTCGTACCTCCCCGCTGAGTACATAGCGCTGACCAGGCAAATATTCAAGATTCGATTTGATATTAATATCATACATCTGCTTCAAAATCAGTCTTGAATCAGTCTCAAGATTCAGTTTTTTCCAAATTTTTTGAGTCTATTTATGCTTAGTTCAGTTTGTTACATTTCCAATGAAAATTTGATAAAACTGACATTAGACTGTTCATTCATGTAGGCTCAGTTCATATTTAATCATGTAATTGACAAGTTTAATTATTAACTTGGTAGTATAGAGTATAGAACGTCCACAGATCATGCACGATGTGGAGTTAATATTTCAAACCTACTTATCAATGAATAATGATTTTTGGTTAGGAAAGAGTTTAGAGTTTAGAATATCCAGTTTGATATGACTAATTGTACATTTTTATAGTGATAGTAACTCATTAACAATGTGACCTATACTATTCTGCCCACAAAAATAGACTCCAAATTAAAAGTCAGGCCGTGCCATTGACCCTACATGTAATCAATGGTATTAACAAAGCAACGCATTACAAAGACCGTTGCTGGGCATGATGACTAAGAGCGTTGAGTTCGTTCCTTTACCAGTTCGTCCCCCAGGTTATTTCATTCCTTTACCATTCGTACTGAGTCGCTTCACTCAGAGTCATTTCATACCCATACAAACAGATTGAAGTAAGACAGTGATGTGAGGACCGAGTGGATTCATGTGCTGGTCTCTCATGCCAGAGGTGATGGGTTTGATCTCTGGTCAGGAGAGATTCCATGATGACTGAACATTCTCTGGCAACATCAATTGTGGTATTGATGCTGCTGCAATGTACAGCCCTATCGATAATTGTACTATATATACAAACAAATACAGTTGGAATGCTGGATATAATGAAGAACAGACGCAGTTTAATGTGCCCAGTTTAATGTATATCCCCCAAACATACCCCTCTCCCCCTGCCTGCCTCCCGCATTGTCTCATCTCAGGATATATCACTTTTCCATGCTCCGAATCAAAGGTACAATATTGATTGATGCTAAGGAGGTGAAATTTTGCAAGTCTATGTGGCTCACATTCTCCAGAAGGAGTCGTTATCACAGATTACAGTGAATAGTAACAAGCTAGGTCTTCAAAAACTAGAACTTTGAACAATAGGCCTACCTGTTTCAGCGAGAGAATATTTATTTATTGGTGTTTAAGGTATTCAGTCAGTCTTATAAGGGTCATCACAGTGTTCCATAACTTCCGTTTGATGCAATATAAAATAACTTGTCTATTAAGATTTGATTCGATATCGATATCAGAAACAAGATTTGATTTGATTTAAAAAAAGAAAATTGTGATTCGCAGATCACTAAGGCCAAAAAAAATTTAATGGTTTGGTTCCGTTTACATAGTGGAGAAAAACAGGGTCGGTAGGTCGGGATATTATTTTTAGGCTTTCCCAAACCCTGTTTGGAAAGACTATTGTTATTCTTCTTTTTCAAAATTTTTCTTCTCTATTTTTTTTTTTTCTTTTTTTTTTGTTTTTTTGTTTTTTTTTCCTCCCTGAATTTTGTCTGTTGAACTGCTCGAAAACAAGCTGTACGATTTTGACAAAATTTGGCACACTTATGTAATGTCATAAAATCTCGTGAAATGCGGTATCGTCATATCTGTGAAAACGCGTATTTTCAAAATATTCTGCCAAAACCTTCAAAATTTCACCATTTTTCGAATGTCTCAAAATTGTTTACAGTTATTTAGCTCAAATTTTCCACACATTTACAGCATAATATGATACACCACAATCACAACTGAAATCTTTCAACATTAACCCCCACTGTCCAAAAATGACATGAATATAGATTTTTTCTTCAAAATTGACCAACTTCAAGGGCAAATTTCTCTAATAACAAGGTTGTTGTAACAATTATTTTGGTTTGGATAGATGCAACAGTGATTGCAGAAGAAGTTACTGTTTACTTTTTAAACTCGGATTTAACCCTCAATCACAATGAGGGCGAGGATAAGAGTACCGTTTGAAAATGCCAAAATTAGCCAATTTTGGTTGCTTTTTCTATCATTTTGGAAAGGGTTAATTTCAAACACATTTCATGTACGTATTCACAATTGACTACCGAGGCTATTTGCTGTTGTAAGTTTGGTTGTAATGTTTAACCCTATGCCATTCTGGTTGCATAAATGTGGGTACCTTCCAAAAAAACTCCAATTTTTTCAGAATTTGGTAAGTTTAGGTGACGATTTACTCCATTTTTAATTGCTTGAGCTCTGAATGTTTTCTGTAGCTGCTTACAGCAGTCAAAGTATGACAAATTTTGTTCTATATGTTATTATTAAAAGTTTAACCCTTGGCAGATTTGAGACTTCCCATAAGGTTACTGTAGGAATAATTGTTATTTTCGCCAACTTCAAGGGCAAATTTCTCTAATTACAAGGTAGTTGTAACAATTATTTTGGTATGGCTAGATGCAACAATGATTGTGGAAGAAAGTTACTGTTTACTTCTTAATCTCAGATTTAACCCTCAAGCACAATGAGTGCGTTAATAAGAGTACCGTTTGAATATGCCAAAATTAGCCATCTTTGGTTGCTTTTTCTATCATTTTGGAAAGGGTTAATTTAAAAAAACTTTTCATCTACGTATTCACAATTGACTACCGAGCATATTTGCTGTTGTAAGTTTGGTTGTAAAGTTTAACCCTATCCCATTCTGGTTGCATAAAAGTAGGTACCGTCCAAAAAAAACTCCAATTATTCAGAATTTGGTAAGTTTAGGTGGCGATTTACTCCATTTTTTAATTGCTTGAGCTCTGAATGTTTTCTATAGCTGCTTACATCCGTCAAAGTATGACAAATTTTTTGTCCTATATGTTATTATTTAAAGTTTAACTCTTGGCAGATTTGAGACTTCCCATAAGGGTACTGTCGGAATAATTGTTATTTTCGCCAACGTTTACATGCAATTTCTCAGCACTGGAGCCATATTGTCTCAAAACCTTTTCCATGAGAGGATTGGGCCTTCATCAAAGAACAATTTTGTTGTTATATAGTTTTTTCAAAATTTTAACCTTCACCCAGTTTTCGGGCCTTGAATTTGAGTGCCCTAAATTCTTCATAAAATTGGCTAATTTGGAGCTCACTTTTCTTCCATTTTCGGAAGGAATATCGAAAAATAATTTACATGTTCGTATTTACAATTGCCTAATGGGCATATTTGCTGTTGTAAGTTTGGTTGTAAAGTTTAACCCTATGCTCGTTCTGTTTGCATAAAGATAGGTGCAGTCCAAAAAAAACTATCGTTTTTCAGAATTTGGTAAGTTTAAGTGACGATTTACTCCATTCCTAATTGATTGAGCGCTGAACGTTTTCTATGGCTGTATGCAGCAGTCATAGTATGACAACTTTTATTTTGTATATCATTATTAAAAGTTTAACCGTTGGCAGATTCGAGACTGCCCATATGGGTACGGTCGGAATAATTGATATTTTCATAAAATCACTTAATATTGATAAGCGTGCAGTGATAGTTTGGAATAGAATATCCGAAAATGCTTTCGACATTCGGATTCACAGTTCAATTCCAAGAATATTTTCTGTTATAAGGTTGCTGTAAAGTTTAAGGCCATCCCTGTCTCAGATTCATAAAGATTGGTGCCGTCGAAAAAAACTCTCATTTTTTCAGAATTCCGCAGTTTTAAGTGACAATTTACTCCATTCCTAATTCATTGAGCACTGAATGTTTTGTGTGCCTGCTTGCAGCAAGCATAGCATGAAAACTTCTGTTTTATACGTTATTATCAAAAGTTTAACCCTTAGCGTATTTAGGAGTTCCCATGTGGATATAGTCGGAATAATTGTTATTTTCGTAAAATCAATCCCTGAATATATTGGTAAACGTGCATTGGCCTTTCGTTGGTGCTACATGAAACCGCAAATAGTTAAGGTCATCAAATAGACATATATAATACCAAACTCAGCCGGTGACAGGTAAATAATGAATGGAAAAGTCGTTGAATTGAGAATAAAGTAGGGACGAATTGTGCCCTCGGTTTCCACCTTATCCACGGTATTTCCACGCGGCCTCGGCACTTGACAAAGATACTGAACTGTCGGGTAGGGACAGTAGAAAACATTCTGAGAATTTCAAGTTGCTGCCTTGCATGGTCGGGACATAATTGGAGTATATCCGACATTGTAACTGTTCAATTTGAATGTTAAATTAGCCAGATGACGGCTTTTTCTCCACCGGATCGAGTTGTCACTTTCTGCCAGGACGGTCTAAAATAAGCAGTTTAACTCAAAACTTTCTGTCCCATATGAATGTGCGAATATTTAAAGCTGAGCAGTTCATCAATAGACAGAAATAATGCCAAACTCGACCGGTGATAGTGAATGGAAACAGCATTTTATTGGGAATAGAGTAGGGACGAATCGTCCCCATGGTTTCCACACGGTCCACGTTGTTCCCACTCGCTCACGCTACTCAACAAAGATACTGTTCTGTCGAGTAGAACAAAATTTGTCATACTTTGACTGCTGCAAGCAGCTACAGAAAACATTCAGAGCTCAAGCAATTAAAAATGGAGTAAATCGCCACCTAAACTTAACAAATTCTGAAAAAATTGGAGTTTTTTTGGACGGTACCTACTTTTATGCAACCAGATTGGGATAGGGTTAAACTTTACAACCAAACTTACAACAGTAAATATGCTCGGTAGTCAATTTGTAAATACATACATCAAAAGTGTTTGATTTGTAATGAATTTGGCAAATTTCTGCACTCATTTGTCCAAAAGCAAAAATGAAAGATCTCATTGTACTTTCCATAACTGCATTCAAAAATCATTGGGGAACAAACTTTGTGTTATATATTTTTGTGTCCCATGTTATCCAGTACCAGTTCGGGGGCATTGTAGCGTTGCGATAACCGGTTCTTGTTAGATCACCGAAGTTAAGCAACGTCGAACCCGGTTATTCCTTGGATGGGTGACCTTCTGAGCGATGGATTCAGACTCCCGCTTTGTGTCCTTGGGCAAGACATTTCACCCCGATTGTCTGCATGTGGGCACGATGACGCCGTGTACTAAGGCATACTGCACGTCGATGGTGCGCATGTCTTCAACCAATCTAACCCTGCCTGTGCTATAGTGCGGAGGCACTATGTTGGGGAGCTGGCAGCTGCTCGTCATTGCTCGGTGGTTCTCTCTGGGTACTCCAGCTTCCTCCACCCATACAACTGTCACTGACATAACCCTAGTAAATTATTAAATAAATAAATAAATAAATAAATAAATAAATAAATAAATAAACAAATCCAGTACCAGTTTTGCTCGTACAAATATTAGTACCGTCAGACAAAATTCATTTTCTGATTAATTTCGTACTTTTCAGTACTCACCTTCCCGGAGTAAGATTGGTGTACCTTTTCAATCTCAGATTTAACCCTCAAGCACAATGAGAGCGAGAATAAGAGTACCATTTGGAAATACCCAAATTATCCAACTTTGGTTACTCTCTATCATTTTGGAATGGGTTAATTTGAGACACTTTGCTTTGCTATATGCAGAGATGTTTAATCAATAAATCCGGCTTTAGTTATGTTCTGGGACTTCATGAAACATGTGCTTTGTCCACTTACAAATAGCACTGTCTGCAAAAAATGACTGAGTGAATACTCACTTGTCCAAAAACAAAAAAGAAAGAACTCTTTCAGCTTTCCATAACTGCTTTAAAAAATCAATGGGGAACAAATTTTGTGTTATATGTTTTGGTGTCCCGTGTTATCCAACACCAGTTTGGCAGTACAAATATGAATACCGCAAGGAAAGAAAGCACATTTTCTCAGTGATAGACTGTTTGACTTCTATGATAGAGGTCCCGAGTTTGATCCCTGTCTGGGACGACCCACGTAATGTCCTTGGGCAAGGCAGTTTATCCCGGTTGCCAACATGGGGGCACGATGATGCCATGTACTAAGGCGTACTGCATGTCAATGGTGCACATGTCTTGAACCGCTGGTACCCTGCTTCAGCGGAGCTTGAACATAATTAGAATGTTGAGCTGACAGTTGCTCGTCGATGCTCGGTGGTTCTCTCTGGGTCCTCCGACTTCCCCCACCCGTAAAACTGTCACGGTCACGATTAGCCATTGTGGATAAGTATGTGACCATAAACACCAATAAATAAATACCATCAGGGAAACCCTCTGTGAAATCCTTATGACAATAAATAGCAAAGTAGTAATGTAATGCAAGAAATATTAACAAGCTGTTCAACATCCCTTTAATCAACTCATTTTGACTTGAACTGTACCCATCACTGTGTATACTAGCTCTCTAGATGGTTTAAACCATATCAAATAAACAACTAATTTGTGTGTGACAGTAACTCATATTACATGTATTTCATTGTATCTGAAACAGATATGTTGGAAAAATTGTGAAATCATGGAGAAGGAAGCTTACCCTCATTTGTTGACAAATCCCACACATTCACAAACAGACAGAATGATTGAGAATAAATTAATTATTGATATTTAAGGTCACTTTCAGCATCTACAGCTATATCATGGCCATAATATAGGTATTTATTCAAGTTCGGGTATTCATTGCATAGGCGCACAGGGCTATTTTTCGGGTGGGGGGGGGGGGTGGGTGAACCCTTTTAGCCTGAAAAAGTTGAATCTCAGGAGGAAATGCCAAAAGTGGGTATGGGAGGGGGTCTCCCCACCCCACCCCCATTGAGTACCAGGAGAGAACCACCGAGCAATGGCAAGCGACTCAGACTCCCAACATACTAACTCCACAAAAGCAGGGTTAGCATTGGTTGAAGACAAGTGCAACCTCAAAGTACCCTTAGTACACATCGCTATCATGCCCCCCCCCCCCCCCCCCCCCACGTGGGAAATTAAATTGGGATGAAGTGTCTTGCTCAAGCACACAATGTGGTTGCCACAGGCGGGATTCGAACCGAGGACTTCTTGGATTGCAACAATCATCTCTACCTTCTGAGCCACCATGCTCCCGTAATATGCAGTAATAGAACTCTTTATATGTACTTGTGTGATTATAAATGAATAATATTAACGTGGATATGGTTCCACTGAAACAACTTGTACAGTATAATGGTCAGTTTACTTGTAACTTCTAAGTGATGAGATAGGAAAACAATATTTTATGTGGAAAACCAAAATGTTTGGTGATCATTTCTGGCAACTAAATTGTCCGAAATTTTCTGGCATATTGCATATTGGCTGAAAAATCGGCTCCTTCCTGACTCAGGAGTGGGTTGGGGCACAGTCCTCCATGAAACCCCGGCCCGTACGCCCATAATTCATATGTACATGTTTTTTCCAAAGCAGAAAGGACATCGCTTGTTTTGCTTTCTATGAAAATATTCTGTAATTATTGAAGAGCAAATTTTGTGTTAAATGTTTTGGTGTCCTGCTGTATCTCAAATATCTGTTTTGGCTTCATAAAAACTAGTAGCATCACAAAAACTTTGATTTCCACTAAATTTTCTGTTTTCAAAACTGATCGATAGTTTTGTGTGCAATACAGTTTGCCTTTTCACACTAAAAAGTTGGGAAAGCCCGTAATTTGTCCAACAAATTACAATTCTCTAGTTTTCTTTGAATTTGTACTTATGTTAATTTTAAGGACCAAATTCTTCCAACAGTTGTGACTGAAATATACTGCTATGATATTCTGTTGAGTCTGAATTTCAAAATTACACCCAAAATGGCAGTTTATCAGCAGACGATTTATTCGCTTTATTTACAATTGCAGCAGATATTTCAGGTGTAATTCAACTTCAAAATGAAATGGACTCTGAGGTGCATTGATAATATTCTCATCAGCTGTCCTCAGATTCTGAAGTGAAGTGTGTGTTCACACATCTCTCTTTATCATGGGATGTGTTAAAATTAGCACACCTCAGCACATGATATAAATTGAGTGATTGAAATTTAAGTGATTGAAGTAATGGGCAGGTTAAGTATTGTGTTTATCTTGGCAGAGGAAGCTCATATGACTTGCCTTTGTTTATTTGAAAACAATAATGTACCTTGTGTGGGTCTTGTATCAAACACTTGTATGCACACTCTTTTGAAGGCAAGATGCTATCATGATGTTACTATGTGCAAATAGCCAATCACTTTGAAGTAGAAGTGTAAAACAACAGGGAATCCCTTGGTGTTTCCCAAGAAAAATTTCTTGGTTTTAAATAGCATTTGGTCGAATGTTCAATGTGACTGACAATGCATGCTTTGTGTAATGCAGTACACATGGTTGTGGCTTTTCACTGCAACTTGTTTCTGACAAACTCGACATAAACAATGTTCTATCGTTTTTGTAATACATGTGTAATAGTGACTGTCAAGACAAACCACTTGAACAGTTTGGAGTGAAAAGTAATTAAGAAAGGACCATGGTCTGCGAGGATAGATAGGGCAGTAAAAAGGGAAAGACCCAAATTTACACCAACAGTAATCCGCACCAGTGAAGTAAGTTCACTTTTTGTAAACCATGATAAGCAAGTTGAAATTTGCATACCAGCGTTAAAATGACTTTGGTATACCATTACCAATTATGATATAATTTGCCAGGGATGGTTTTGAACATGGTACAGATTATATATATAAATTTGTATACCAAAAAAACACCCAGCACTATTTGTGTCATTGTTGTAAAAGTTGGGGTTTGTGTGGTTTTTTTCTGTTTCTTTTTCAATTTCAATAAAAACAAAATCATTAGGGTTGGGGCACAAAATTTGGGTCAGTCGGGTAACTAGAACCAAACAATTATTTTTTTGGGCCTAACACAATCATGTTTTCAAAGAATTCGGAATGTTGATTTCTGATCCTCAGCCAGGAATTGAACCGTCAGCAATCCCACCTGGCATTTGGGAGTCCAACATCTAAACCGCTGGACATCTGCACACTGTTAAAAAACGATGGCTGGAATACAGTCTATTAGGTGATGTTCTCATGAATGCTTGGTTCACTTTCCTTATGGCAGCTGCATTAAAGTGTGAAATGCACTGGCTACAGTATGACAAAAGTGCTGTGGTTGGCCTCAGAGAAAGACGGGCATGAGCCTGTATGTGTATATTGAAGGACACAATCATGTTTTCGAAGACTTTGGAATGTTGATCTGATCCCCAGCTGGCAATAAAACCATCGGCAATCCTGCGTGGCATTCAGGAGTCCAACATCTAAACCACTAAACCATTGCATACCATCAAAAAATGATGGCTGGAAGCCCAAATTTTCACTTAGTGATTTGAGGAATTTTCTTTAAAAATATTTTTCTTCAGATCCACCAGTCAGAATATTTTAGGGATCTGCTCATCACAATTTTTTTTTTTCAATCGAATCTCAAATCTGATATTGATGTCGAATTGAATCTTGAATCGAATTTTAATAGACATGTTATTAGATGCTGAAAGAGACCTTAAAAACCAGTATATAAATATTCTGTGCACAACCATCTCTGAAACAGATAGACCTATTATCCAAAGTTCTAGTTTTTTGAAGGCTTAGCTTGTTACTATTTACTGAAATCTGTGACAACACCGACTGCTTCGGGACATTTTGAGCCACACAGACTTGCAAAGTTTCACATCCTTAGCATCAATCAATTTTGTATCTTCAATTTTGTGCTTGGAAAAGTGATATATCCTCAGATGAGACAGTTCGGGAGACAGGTGTGTGGAGGTAGGTATGTTTGGGAATGTATATTTACTATATTAAATTGTGCACTGCTGCTTCTATTCCTCATTATATCCAACATTCCATCCAGATTTGTGTTTATAGTACGATAGGGCTGTACGTTGTAGCAGCATCAATACCACAATTGTTGTTGCCAGGGTATGTGCAGTCATCTCAGAATCTCTCCCGACCAGAGATCAAACCCATGACCTCTGGCTTGAGAGACTAGCACACAAATCCACTCCGTCACCAGTCACCACATCACTCTCTTACTCAAAACTGTTTGTATGGGTATGAAGTGACTCAGTGTGAAGCAACTCAACACGGAATGGTAAAGGAACGAAATGACCCGGGGGATGAACTGGTAAAGGAACAAAATGACCCGACACCCTATCAATCGGTCCTGCCCAGCGACAGTCTTTATGATGCGTTGTTTTGTCAATACTGTGGATTATGGTTGATGGCACTGCCTGACTTTTAATTTTGAGTCTATTTGTTTTGTTTGCAGTGTTAACGTATTACTATCACCACAAAACTGCATAGTATGGTCATATAAAACTGGATATTCTGAACTCGTTCCTAACTGAATATCATTATTCATTGATAAGTAGGTCCAAGAAATTAATTGCATGCCGTGCACTACCTGTGAAGGTTCTGTAATCTATACTACTAACCTAATAATTAAACATGGTCAGTTACTCAATTAAATATGAAATGAGCCTACATGAATGAATCGTCTAATGTCAATTGTTAGTAAACCTGACTTTCAGTCAGGAGAGCTATAGTGATCACTCACTGTCCATCGTCCGTGAACATGGTGTTTGCTTCTTCTCTCTTCCAAACTGCTGAACCAATTTAAATCAAGTTGCCTCGCCTGTCGGTAGGGCCAATCCCAAAAAGTGTGCTTAAATATTAAAAAATCTTCTCATGAACCAGCAGTATCAGAGACTTGATATTTGGTGTGCCACTTCCTTTTGAGGTGTAGACTCAGATTTGTTCAAGAGAAGTTCGAGGAGCTATATTTGCCTTTGTTATGGGAGGGGCAAGAATTTTCGCCCCGCCCCAAATTTTTATTTTCCAAACCGAGAGGCAGATTTGAACCAAATTTGATATGAGGGCTTATTGGGTCATAAGTACTTAATTTATGCCCAAATCTTTTTTTCTCATCACCCCATGCGAACTGCAGGAGCTAAAAATAGAAAAAAATTAAAATGCCATATCTCCTAAACTACACAGCACTGAGAATTCTTATGTGGTGTGAAGCTTCCTTAGGACCAACAGAATGGAGTGGTAAAAAAAAATGCTATCGGTTTTATCATGGGGTACTTTTTGGGGACTTTTGAAAAAGTGCTGAATCAGCATTTATTAACACTGTGGGTAATGGGAAAACATTTAAGTCTACTTTTCTCCCAAACCACTGCTCCAAAAGCTTTCAACATCTTTGGAAGATATGTTTCACATGCTTATTGAAATGAAATCCCTGAGTTCATATTTGGGCTCTCTATGGGAGCCCAAATATTTAAATTAGTGCAGTATAGGGAATATTCTTTAAATATCTTATTCTTCAGATCTACCAATCAGAATCCTTTGATATTTGGTTTACAGTATGCTTTGAGGGGGGGGGGGGGGGGATTGAAATTTGTTCAAGCCAAGTCCCTGGCTTCATATTTGGGCTCACTGTGGGGGCCCAAATTATAACTTAGTTCAAAATGAGGAATTTTCTTCAAAAATCTTCTTCTTTAGGTCCAGTAGTCAGAATACTTTGATATTTGGTATGCAGCATTCTTTGGGGGGTGAGATTCAAGTTTGTTCAAGCCCTGTCCCTAGGTCCATATTTGGTCTCTCGCTTGAATTGTAACTTAGTTTAAAATGAGGAATTTTCTTTAAAAATCTTCTTCTCCAGATCCAGCAGTCGGAATGTTTTGATATTTGGTACGCAGCGTCCTTAGGGGGTGATATTCAAGTTTGTTGAAGCCAAGTCCCTGGGTTTGTATTTGGGCTCTCTATGGGAGCCCGAATTATAACTTAGTTCAATATGAGGAATTTTTCTTTAAAAATCTATCTTCTTCTTCAGATTCAGCAGTCGAAATGTTTTGATATTTGGCATGCAGCATCCTTTGGGGGTGAGGTTCAAGTTTGTCCAAACCAAGTCCCTGGGTTCATATTTGGGTTCACTGTGGGAGCCCGAATGATAACTTAGTTCAAAATGAGGAATTTTCTTTAAAAATCTTCTTCAGATCCAGCAGTCAGAATGCTCTGATGTTTGGTATGAAGCATCCTTGGGGGGTAGGATTCAAGTTTGTTCAAGCCAAGTCCCTGGGTTGATATTTGGGCTCCCTGTGGGAGCCCGAATTATAGCTTAGTTCAATATGAAGAATATTCTTAAAAAATCTTCTTCTTCACATCCACCAGTCAGAAATTTTTAATATTTGGTATACAGCATACCACTGGAGGTGAGATTCAAGTTTGTTCAAGCCAAGTTCCTGGGTTCATATTTGGGCTCCCTGTGGGAGCCCAAATTATTACTTAGTTCAATATGAGGAATAGGCTTTAAAAATCTTTTTTAACTTAACTTGATATAGCCAAGATAAGCTATTGCCATCACGCGTGCAGAAGTCTGTTAGTCTGTGATGTCTATTCACATTTTTCTTTAGCACGGGCTACACCCCGCAGTTCTTGTCTGATCGTCACGACATTTCATATGCAGGTTTCAGGTCATGTCTAGATGAGAACGTCCTCTTTTGGTTGCGATCAGGCAACTGGTATGGCTGCCCGAGCCCAAAACCCAAAAACCATTAGCACAGTCTACAGGTCATATTTATGAAGGGATTTCATTGTAACTTGGTAGGATACCTCTGTATAATACCTAGGTGAGAACGTCTCCTTTTGGGCATGATCTATCAACCGTGATGGCTGCCCAAGCCCAAAACCCAAAAACTTTTAGCACAGTCTGCAGGTCATGTTTAATATGGAGGGATTTCATTGTAACTTGGTAGGATGACTCCTTATGATGTCTAGATGAGAATTTCCCCATTTGGGCATGATCTGCCAACCATGACGACTGCCCGAGCCCAAAACCTGAAAACCTTTAGCACAGTCTACAGGTCATATTTATTGAGGAATTTCATTGTAACTTGGTGGGTTGACTTCATACAATGTCTAGATGAGAAAGTCCCCTTTTGGACGTGATTGGGCAACTGTGATGGATACAGGGGCCGAAGCCCGAAAACCTTTAGCACAGTCTAGAGGTCATATTTATGAAGGGATTTCATTGTAACTTGGTAGGATGACTCCAAATAATGTCTAGATGAGAACATCCCATTTTGATCGCGGTCATGCAGCCTCGATGGGTGCCGGAGCCCAAAAACCTTTAGCATAGGCAAAAGGTTATATTTATGGAAGGATTTCATTGTAACCTGTTAGGGTGACTCCATATAATGCCTAGATGATGACATCCCCTTTTGGTCGTGATTGGTCACTTGTGATGGCTACAAGAGCCCGAAGCCCGAAAACCTTGAGCACAGTCTACAGGTCATATTTATGAAGGGATTTCATTGTAACTTCTTAGGATCACTCCAGATGATGCCCAGATGAGATTGTTCCCTATGGTTGTGATCATTCAACCATGATGGCTGCTCGAGCCCGAAGCCCAAAAACCTTTAGCACAGTCTACAGGTCATATTTATAAAGGGATTTCATTGTAACTTGGTAGGTTAACTTCATATAATGTATAGGTGAGCATGTCCCCTTTTGGAGATGATTGGGCAACTGTGACGCCTAAAGGTGCCCGAAGCCCAAAAACCTTTAGCACAGTCTGCAGGTCATATTTATGAGGGGATTTCATTTTTACTTGGTAGGATGACTCCAAATAATGTCTAGATGAGAACGTCCCATTTTGATCGCGATCATTCAGCCTTGATGGGTGCCCGAGCCCAAAAACCTTTAGCATAGGTAAAAGGTCATATTTATGGAAGGATTTCATTGTAACCTATTAGGTTGACTCCATATAATGCCTAGATGATGACATCCCCTTTTGGTCGTGATTGGTCAGCTGTGATGGCTACAAGTGCCTGAAGCCCAAAAACCTTGAGCACAGTCTACAGGTCATATTTATGAAGGGATTTCATTGTAACTTCATAGGATCACTCCAGATGATGCCCAGATGAGATTGTCCACTTTGGTTGCAATCATTCAACCATGATGGCTGCCCGAGCCCGAAACCCAAAAACCTTAAGCACAGTCTGCAGGTCATATTTATGAAGGGATTTCATTGTAATTTGGTAGGTTGACTTCATATAATGTCTAGATGAGAACGTCCCCTTTTGGATATGATTGGGCAACTTTGATGGCTAAAGGTGCCCGAAGCCCGAAAACATTTAGCACTGTCTACAGGTCATATTTATGAAGGATTTCATTGTAACTTGGTAGGATAACTCCAAATAATGTCTAGATGAGAACATCCCATTTTGGCCATGATCATTCAGCCTTGATGGGTACCCGGGCCCAAAAACCTTTAGCATAGGCAAAAGGTTATATTTATAGAAGGATTTCATTGTAACCTGTTAAGTTGACTCCATATAATGCCTAGATGATGACATCCCCTTTTGGTCATGATTGGTCAACTGTGATGGCTACAGGTGCCCGAAAACCTTGAGCACAGTCTACAGGTCATCTTTATGAAGGGATTTCATTGTAACTTCATAGGATCACTCCAGATGATGCCCAGATGAGATTGTCCCCTTTGGTTGCGATCATTCAACCATGATGGCTGCCCGAGCCCGAAACCCGAAAACCCTAAGCACAGTCTGCAGGTCATATTTATGAAGGGATTTCATTGTAATTTGGTAGGTTGACTTCATATAATGTCTAGATGAGAACGTCCCCTTTTGGACATGATTGGGCAACTTTGACGGCTAAAGGAGCCTGAAGCCCCAAAACCTTTAGCACAGTCTGCAGGTCATATTTATGAGGGGATTTCATTTTTACTTGGTAGGATGACTCCAAATAATGTCTAGATGAGAATGTCCCATTTTGATCGCGATCATTCAGCCTTGATGGGTGCCCGAGCCCAAAACCTTTAGCATAGGTAAAAGGTCATATTTATGGAAGGATTTCATTGTAACCTATTAGGTTGACTCCATATAATGCCTAGATGATGACATCCCCTTTTGGTCGTGATTGGTCAAATGTGATGGCTACAAGTGCCTGAAGCCCAAAAACCTTGAGCACAGTCTACAGGTCATATTTATGAAGAGATTTCATTGTAACTTCATAGGATCACTCCAGATGATGCCCAGATGAGATTGTCCCCTTTGGTTGCGATCATTCAACCATGATGGCTGCCCGAGCCCGAAGCCCGAAAACCTTAAGCACAGTCTACAGGTCATATTTATGAAGGGATTTCAATGTAATTTGGTAGGTTGACTTCATATAATGTCTAGATGAGAACGTCCCCTTTTGGACATGATTGGGCAACTTTGACGGCTAAAGGTGCCCGAAGCCCAAAAACCTTTAGCACAGTCTGCAGGTCATATTTATGAGGGGATTTCATTTTTACTTGGTAGGATGACTCCAAATAATGTCTAGATGAGAACGTCCCATTTTGATCATGATCATTCAGCCTTGATGGGTGCCCGAGCCCAAAAACCTTTAGCATAGGTAAAAGGTCATATTTGTGGAAGGATTTCATTGTAACCTATTAGGTTGACTCAATATAATGCCTAGATGATGACATCCCCTTTTGGTCGTGATTGGTCAGCTGTGATGGCTACAAGTGCCTGAAGCCCAAAAACTTTGAGCACAGTCTACAGGTCATATTTATGAAGAGATTTCATTGTAACTTCATAGGATCACTCCAGATGATGCCCAGATGAGATTGTCCCCTTTGGTTGCGATCATTCAACCATGATGGCTGCCCGAGCCCGAAGCCCGAAAACCTTAAGCACAGTCTACAGGTCATATTTATGAAGGGATTTCATTGTAACTTGGTAGGTTAACTTCATATAATGTATAGATGGGCATGTCCCCTTTTGGAGATGATTGGGCAACTGTGACGGCTAAAGGTGCCCGAAGCCTAAAAACCTTTAGCGCAGTCTGCAGGTCATGTTTATGAGGGGATTTCATTTTTACTTGGTAGGATGTCTCCAAATAATGTCTAGATGAGAACGTCCCATTTTGATCGTGATCATTCAGCCTTGATGGGTGCCCGAGCCCAAAAACCTTTAGCATAGGTAAAAGGTCATATTTATGGAAGGATTTCATTGTAACCTATTAGGTTGACTCCATATAATGCCTAGATGATGACATCCCCTTTTGGTCGTGATTGGTCAGCTGTGATGGCTACAAGTGCCTGAAGCCCAAAAACCTTGAGCACAGTCTACAGGTCATATTTATGAAGGGATTTCATTGTAACTTCATAGGATCACTCCAGATGATGCCCAGATGAGATTGTCCCCTTTGGTTGCGATCATTCAACCATGATGGCTGCCCGAGCCTGAAGCCCGAAAACCTTAAGCACAGTCTACAGGTCATATTTATGAAGGGATTTCATTGTAACTTCATAGGATCACTCCAGATGATGCCCAGATGAGATTGTCCCCTTTGGTTGCAATCATTCAACCATGATGGCTGCCCGGGCCCGAAGCCCAAAAACCTTTAGCACAGTCTACAGGTCATATTTTATTTTTATGAAGGGATTTAATTGTAACTTGGTAGGTTGACTTCATATAATGTCTAGATGAGAACGTCCCCTTTTGGACATGATTGGGCAACTGTTATGGCTTCAGGGGCCCAAAGCCCAAAAACCTTTAGAACAGACTACAGGTCATAATTATGAAGGGATTTCATTGTAGCTTGGTAGGATGACTCCAAATAGTGTCCAGATGAGAAAGTCCCCTTTTGGTCATGATCATTCAGCCTTGATGGCTGCCCGAGCCCAAAAACCTTTAGCATGTCTGTAGGTCATATTTATGGAAGGATTTCATTGTAACTTGTTAGGTTGACTCCATATAATGCCTAGATGATGACATCCCCTTTTGGTCGTGGTTGGTAAACTGTGATGGCTACAGGTGCCTGAAGCCCGAAAATCTTGAGCACAGTCTACAGGTCATATTTATGAAGGGATTTCATTGTAACTTCATAGGATCACTCCAGATGATGTCCAGATGAGAATGCCCCCTTTTGGTTGTGATCATTCAACCATGATGGCTGCCCAAGCCTAAAGCCCGAAAACCTTTAGCACAGTCTTCAGATCATATTTATGAAGGGATTTCATTGTAACTTGGTAGGTTTACTTCATGTAATGTCTAGATGAGAACAGCCCCTTTTGGACACCATTAGGCAACTGTGTTGGCTACAGGGGCCCAAAGCCAAAAAATCTTTAGCACAGTCTACAGGTGATATTTATGAAGGGATATCATTGTACCCTGGTAGGATGACTCTGAATAATGTCTCGATGAGAACGTCCCCTTTTGGTCACGATCATTCAGCCTTGATGGCTGCCTGAACCCAAAACCCTAAAACCTTTAGCATAGTCTATTGGTCATATTTATGGAAGGACTTCATTGTAACCTGTAAGTTTGCCTCCATATAATGCCTAGATGATGACATCCCCTTTTGGTTGTGATTGGTCAACTGTGACGGCTTCAGGGGCCCGAAGCCCAAAAACCTTGAGCACAGTCTACAGGTCATATTTATGAAGGGATTTCATTGTAACTTTGTAGGATCACTCCAGATGATGCCCAGATGAGAATGTCCCCTTTTGGTTGCGCTCATTCAACCATGATGGGTGCCGAAGCCCCAAAACCTTTAGCACAGTCTACAGGTCATATTTATTAAGGGATTTCATTGTAACTTGGTAGGTTGTCTTCATATAATGTCTAGATGAGAACGTCCCCTTTGGACGCAATTGGGAAACTGACGCTACAGGGGCCTGAAGCCCAAAAACCTTTAGCACAGTCTACAGGCCATATTTATGAAGGGATTTTAATGTAACTTGATAGGATGACTCGTTTTGGAATAATTTAACTGTAACTTGGTAACTTTTGTTGATATAGGTTGACTGTGAGGGCCACAAACATTAACTGTGAGGTCATATTTACCCACCCCTCAGCTCTTTAGTACAGTGTACACCTCATATTATTTTTATCATAAACATAGCATACAGGGAACAGAAATGAACATATTCCCAATTATCACAGTTCTTGTCTTATTTCATAATCCTTACATAAACATTGAACATTATCCTTTTCATCAAACACAACACACAAGTTAAGCTACACTGTCATTGACACTTTCATTTAGATCCACTGGTCAGAATCTTTGGATATTTGGTATACGTTATTCTTAGACGGGACAGATGCAACTTGTTGAAATCAATTCCCTGGCTTGATATTTAGGCTACCAGGTCAGGTAAGCATCCTCAGGCCCCCTGGGGCCTCTTGTATCCAATTTCTGTTGGAAATGTAACAAATTTCATTAAGCATGAGAAATTTGCAAAAATTGAATCTTGAGACTGATTCTGGATTGATCTCGAAGCAGATGTATGATATGGATATTGAATCTCGAATATTCGCAGGACCCTAGAACATTTTCATATTTGGTATATGGCATCCTTGGTGTGTATGTGTGCATGTGTGGCCTCTGAGTTTAACTTAGTGGCATATGAAGAATATTCTTCAACAATCTTCTTCAGTTCCGCCTGTTAGAATCTTTTTTATATTCAGTGTACAGCATCTTTAGGGTGGTCAGATTCAAGTTTGTTCAGATCAAGTCGATATTTTAATGTTCATATTTGGGCTCCTTATGACAGACCAAATTTTAACATAAAGCTGTATGGGAATATCCTTTAAAATCTTCTTCTGTTGATCCACCACTCAGAATCTTCTGATAGTTGGTATCTACTTTTCTTATAGTGGCCAGATTCAAGTTTATTCAAACCGTAACCCTGGGTTCATATTTTGGACTCCTTATGAAGAAAATATTTTAAGAATCTTCAGATCCACATGCCAGAACGTTTCATATTTGATGTACACCATCCTTGTGGGGGCAGATTCAAGTATGTTCAAGTCCATGGGTCATATTTTGACTCCTTATGAAGCCTAAATTTTAATTTGGTGCAATATGAAGAATATTTCTCAAAGATCTCGTTCAGATCCACCAGACAGAATCTTTTGATATTTGGAAAGAAACCAAATTTTATTTCAAACATGTATTGTGTTTTCATTAATGATTACATCCGTTTGTGAGTGTGCAAGGAATCAAAACCAGAAAGCTCTAATTTAAGAAAAAAAAACTCTCAGTCATGTCCTTGTTGACTGCCATTTCACCTTCTCTCTTCACACAGGTGATGACTTCACTGAACACTGAATCCAAAATTTTAATCAGCCTAGTTGATCTCTTCTACGGAAGCCTATTAGCTTCATGTCGTTTTTAGTTATTAAATTGTAGCGACAACCTGCAATTTAGCTAAATTGTACTTATAATTTAATAAATTGTACTTACAATTTTGCTAAATTGTAGTTACAACTTGGATTGGAATAGATAGAATCTGAACATAGTACTTTACTATAAGCAAAGTCTCAGGTGAAACAAGTGCACACAATGTTAGGGGTTTATCTGACCAGGGGCAGATACTAGGAAACTTTTACAATTGTATTTCCTAGAATTCTATATTTTTATACTGTACCAATGACCCAGACTTAGCTGGTGCTAAACTCCTTAATTCAGGGCCAAACACAAATTTTGCCCCCCCAATCCCCAAAATTTGCATCAAAAACCGAAAAATACATGTCCTATATAGTCCTCCATACATTTACTCCTCTGCGCATGCGCAGTGTCAAGGAGGTCCCGAAATTGGCGCCAATTATTATTCTTTGTTTGGCCCTCAAAACAGTTACACAGCACTGTTATTTGTGCTTCCAAATCTCAGTTTTCATGATGCCAGACACATTTTGATGAGAGAAATGGTGGAAATAAAGAGGATATATAAGGGGGAGAGGAAAAAATAGTGCAAGAAAATGTTCAGGGCTGTAACTTATAATTATTTTATGAAATTATTTCTAGTTGCCTTTTTTCAAGGCATAGCCCTGATGTTGTCATTCTTGCTAGGAGTGTTTAGGCGTTTTGGTCTGCATCTACCATCTGATGTTCTACAGTTTCTTCTCTGGAAGCCTCTGTTTTGCATCAGATGGTGTTTTAATTGGTAACTGATTTCGGGCCAGGTTTGTTCAGTGCCTGGAGTCATGTTTCCGGTTTGTTGACATTTTTGCTTAGGTTGACAACAGTTACTGCTGATAGTGATTATTTGTCTTCTGCATCTCTTATTCATAGTAAGATACATTATTATTGTCCGTAAGTGTCTCATTATTTTTTTCAAAATGAATTTAAATTTTTGTCCACACTTAGGCTTTTTTGGGATCCATTGGGCTCAGGGTTCCCTTTGGGAACTTGGGCTGTTTTAAAAAAAAAAATTTTTTGGAAAAAATTTTTTCTTTTCGAATCATTATTTATTAATGAATATAATGGATTGTTGTATTATGTATCTTTATTTTCAAGGATTAGTGCGAGTACTATGATTGTTTACTTTTCACAATGAATGATTATTGTTCAAATTGTAATAGGAGGAAATCTTCCTATGATTCTCATGATTTCTGTATTAATTGTTCTCTCTGTACTCTCACTGATCTTTGTTCTGTGTGTTTCAAATGGGATGACAAACATTGGAAACATGTGTCACGGTATGTTGTTCCTGGAGAAAGATCCATTCCGGTTCTCTCTCCGCAGAGTCACTCTAGTATTTCACTCTCTTTTTCAGAGGAACAAGAACAGGGTGATAATTCCGTGATGTCGTCCAGAAGTGTGCCTCCGTCGTCACATACAAGCGAAGAGCTAGCTGCAAAAGTGCTCATGGAGATTTGTCAATTACCCGAAAGGAACCTGAAGGGGTTGACGTCCGCTAGCTCGACCGGGGTTGCGTCCATTCGCCGAATGGGGCAGCACCCGGGTTCATCCGTTGCGGTCCAGCAGAGAGAGTCGGGTGTTGCGAGCACTATAAAACATCCACGTGCACACCCAGTGACGAAGGAAAGGAGGATGGATCGGAGGAAGCCTGACAGTCCGGTGTTTAGCTTGTCCAGCTCGGCACGGGCTGCCAGCGAGAGAGGTCCCTCTCTCATACAGCAGCATCTGGGCCCAGATGTTGTAGTCCGTAGCGTTACGCAGTCAGAGCATACGTCCGCCGCTCGGGACGCTCCGGTATATTGGCAGTCCAGCAAAGCTACCTATAAGGCTTCCATATCCTCACAGCAGCACACTCGACCGCACCTTGGCTATGTGACCAGTGAATTACAGTCAGCTTCGCCGACCAGGGATTCCACGGCGACCAGGTCACGCCATCTGGTAGCCAGGGATACGAGGCCTTCTACATCCAGACGTTCGCATAAAAGATGTATGCAGAATGCAACGTCCAGGGAACTTCCGGCGGCTAAATCCAGTAAGACTGCGGCTCCCCAGGCCTCCGTAATGGATGTGCTATCACAGATAGCAAAGTTAATCGCAGCATCCCTGCAAGCGGCAGAGCCTCTGTCGGAACATGAAATGTCAGACGGTGCTGGGTCGGTAGGTTCCGCCGCTGGTTCGGGTGTGGACGACAGAGATTTCCATGAGGTCCGGCAGGATGGCGAAAGGGATTCCGATGGGATTCTTTCGGAACAATATAAAATAGCCGTAGAATTCATCCGGCATTATCTTCCAGAAGTTGTTCCGCCGGACCAGAATGCTGTGCAGCCGGATAGGAGGGAGATAGCGCCACTGGACACCGATTTTTTTAATCGGTTTAGGGACATTGTCCCGGAATTTCCATCACAATCCAAGAATGTCTCTCGGATTTTTGAATTATTGAATGACGCTATTGATAAACTTGCCAACAAGACGGGCAGGTCTGCCTTCCTACCGGCATCTGCTCTACAGCTGCCGTTTATTAATCAAAGGAACAAGTTTGATACGGCAGGTCAGGGCATCCAGAGAGTTCCTCTGCGTTTAGACGACCAGGCTGAAGACCTTGATATATCCATGTCGTCGTCTATGTCACTTCCGTCGTGAACGAAGGAAACGACGATATCGTCTAACAGAGCTTGTTTAGGCTCTCTTTCCTACGCAGATCACCTTACTAGAGCGTTGTTATTACGCTTTGAAGGACCAGAATTTCAAGACGTACAAACGTCATTAAGAGTTCTGTCCAGGGCCATAGCTTTTTCCCACGTATAACTCCGCCCTTTCAGTGGCAAATCTGGAGTTAGCTAGACATGACGCGGCCCTGGCTACTTCCACACGCGTGGACGGTAAGGTGAAAAATTCTCTTAGAGTCGCTCCGGTCTCTGGAGAGTTTCTCTTCAGTGGCAAGCTTTCTGATATATATGATAAATTAACAAAGAAAGCTTCGGACTCTCTGCTGTTTAAGTCTGCTTCCAAGAAATCGGAACCAGCAGACAGGAGTAGGCCAGGCACTTCCGGGACGAGTTCGTCCAGGGGAAGTTCCTATAGAGGTTCCTATGCATCCTCTAGGTCTTACTCTAGAGACCGGCAGAGTAGCGACTTGAGTAGGGGCTATTACGCTGGCCGAAATAACCGGTCAGACGCCCCTAGGCCTACGGGGTGAGGTGCAGGGCGCGGAGGACATAGTTTCTCCTTCCGCAAGCCTCGCAGATCCAGGAGGTGATGGTCTAGACCTCTGTCGCGTTCCAGTGGGCGGAAGACTGTCGAGTTTCTCAAGCAATTGGGAATCAATTACGGAGGACCCTTGGGTTCGAGGGGTTATTTCGGAAGGACTAAAACTGTCCTTCAAAGGCAAACCTCCATTAACTCGAAGTCCAAGATGGACTCAGCTTCCGTCAAACTGTCAGAAAAGAAACGGCACTTCTATCAGAAGTCCAGTCTCTTTTAACGAAGAACGCGATAGAGGTCGTAGAAAACCAGGAATCTCCAGGTTTCTACAGCCATCTCTTTCTGGTTCCGAAGCCAGACGGCTCGTTCCGTCCAGTGATAGACTTAAGCTGGATAAACAAGTCGATAGTGGCTCCAAAGTTTTATATGGAGACCATTCGATCGGTCAGAGCGAGCAATCGAGTGAACGACTATGCTGCGAGCATAGACCTTACGGATGCGTACTTTCACGTCATGGTACATCCGGCGTTCAGAAAGTATCTTCGCTTTGCTGTCCTAGGTGTTGTTTATCAGTTCTGAGCGATGTGCTTTGGTCTGAATCTAGCACCCTGGGCTTTCACTCGAGTAATGAACTCGGTAATGACTCATTTCCGAGCTCATTCGTCTGCAATAACGTCGGCTTACCTGGACGATATTCTTCAGAGATACGGCAACGAGTTAACGCTTCAGAACGACATGCAGAATCTGCTTCTATTGCTCCGATGTCTCGGTTTCATAGTAAACGAAGAGAAGTCGGATCTGGAGCTGTCCAGGTCATTCACCCACCTGGGGATGAGCTTCGAGATGCACAACAATCTCGTTTGTCTGCCGTTAACCAGAGCGAAATTAGTCAGTTGTTACACTCGCTATTGTCTTCACTCAGACAAAGTTTCAGCGAGGGAATCCATGAGACTAATAGGTCTGTGCGGAGCTGCCGCGGATCTCATTCTGATGGGGCGGCTACGCACCCGTCCTCTCCAGGTCTATCTGACTCAGAATTGGAGAGTGAAGATTCATTCGCTCGAGACGGACATCCTTTTGTCAAGCCAAGTGAAACGAGATTCAGACTTGGGCAGACATACAGTGGTTAACTCAGGGAGTTCCACTGCAGTTGCCAGATCCGAGTTTTACGATTATGATGGATGCCAGTCAAACAGGCTGGGGCGCGACACTGAGCCAATCGGATTTGAAGTGCCAGGGTCTTTGGGATCCGCAGTTTCTAAGCAAGCACATCAACATCAAAGAGATGATGTCGATTTGGCTTGCTCTACGTCATTGGATAGACGTTATTCAGAATGCACACGTGCAAATTATGTCCGACAATACGACAGTAGTTGTATATATTCGGAACCAGGGTGGCACTCATTCCATTCCGTTGCTCAGTCTAACGGAAAGAATTCTTCTGTTTGTACTAGAACATCAGATTCTTCTCTCCGTCCGTCATATTCTGGGTCGTCTGAACGTCTTAGCAGACTCCCTTTCACGGAGGGGTCGCCTGTTGCCGTCAGAATGGACTCTCAACAAGCAAGTATTCAATCAGATTTGCTACCAATGGGAATGGCCAATGATAGACTTATTTGTGACACATCTCAACAATCAGTTGCAGATGTATGTGTCACCTTGTCCGGATCCTCGAGCGTTTGCAGTAGACGCTCTATCGATCTCTTGGGACGGAATGATAGGATATGCGTATCCTCCAGCGCCGTTGATTCAGCAGATATTGCTCAAGATAAAACAATCGCAATGCATGATTCTGTTGGTAGCATCTCAGTCTCCACAGAGACCGTGAATAAATCTACTCAGGTGTCTGTTGTGGGACATGCCGAGGAAGCTTCCTCAACGGGAAGATCTTCTTTCGCAAGGGAAATCACGCATCCTCCATCACAATCCGCAAGGTCTAAACCTTCACGTATTTTCGTTGTGCGGTCCTTCTTGCACGGAAAACATTTTACAGGATGAGCAGAGGACGCGATTTCTAACTGTAGGAGGACCTCCTCTTCGCTAAACTATGCTGCTAAGTGGAGGATCTTTTGTCAGTGGTGTGGGGATCATTCCGTAGATATTTATGATCCTTCCATTCCAGACATTGCAAACTTTCTAGTATACTTGTTTGATGAGATTAATCTGCAGCCTATCACCACTAAAGGTTATAGGTCTATGCTATCCGATACCTATGCACATCATGATAGCTTGATGATTGGAACTAATGTCTCTTTATCTAAGTTAGTTAGAAATTTCTTGATAAATAGACCTAGAACCCTTAGATTAATTCCGAAGTGGAATTTGGCCTGGGTTCTTCTTAAGCTAAAAGAAGCGCCTTTTGAGCCTCTTGACACAGTGGACTTCAAATTCTTAACATATAAGACAGCTTTTCTCTTAGCCTTCTCTTCCGCTAGAAGAGTTAGTGAGCTTCATGCACTATCTGTGGAGGATTCTCACTACCGTAGTGTTGGTAATACTATTACCTTTACCACCAATGTTGGATTTTTGGCTAAGAATCAGGCTCCTAATAAGTATCCTGAACCTATTGTTATTAAGGCCCTTCCATCATCTGATGGGCGTAGGCCTTTACTGTGTCCTGTTAGAGCAATACGTATTTACAAACGTAGATCTGAGTTCATCAGAAAGGGACGTAAGTGTTTCTTTCTGTCTTTGATGCCTAATAGAAAGGATATTATGGTTCATTCTATTGCTAGATGGATTCAATCAACTATTTGTACTGCTTATGAAAAATGATCTTCTTCTCAGCAGTCGGCACTCAAGATCTCAGCTCATGAAGTAAGAGCTCTTTCTACTTCTTGGGCCTATGCTAATTGTATTGCTATTACTGATCTAATGAAGGCTGCATATTGGTCTCAACCTTCCACATTCAATAATTTATATCTCAGAAATATTGAGTCCATTTCTGGAGACCTCCATGGTTTAGGTCCGTTATCAGTTGCTCAGAATATCGTCCACTAAACAGTTGCAACTATAGTTATGTAGGCTTTCTGTTCCGGCAGTGATTCTTTCCTGCTGCCCTCTTCTCTCTGGGGTATTTGACCCAGGGCAAGGGGAAGGGGAGGGAGGGGGGTGTTCCCTTAGGTCACCTGCTTTATAGTGAACAGCAAGGGAATACCTCCCCTAGAGTCAGTAATTCCGAGTCGGTACCGGGATGGTTTTAAAGTGTGAAGCAAATGTTTACTCATCCATGTAATATTTTTAAAGTGTAGCTCAGTGTGAAGCATTTGTATATGTCATGTGTCAAACGAGCGTTAATATACAATCCTTGGACACTTTTAATGAATATAAAGAGTCTCATTTCTCTGGACTTCCTTTATTTATTGGCTTACCTTTAAAAATATTAGTATAAAGGGTTATACTGGATGTTAATAGAGATCATTGATTATTTATTATGCTCAATTACTGATCGGTATTGTGTCTTTCTTCTTTATTATAAATAAGAAAGATACATGTAAAGCCTATCTCTTCTTTTCTCCTGGAGAGGATATTCTATTATACATAATTGAGCTTATTGGATTTTCCTTTATGTCCTAGGCCCTTCAGCCTATTTACTATTCAGCTAAGTCTGGGTCATTGGTACAGTATAAAAATGTTAAAAAATTTATAATAATTTATATATTTTTTATACTTACCAATGACCCAGATGGGGATGGCCCTCCCAGGAGTTGGGAAATCATACCTCCCCGCTGAGTACATAACGCTTACCAGGCACTGGTTGTAAGAATGATAATTGGCGCCAATTTCGGGACCTCCTTGACACTGCGCATGCGCAGAGGAGTAAATGTATGGAGGACCATATAGGACATGTATTTTTTGGTTTTTGATGCAAATTTTGGGGATTGGGGGGGGGGGGGGGGGGGGGGGGCAAAATTTGTGTTTGGCCCTGAATTAAGGAGTTTATCACCAGCTAAGTCTGGGTCATTGGTAAGTATAAAAAATATATAAATTACTATCAATTTTTTAACTTTCCAGTTATGACTTAAATTGGTTGAAATGATGCTATCTTTTAAAATGCTAATGATTCATTTTAGAAGCATTAATCATGTATCCGTCTTAACTCTTTGAACTCTAGTGGTATCTTCCACACCAGTTCAATGGTAGCAATTAGAAGAGTCCATATTCATTATTTGGAGTAGAACAATCAATATTTTCAATGTGCAGCCTTGGGACTGCACGTTGAAAATATTCATTGGTCAACCCCACACCTTTAACGAACAAACGTCCTATATAATGATGTTATGACATATCATGTTCCTGGCCAGAAAAGTGGCCGTTCAGATTCAAAGGGTTCATAAACACCACAGACCACTCCATCCTATTTCATCTCCCACTACAACTGGAAATTCAAATCATACACTGTAGACTGAGATTTATTGTCAGCAATCTCAATCATAATTTGTTTAAAAATCACAAATCAGTTTTGACAATTTGGCGTGACCAATAAAAGCACAGATGCTAAATTGTAGCTACAATTTATTAAATTGTAGCTACAATTTAATGACTAAAAACGATGTGAAGCTAATAGGCTTCTGTACTCTTCAGAGGAAGACCCTTCTGTCATTTTTAGCTTAACTTGACAAAGTCAAGATAAGCTATTGCCATCACGCATGTGGAAGTCTGTTAGCCTTTTAGTCTGTGAGTCTGTTCACATTTTGCTTTAGCACAGGCTACACCCTATAGTTCTTGTCTGATCATCACAAAATTTCATATGCCGTTTTGGGGTCATGTCTAGATGAGAACGTCCCCTTTTGGTAGTGATCAGTCAACCGGTATGGCTGCCCAAGCCCCAAACCCCAAAACCATTAGCACAGTCTACAGGTCGTATTTATGAAGGGATTTCATTGTAACTTGGTAGGATGCCTCTGTATAATGCCTAGATGAGAACGTCCCTTTTTTGGTCATGATCTGTCAGTTGTGATGGATGCCCAAGCCCAAAACCCAAAAATGTTTAGCACAGTCTGCAGGTCATGTTTAATATGGAGAGATTTCATTGTAACTTGGTAGGATGACTACGTATTATGTCTAGATGAGAATTTCCCCATTTGGGCACGATCTGTCAACCGTGACGACTGCCTGAGCTAAAAAACCCGAAAACCTTTAGCACAGTCTACAGGTCATATTTATGGGGGGATTTCATTTAACTTGGTAGGTTGACTTCATATAATATCTAGATAAGAAATTCCTCTTTTGGACGTGATTGGACACTGTGACAGCTACAGGGGCCCGAAGCCCGAAAACCTTTAGCACCATCTACAGGTCATATTTATGAAGGTATTTCATTGTAACTTGGTAGGATGACTCCAAATAATGTCTCGATGAGAATGTCCCATTTTGATCGCAATCATTCAGCCTTGATGGCTGCCAGAGCCCAAAAACCTTTAGCATAGACTATAGGTCATATTAATGGAAGGATTTCATTGTAACTTGTTAGGTTGATTCCATATATTGCCAATATGATGACATCCCCTTTTGGTCATGATTGGTCAACTGTGACGGCTAAGGTGCCTGAAGCCAGAAAAACTTGAGCACAGTCTACAGGTCATATTTATGAATAGATTTCATTGTAACTTTGTAGGATCACTCCAGATGATGCCCAGATGAGAATGTCCCCTTTTGGTTGCGATCAATCAACCATGATGGCTGCCTGAGCCCGAAGCCCGAAAACCTTCAGCACAATCTACAGGTCATATTTAGGAAGGGATTTCATATTGTAACTTGGTATGTTAACTTCATATAATGTCTAGATGAGAACGTCCCCTTTTGAACATGATTGGGCAACTGTGACGGCTACAGGGGCCCAAAGCCCAAAAACCTTTAGCACAGTCTACAGGTGATAATTGAAGAGATTTAATTGTAGCCTGGTAGGATGACTAAAATAATGTCTAGATGAGAAGCACCCCTTTTGGTTGTGATCATTCAGCCTTGATGGTTGCCCAAGCCCAAAAATCTTTAACATAGTCAATAGGTCGTATTTATGGAAGAATTTTATTGTAACTTGTTAGGTTGACTCCATATAATGCCTAGATGATGTCATCCCCTTTTGGTCGTGATTGGTCAACTGTGATGGCTACAGGTGCCTGAAGCCCGAAAACCCAGAGCACAGTCTACAGGTATATGAAGGGATTTCATTGTAACTTCGTAGGATCACTCCAGATGATGCCCAGATGAGAATGTCCCTTTTTGGTTGCGATCATTCAACCATGATGGCTGCCTGAGCCTGAAGCCCGAAAACCTTTAGCACAGTCTTCAGGTCATATTTATGAAGGGATTTCATATTGTAACTTGGTATGTTGACTTCATATAATGTCTAGATGAGAACAGCTCCTTTTGGACACGATTGGGCAGCTGTGACGGCTACAGGGGCCCAGAGCATGAAAACCTTTAGCGCAGTCTACAGGTCATATTTATGAAGAGATTTCATTGTAACTTGGTAGGATGACTCCAAATAATGTCTAGATGAGCACATCCCCTTTTGGTCATGAACATTCAGCCTTGATGGTTGCCCGAGCCCCAAAACCTTTAACATAGTTTATAAGTCGTATTTATGGAAGGATTTCATTGTAACTTGTTAGGTTGACTCCATATAATGCCTAGATGATGACATTACCTTTTGGTCATTATTGGTCAACTGTGACCGCTACAGGGGCCCAAAGCCCGAAAATCTTGAGCACAGTCTACAGGTCATATTTATGAAGGGATTTCATTGTAACTTTGTAGGATCACTCCAGATGATGCCCAGATGAAAATGTCTCATTTTGGTTGTGCTTATTCAACCATGATGGCTGTCTGAGCCTGAAGCCCGAAAACCTATAGCACAGTGTACAGGTCATATTTATGAAGGGATTTTATTGTAACTTGGTAGATTGACTTCATATAATATCTAGACGAAATTGTCTTCTTTTGGTCGGAATTGGGCAACTGTGACGACTACAGGGGCGCGAAGCCCAAAAACCTTTAGCACGATCTAGAGGTCATATTTGTGAAGGGATTTCATTGTAACTTCGTAGGATCACTCCAGATGATGCCCAAATGAGAATGTCTCATTTTTGGTTGTGCTCATTCAACCATGATGGCTTCCTGACCCCCAAAGGTCGAAAACCTATAGCACAGTCTACAGGTCATATTTATGAAGGGATTTTATTGTAACTTGGTAGGTTGACTTCATATAATGTCCAGATGAAAATGTCTCCTTTTGGATGCAATTAGGCAACTGTGACGGCTACAGGAACCCGAAATCCTTCAGCACAGTCTAGAAGTCATATTTATGAAGGGATTTCATTGTAACTTGGAAGGATGACTCCAAATAATGTCTAAATGAGAACATCCCCTTTTAGTCATGATCATTCAGCCTTGATGGCTGCCCAAGCCCAAAACCTAAAAACCTTTAGCATAGTCTATAGGTCATATTTATGGAAGGATTTCATTGTAACTTGTTAGGTTGACTCCATATAATGCCTAGATGATGACATCCCCTTTTGGTCATGTTTGGTCAGCTGTGATAGCTTCAGGGCCCTGAAGCCCGAAAACCTTTAGCACAGTCTACAAGTCATATATATGAAGGGATTTAATTGTAACTTTGTAGGATCACTCCAGATTATGCCCAGATGACAACACCCCCTTTTGGTTATGATCATTCAACCGTGATGGCTTTCTGAGCCCAAAATCCGAAAAGCGTTAGTACAGACTTTGTGAAGGGATTTCATTGTAACTTAGTACAATGACTCAGTATAATGTAGAGATGAGGACGTCTCCTTTCAATTGCAATTGGTCTTCCATCATGGCTACACAAGCCTGAAGCCCGAAAACCTTTAGCATAGTCTACAGGCCATATTTATGAAGGGATTTCAATGTAACTTGATAGGATGACTCGTTTTGGAATAATTTTCCCCTTAGCTCTTTAGTACAGTGTACACCTCATATTATTTTTATCAAAAACATAGCAGATACGGAGAACAGAAATGAACATATTCCCAATTATCACAATTCTTGTCTTATTTCATAATCCTTTCATAAACATTGAACATCATCCTTTTCATCAAACACAACACACAAGTTAAGCTACAGTGTCATTGACACTTTCATTTAGCATAATCTCTAGTTGATTGCTGGATGTGTACTTGAAGTGGAAGCTGAAAAACAGACACCATTTTTCAGTCACAGCCTTTTTGGTTGCAGTCTGTGCTGTATGCACACATGTACTAGGTGATACTTCTTTTGCCTCTGTCTTTCTGATCCCTCAACACTAATAACCTTATTTCTTACAGACAACTAGATCCAGAGCCTCTGTTTTTATTTCTCATTTCATTTTGATTATTTGCATATGTTTGAGGGTATCTGTTAATTTGGGTATCTTGTCTAGTGGTTAGTTTGGATTTATTAGAACAGGGCTCAGAATTCATGTGGGAATCGGAATTGATTCTCTCACAAATGATTCTTGCAAAGAAAATGATAAGAATCAATTTTGTGGGAATCAGAATTGAAAAAGTGATAATTTTGATTTGTGCAAAATATTCATTTCATTCTTGTCATAGATTCTAAGAGTATCCTTAAAGGCCTGGAAAATTCTATTTATTTCTTTGCTCCCTGTTAATAAGGTGACACTTTCATGTGACAATATATTCAGGCAGCCAATCCTTCTTTAAAAGCCACCACCATGGTTCTGTAACATTTATCAGAAAGATTACTAGAAGCCTGGAGGTTGGTCGGAATATATGTTTACAAGTAGATGTGAGAACAGAACTCTAGTAAATTTATAAATATGTACTGGTTGCACTGACAAATGTGTAACACGACTTGAAATTCTCAGCTATTTTAGAACTGAAAATTGATTCTCACAGCTGAAGTTCACAAGAATCATAACTGATTCCTGTGAATCAGGATGCATTTTAAGGCCTAGAATCCTGGTGAATCAGAATGCATTTTAAGACCTGTTATAGCCTACCTGTTAATGTGGGAATCCTGCCAGGTGAGCATCTGTAATCCTTTTGGCAGGCCTTCAATTCTCCCCAAATTCAATGCAGTAAACAGTGTCCCTAAATTACAGGAATATTCCCAAAGTATAGGTTATCACAGATAGTTTGGTTGTTTTTGTTTTTTAGGCTTTCCCAAACCCAGTTTGGGAAAGACACTTGTTATTCTTCTTTTTCAAAATTTTTCTTCTCTATTTTTTTATTTTTAGGCTTTCCCAAAACCAGTTTGGGAAAGACTCTTGTTATTCTTCCGTTTCAAAATTTTTCTGTTCTATTTTTTTTTTTTTTTTCAGTTTTTAGGCTTTCCCAAACCCAGTTTGGGAAAGACTATTGTTATTCTTCTTTTTCAAAATTTTTCTTCTCTATTTATTTTTTTTCCTCCCTGAATTTTGTCTGTTGAACTGCTCGAAAACAAGCTGTATGATTTTGACCAAATTTGGCACACTTATGTAATGTGATAAAATCTAGTGAAATGCGGTATCGTCATATCTGTGAAAACGCGTATTTTCAAACTATTCTGCCAAAACCTTCAAAATTTCACCATTTTTCGAATGTCTCAAAATTGTTTACAGTTATTTCGCTCAAATTTTCCACACATTAACAGCATAATATGATACACAACAATCACCACTCAAATATTTCAACATTAACCCCCACTGGCCAAAAATGACATGAATATAGATTTTTTCTTCAAAATTGACCAACTTCAAGGGCAAATTTCTCTAATAACAAGGTTGTTGTAACAATTATTTTGGTTTGGATAGATGCAACAATGATTGCGAAATAAAGTTACTGTTTACTTTTTAATCTCAGATTTAACCCTCAAGCACAATGAGGGCGAGGATAAGAGTACCGTTTGAAAGTGCCAAAATTAGCCAACTTTGGTTGCTTTTTCTATCATTTTGGAAAGGGTTAATTTCAAACACTTTTGAAGTACATATTCACAATTGACTACCGAGCATATTTGCTGTGTAAGTTTGGTTGTAAAGTTTATCCCTATTCCATTCTGGATGCATAAAAGTAGGTACCGTCCAAAAAAACTCCAATTTTTTAAGAATTTGATAAGTTTAGGTGGCGATTTACTCCATTTTTAATTGCTTGAGCTCTGAATGTTTTCTGTAGCTGCTTGCATCAGTCAAAGTATGACAAATTTTGTTCTATATGTTATTATTAAAAGTTTAACCCTTGGCAGATTTGAGACTTCCCATAAGGGTACTGTCGGAATAATTGTTATTTTCGCCAACTTAAAGGGCAAATTTCTCTAATTACAAAGTAGTTGTAACAATTATTTTGATATGGCTAGATGCAACAATGATTGTGGAAGAAAGTTACTGTTTACTTCTTAATCTCAGATTTTACCCTCAAGCACAATGAGGGCGAGAATAAGAGTACCGTTTGAAAATGCCAAAATTAGCCATCTTTGGTTGCTTTTTTCTATCAATTTGGAAAGGGTTAATTTCAAAAACTTTTCATGTACGTATTCACAATTGACTACCGAGCGTATTTGCTGTTGTAAGTTTGGTTGTAAAGTTTAACCCTATCCCATTCTGGTTGCATAAAAAAGTAGGTACTTTCCAAAAAAACTCCAATTTTTCAGAATTTGGTAACTTTAGGTGGCGATTTACTTCATTCCTAATAGCTTGAGCTCTGAATTTTTTCTATAGCTGCTTGCAGCAGTCAAAGTATGACAAATTTTGTTCTATATATTATTATTAAAAGTTTAACCCTTGGCAGATTTGAGACTTCCCATAAGGGTACTGTCGGAATAATTGTTATTTTCGCCAACCTTTACATGCACTTTCTCAGCACTGGTGCCATATTGTCTCAAAACCTTTTCCATGAGAGGATTGGGCCTTCATCCAAGAACAATTTTGCTGTTATATATTTTATTCAAAGATTTAACCTTCACCCAGTTTTCTGGCCTTGAATTTGAGTGCCCTAAAATACTTCATAAAATTGGCTAATTTGGAGCTCACTTTTCTTCCATTTTCGAAAGGAATATCGAAAAATGATTTACATGTTCGTATTTACAATTGCCTACCGAGCATATTTGCTGTTGTAAGTCTAGTTGTAAAGTTTAACCCTATGCTCGTTCTGTTTGCATAAAGATAGGTGCAGTCCAAAAAAAACTATCGTTTTTCAGAATTTGGTAAGTTTAAGTGACGATTTACTCCATTCCTAATTGATTGAGCGCTGAACGTTTTCTATGGCTGTATGCAGCAGTCATAGTATGACAACTTTTGTTTTCATTATTAAAAGTTTAACCGTTGGCAGATTCGAGACTGCCCATATGGGTATGGTCGGAATAATTGATATTTTCATAAAATCACTGAATATTGATAAGCGTGCAGTGGTAGTTTGGAATAGAATATCCGAAAATCTTTCGAAATTCGGATTCACAGTTCAGTTCCAAGAATATTTTCTGTTATAAGGTTGCTGTAAAGTTTAACTCCATCCCTTCTCAAATGCATAAAAATTGGTGCCGTCGAAAAAAAACTCTAATTTTTTTCAGAATTCTGTAGGTTTAAGTGACAATTTACTCCATTCCTAATTCATTGAGCGCTGAATGTTTTCTATTCCTGCATGCAGCAAGCATAGCATGACAACTTCTGTTTTATACGTTATTATCAATAGTTTAACCCTTGGCATATTTAGGAGTTCCCATGTGGATATAGTCGGAGTAATTGTTATTTTCGTAAAATCAATCCCTGAATATATTGGTAACCGTGCAGTGGCCTTTCGGTGGTGCTACATGAAACCGCAAATAGTTAAGGTTGAAAAGTTCATCAAATAGACAGATATAATGCCTAACTCAGCCGGTGACAGGTAAATAATGAATGGAAAAGTCGTGAATTGAGAATAAAGTAGGGACGAATCGTGCCCTCGGTTTCCACCTGATCCACGATATTTCCACACGCAGCACTTGACAAAGTTACTAAACTGTCAAGCAGGGACAGTAGAAAACATTCTGAGAATTTCAAGTTGCTGCCTTGCATGGTCGGGACATAATTGGAGTATATCCGACATTGCAACTGTTCAATTTGAATGTTAAATTAGCCAGATGACGGATTTTATCTCCACCGAATAATCCCACCTGCGGCAACCGCGTTGTGTCCTTGGGCAAGACACTTCATCTCCACTGCCTGTGTGGGGGCACAGTGGCTTTGTGTACTAAGGCGTACTGCACGTTAATGGTGCACTTGTCTTCAACCAATGCTAACCCTGCTTCTATGGAGTTCGTATGTTGGGGAGCTGACAGTTGCTTGCCGTTGCTCCGTGGTTCTCTCCGGGTACCTCGGCTTCCTCCACCGGTAAAACTGTTGTGGTCATGATTAGCCAGTGTGCATAAATATGTGACCTTAACCACCAATAAATAAATTCTCCACCGGATCGAGTTGTTAGTTTCTGCCGGGACGGTCTAAAATAAGCAGTTTAACTCAAAACTTTCTGTCCCATATGAATGTGCGAATATTTAAAGCTGGACAGTTCATCAAATAGACAGAAATAATGCCAAACTCGACCGGTGATAGGTAAATAGTGAATGGAAACGGCATTTCATTGGGAATAGAGTAGGAACGAATCGTCCCCGCAGTTTCCACGCGATCCACGTTGTTCCCACGTGCTCACGCCACTTGACAAAGATACTGTTCTGTCGAGCAGGGATAGTAGAACAACTTCTGAAGATTTCGTGCATCTGCCTTCACTGGTCTAGACGCTGTGTACTAAGGCATACTGCACGTCGATGGTGCGCATGTCTTCAACCAATCTAACCCTGCCTGTGCTACAGTGCGGAGGCACTATGTTGTGGAGCTGGCAACTGCTCGTCATTGCTCGGTGGTTCTCTCTGAGTACTCCGGCTTGTGCCACCCATACATCTGTGACCGACATAATATGACCTTGGCTGTTAATGTGTCGTTAAACCCAAATAAATAAATAAATAAATAAATCCAGTACCAGTTTTGCTTGTACAGATATTAGTACCGTCAGACAAAATTCATTTTCTGATTAATTTCGTACTTTTCTGTACTCACCTTCCCTGAGTAAGATTGGTATATCTTTTCAATCTCAGATTTAACCCCCAAGCACAATGAGAGCGAGAATAAGAGTACCATTTGGAAATACCTAAATTATCCAACTTTGGTTACTCTCGGCTATCATTTTGGAATGGGTTAATTTGAGAGACTTTACTTTGCTATGTGCAGAGAAGTTTAATCAATAAAGCTGGCTTTAGTTATGTTCTGGGACTCAATGAAACATGTGCTTTGGTCACTTAAAAATAGCACTGTCTGCCAAAAATGACTGAGTGAATACTCACTTGTCCAAAAACAAAAAGGAAAGAGCTCTTTGAGCTTTCCATAACTGCTTTCAAAAATCAATGGGGAACAAATTTTGTGTTATATGTTTTGGTGTTCCGTGTTATCCAACACCAGTTTGGCCCTACAAATATGAATACCGCCAGGAAAGAAAGCACATTTTCTCAGTGATAGACTGTTTGACTTCTATGATAGAGGTCCCGAGTTTGATCCCTGTCTGGGACGACCCATGTAATGTACTTGGGCAAGGCACTTTATCCCGGTTGCCAACATGGGGGCACAATGATGCCATGTACTAAGGCGTACTGCATGTCAATGGTGCACATGTCTTCAACCGCTGGTACCCTGCTTCAGCGGAGCTTGAACATAATTAGAATGTTGGGCTGACAGTTGCTCATCGATGCTCGGTGGTTCTCTCTGGGTCCCCCGACTTCCCCCACCCATAAAACTGTCACGGTCACGATTAGCCATTGTGGATAAGTATGTGACCATAAACACCAATAAATAAATACCGTCAGGGAAACCCTCTGTGAAATCCTTCTGTCAATAAATAGCAAAGTAGTAATGTAATGCAAGAAATATTAACAAGCTGTTCAACATCCCTTTAATCAACTCATTTTGACTTGAACTGTACCCATCACTGTGTATACTAGCTCTCTAGATGGTTTAAACCATATCAAATAAACAACTAATTTGTGTGTGACAGTAACTCATATTACATGTATTTCATTGTATCTGAAACAGATATGTTGGAAAAATTGTGAAATCATGGAGTAGGAAGCTTACCCTCATTTGTTGACAAATCCCACACATTCACAAACAGATAGAATGATAGAGAATAAATTAATTATTGATATTTAAGGTCACTTTCAGCATCTTCAGCTATATCATGACCATAATATAGGTATTTATTCAAGTCCAGGTATTCATTGCATAGGCGTGCAGGGCTATTTTTCAGGGGGTGGGGTGAACCCTTTTAGCCCGAAAAAGTTGAATCTCAGGAGGAAATGCCAAATGCGGGTATGGGAGGGGGGGGCTCTCACACCACCCCCCCACCCCCATTGTGTACCGGGAGAGAACCACCGAGCAATTGCAAGCGACTCAGACTCCCCGACATACTAACTCCACAAAAGGAGGGTTAGCATTGGTTAAAGACAAGTGCGCCCTCAAAGTACCCTTAGTACACATCGCCATCATACCCCCCCACCCCCACCCCCCACATGGGAAATTAAATTGGGATGAAGTGTCTTTCTCAAGGACACAATGTGGTTGCCACAGGCGGGATTCAAACAGAGGACTTCTTGGATTGCAACAATCATCTCTATCTTCCGTAATATATAGTAATAGAACTCATTATATGTATTTGTTTGATTATAAATGAATAATATTAACATGGATATGGTTCCACTGAATCAACTTGTACAGTATAATGGTCAATTTACTTGCAACTTCTAAGTGATGAGATAGGAAAACAACATTTTGTGTGGAAAACCAAAATGTTTTGTGGTCATTTCTGGCAACTAAATTGTCCGAAATTTTCTGGCATAGTGGCTGAAAAATCGGCTCCATACTAACTCAGGAGTGGGTTGGGGCATAGTCCTCCATGAAACCCCGGCCCGTATGCCCATAATTCATATATACTTATTTTTTTCAAAGCAGAAAGGACATCGCTTGTTTTGCTTTCTATGAAAATATTCTGTAATTATTGAAGAGCAAATTTTGTGTTAAATGTTTTGGTTTCCTGCTGTATCTCAAATATCTGTTTTGGCTGCATAAAAACTAGCAGCATCACAAAAACTTTGATTTCCACTAAATTTCCTGTTTTCAAAACTGATCGATAGTTTTGTGTACAATACAGTTTGCCTTTTCACATTAAAAAGTTGGGAAAGCCCGTAATTTGTCCAACAAATTACAATTCTCTAGTTTTATTTTTCTTTTTCTTTTTTTTTTTTTTCCTCCCTGAATTTTGTCTGTTGAACTGCTCGAAAACAAGCTGTACGATTTTGACCAAATTTGGCACACTTATATAATGTCATAAAATCTAGTGAAATGCGGTATCATCATATATCTGAAAACGCGTATTTTCAAAATATTCTGCCAAAACCTTCAAAATTTCACAATTTTTCGAATGTCTCAAAATTGTTTACAGTTATTTAGCTCAAATTTTCCACACATTTAGAGCATAATATTGTAACGGTCCTGCCCTCCCCAACAGTAAATTAAAGAATGGCGTCCCACACAATTGATCTACACTGCAAGGACAAACCGTTGAATCTAAACGATCAACAAGACCTATATGTGAGTCACACACACAGTCTCTCATGGGTTAAATCTCCTTGGGTCACACTGGAGGTCTAACATAAAATGGTAGAGTGAATCATTGGCTATTGTGAACTGTTCCTAGTGATCTAGGGCAATGTAAAAGGTATACAATAGAATGAAAGGTAAGTTTAATGTCACTGTAGGGTCACCATTGGGTTACCAGTGCTTGGGGCACTGGACAGTTACTCTGTTGTGTTTGGTTACGCAGCAGCTACTCTGTATCCAGAATGGTTCCAGTTATTGTGTATTAAGTATGGTTTCAGGTGAGTTACACAAGTACTCCAGTGGATATCATTGGTATATGGCTGCTCTTCTGGGTTTGGCTTCTGCTACTCTCCAGATCCCCCCTTCGTTGGGCCGGTCTATTCAATATAAATACCGGGTGGACAGGCTCAAGTCAACTTGGAATAAACCACACCAAAATAAAGTTAGTCGATGTACGAATATTGTGTTATAACATGGCCAGCTCTCGGAGCTCACACAGTAAATGTACATACATCAAGTTTATGTTGGTACTGGCAGGATTCTCCTATACTAATGACACAATGTAGCCCTGGGTAAGTTCCACAATAGTGAAGAGGGTTAATGGGATTATAACTTAAGAGGTAACACAAGGAATAAAGATGTGCACACGTTTTAATATAATAAATATGGGCTGTAGAGATTGGTAGATCTAGACTTTGTAAATACTACATCACATTGTGAAGTTTGTGATAACAGCCTGCAGGTAATTCTGTTTTAGTAGATCTTAAATAGGCGTTGACATGCCATGTATAAATAAGTATTCATTGATTGCCACCCCTAATTAACAAGTTATAAACCCTCCTGCAATTCCAGTGTCTTGATTTTAATGCCTGAACACAGTTAGCAGTGATGTCCTAACATCCTCTGGGTAAAACACAGACAAACAATACGGTTGTAGATAGTACTAATATAGCCGTAGTAAAATGACAAGTAGGTCAATGCACGACCACAGTGCGAAGTTTCGGTAAATGCATAATAATGGTTATAGATTTCCCCAAGTCATGAGAGGTATGCTTATCGTGTGTACTTTTGTGGGTATGTTTAGTGAAAGCCTGTGTTGGTTAGTACCTTTGCTTTCTAAATATATGATTTTAAAGATGAATAATTCTGTTGTCGTTTGGCTGGTTTGTTGATAATTGTGCCGGTGGATGATGAAGCGAAGGCCACCCCCAATGAGAGACGCTGCTTTTATACCACCTGACTACCGACGACCAAAACACTACTGCAAGAACCAATGAAAATCGGTGGTAGGCCAGTCGTAGAAAGACTACAACTGAAGGTGCCAATGGGAAGCCGGTAGTGGGTTGGTCGTAGATATTGACAATGACCAAAAATAGCACTACCGCGTGTGGTAACCAGGAAATACTTCTCGGTGGTTGTACAACCGAAGTAGTAGTTTTCCCAGCATACCTCGGGACAAAGATGGAAGACTTTGCAAACGGTTTAAATGACAATGTGGTTTGTAAGGTGCATTTTAACAAATAATAAAGTAATGACAACTCGCACTGAATCAAAAGGCAATGCCGAGGTAAAATGAGAGTTGTAATAAGCTCTATGATCTGTTAGAATGATATGCCAAATAGTTGGGACGGATATTTTACGCAAAGTTTAACACGGCAAATTGAGGTGATATACCCCAATAAGATTCCCATGTTGGAAGACGAACTCAACGTGAGCTTAAATACCGAATAAAGAATTACCAAGAATTAATTAATATAAGATTCCCTAAAAACGAACTCTGATATATTTAGGCGATAATAAAAACATTAGAATTTATGATTTATGCAATAGCAAGTAACAATTTCCCAATGAATAATTTAGAACAGAAAAATTAAGCCAAAAGATTACATTCGATATTGACTGGAGTTATTTTTGGAATATTTACAAATTTAAGTTTATGTACAACATTGAAAGATATGTGGCCTAGGCCCGCCACAATATGATACACCACAATCACCACTCAAATCTTTAAACATTAACCCCCCCACTGACCAAAAATGACATAGATTTTTTTCTTCAAAATTGACCAACTTCAAGGGCAAATTTCTCTAATTACAAGGTTGTTGTAACAATTATTTTGGTATGGATAGATGCAACAATGATTGCGGAAGAAAGTTACTGTTTACTTTTTAATCTCAGATTTAACCCTCAAGCACAATGAGGGCGAGAATAAGAGTACTGTTTGAAAATGCCAAAATTAGCCAACTTTGGTTGCTTTTTCTATCATTGTGGAAAGGGTTAATTTAAAAAACTTTTCATGTACATATTTGCAATTGACTACTGAGCATATTTGTTGTTGTAAGTTTGGTTGTAAAATTTAACCCTATCCCATTCTGGTTGCATAAAAGTAGGTACCATCCAAAAAAACTCCCAGTTTTTTCAGAATTTGGTAAGTTTAGGTGGCGATTTACTCCATTTTTAATTGCTTGAGCTCTGAATGTTTTCTATAGCTGCTTGCAGCAGTCAAAGTATGACAAATTTTGTTCTATATGTTATTATTATAAGTTCAACTCTTGGCAGATTTGAGACTTCCCATAAGGGTACTGTCAGAATAATTGTTATTTTCGCCAGCTTCAAGGGCAAATTTCTCTAATTACAAGGTAGTTGTAACAATTATTTTGGTATGGCTAGATGCAACAATGATTGTGGAAGAAAGTTACTGTTTACTTCTTAATCTAAGATTTAACCCTCAAGCACAATGAGGGCGAGAATAAGAGTACCATTTGAAAATGACACAATTAGCCATCTTTGGCTGCTTTTTCTATCATTTTGGAAAGGGTTAATTTCAAACACTTTTCATGTACATATTCACAATTGACTACCGAGCATATTTGCTGTTGTAAGTTTGGTTGTAAAGTTTAACCCTATCCCATTCTGGTTGCATAAAAGTAGGTACCGTCAAAAAAAACTCGAATTTTTCAGAATTTGGTAAGTTTAGATGGAGATTTACTCCATTTTCAATTGCTTGAGCTCTGAATGTTTTCTGTAGCTGCTTGCAGCAGTCAAAGTATGACAAATTTTGTTCTATATGTTATTATTAAAAGTTTAACCCTTAGCAGATTTGAGACTTCCCATAAGGGTGCTGTCGGAATAAATGTTATTTTCGCCATTGTTTACATGCACTTTCTCAGCACTGGAACCATATTGTCTCAAAACCTTTTCCATGAGAGGATTGGGCCTTCATCCAAGAACAATTTTGCTGTTATATATTTTATTCAAAGTTTTAACATTCACCCAGTTTTCGGGCCTTGAATTTGAGTGTCCTAAAATTCTTCATAAAATTGGCTAATTTGGAGCTCACTTTTCTTCCATTTTCGAAAGGAATATCGAAAAATGATTTACATGTTCGAATTTACAATTGCCTACCGAGCATATTTGCTGTTGTTTGTTTAGTTGTAAAGTTTAACCCTATGCTCGTTCTGTTTGTATAAAGATGGGTGCAGTCCAAACAAACTCTCGTTTTTCAGAACTTGGTAAGTTTAAGTGACGATTTACTCCATTCCTAATTGATTGAGAACGCTTTCTATGGCTGTATGCAGCAGTCATAGTATGACAACTTTTGTTTTATATGTCATTATTAAAAGTTTAACCGTTGGTAGATTCGAAACTGCCCATATGGGTGTGGTCGAAATAATTGATATTTTCATAAAATCACTGAATATTGATAAGCATGCAGTGGTAGTTTGGAATAGAATATCTGAAAATGCTTTCGAAATTCGTATTCACAGTTCAATTCCAAGAATATTTTCTGTTATAAGATTGCTGTAAACTTTAACGCAATCCCTGTCTCAGATGCATAAAGATAGGTGACGTCGAAAAAAACTCATTTTTTCAGAATTTCGTAGGTCAAGTAACAATTTACTCCATTCCTAATTCATTGAGCGCTGAATGTTTTCTGTGTCTGCATGCAGCAAGCATAGCATGACAACTTCTGTTTTATATGTTATTATCAAAAGTTTAAACCTTGGCATATTTAGGAGTTCCCATGTGGGTATTTTCGGAATAATTGTTATTTTCATAAAATCAATCCGTGAATATATTGGTAACTTTTCATAAAATCAATCCCTGAATATATTGGTAACCGTGCAGTGGCCTTTCAGTGGTGCTACATGAAGCCGCAAATAGTTAAGGTTAAAAAGTTCATCAAATAGACAAATATAATACCTAACTCAGCCGGTGACAGGTAAATAATGAATGGAAAAAGTTGTTGAATTGAGAATAAAGTAGGTACGAATCGTGCCCTCAGTTTCCATCTGATCCACGGTATTTCCACACGGTCCCGGCACTTGACAAAGATACTAAACTGTCGGGCCAGGACAGTAGAAAAAATTCTGAGAATTTTAAGTTGCTACCTTGCCTGGTCGGGACATAATTGATATATATCCGACATTGTATCTGTTCAATTTGAATGTCAAATTAGCCAGATGACGGCTTTTTCGCCACCGGGTCGAGTTGTCGGCTTCTGCCGAGACAGTCTAAAATAAGCAGTGTTAACTCCAGACTTCCTGTCCCATATGAAGGTGTGAATATTTAAGCTGAGCAGTTCATCAAATAGACAGAAATAACGCCAAATTTGACCGGAAATAGTAAATAGTGAATGGAAAAGGCATTGCATTGAGAATAGAGTAGGGACGAACCGTTCCTGCGGTTTTCACACGATCCACGTTGTTTCCATGAGGTCACGCCACTTGACAAAGATACTGTCCTGTCGAACAGGGATAGTAGAACAACTTCTGAAGATTTTGTGCATCTGCCTTCACTGGTCTGGACGAGCGGGTGTATGAGCTACTCTGCTGTCTGTTCAATTTTACTGTCAAAGTAGCCAAATTACCGCCTTTTCGCCATTAACCCATGCGTGATTTCTGTCCACTTTTCATTTTTGGCAATTATCTAACTGTTATCCAAGACCAATTCTGCTGTTATATGTTTTATTTCAAGTTTTAACCCTCATCTGGTTGTCAGTTCTTGAATTGGAGTTATCTCAACTTGAACATGTTCATTCAAATACCCAGATTCAAGATTAGTCCATGTCTCTTTTCAGACACTCAGTCTGTGATTGATGTTCACACGTTAAGAGCATAATGATACACTAAAATCACCACACAAATATTTCAAAATTAACCCCTAGTGGCCACAAATGATATGAATATATCATTTTATCTTCAAGATTTACTTAGCCCGAGCCGTATTGGCCTGTGCACTTATTGTGTATAAGTAGCACTGAACAAATCAAACTTCAAGGGCAAATTTCTCATAATTGCAAGGTTGTTGTAAGAATTATTTTTGTATGCATAGATGCAACAATGCTTGCAGAAGAATGTTACTGTTTAGTATTTAATCTCATCTTTAACCCTCAAGTAAATGAGGGTAAGAGTACCATCCGAAAATGCCAAAATTAGCTAACTGTGGTTGCATCTTCCTGTCTTTTTGGAAAGGGTTAATTCTAAACACTTTGTTTTGCTATAGGCAGAGATGCGTAATGAACAAATCCCCTGCTGTAAGTTATGCTTTGGGGCTTAACACAACATAAGCTTTGGCCTTGTAAAGAAGAGTTCTGTCAGAAAAAAAATTGATTTTCAGTGAATTTTGCAAACGTCTGTACTCATTTCCTCTAATCGCAAGGTTGTTGTAGCAATTATTTTGGCATGGATAGATGCAACAATGATTGTAGAAGAAAGTTCCTGTTTACTTTTTAATCTCCAGATATAACCCCCAAGCAAAATGAGGGATGTGAATAAGAGAACTGTGAGAGAATTCCAAAATTAGCCAACTTTGGATGCTTTTTGTCTATCATTTTGGAAATGGTTAATTTCAAACACTTTGCTTTGCTACATGTAGTCTGCATTTTCACATTGGAAAGTTGGGAAAGCACATAACTTGTCCAACAAATTACAATTCTCTAGTTTGTTTTGCTTTTTGTCCAGTTTCATGAAGAAGTGATTTCTTAAATATCCAGAGGCACCAGTCTGTCGAGCTCTGAGAAACAAGAAAATGTCATTTTTTACAGTGAGTATCATAAAAAGAATTAGAGGGACTGAACCATAACTGGCCTTGTGAGTCGGCTGTATCATCAAATTTGATCAATCTAAAGGCCTTCCCTTTGAGCCTTTTGTTTTTTGATAGAAATTCAGATCCTTTTCAGCATTAATATAGCTATAATACAATATAAAGTTCCTTTCAATAGTTATGGCTAAAAGGTGATTGTCAAACAAAACAGTGCTCGTTGAACTTTTTTATTTGTTTTTATTTCAAGGGCTTGTCAAGTATGGTTGTGTTTTTGTTTGTTGGAGCTTATGGTAACTGTTCAGCATATGTAGGTATTTCATTGATTACAACAAAATGCTTTATATATATTTTTTTTTAAATTTTATATCATGTCCTGCCATGTCGGGTAAATATTTGTATAGTTTTATTTATTAGTGTTGAGGTCACTCTCATGTATGGCTTCAGCAACTGTGGCTTTATGATAGTCACAATACAAACAGTTTGCATTAAGCTTTCAGGCTTAATTTTTTATCTGCGTGATTGTGCTCATTTGTTTATGTCTAGAAACTGCAACCTAAGGACACCAGTTTTCGGGTACCCCCTTAAATGGGACCTGCTCTAGTATGTATTGGCTTATGCGTCTGGTTATATTTACAGATTATTCTGGTTATCTTTGCTAGAGCATATTTCTCAAGGATGAGGTGCACTTCCAAATATTTATTTTATTTGTAGACATACTTGGATTCCTTGTTGTGATAATTATAGTCAGTATTCTTGTATATAATTCTTGCATGCCTTATATATTGTCAACTCAGAATGAGTTTATAATATCTATATTTAGCACTTACAGTTCTGCTATCTGCATAACTGATAAGTTTTGTTATTAAGGTATTGCACATCGTTGGTCCGTACTTCAGTGTAGTTCTGCCTTAATAAAGTTAAAGAGATAGTTTTCTCTTATACTTTATTTACTACCATACTATCTTGCTTCCTTGTTTATTACTTGTATATTAATTGTGTATCACTATGTCAGATATTTTTCCAACTTCAGATATTTTCTCTGAACTTGTTTAAAATTCCTCCTTGTTTTAGCCGCTTCGTTTCACAATTGCAGCCATTTATTGTTTCTTAGGCATCATGTTTTGATATATATTATGCATTTTAGGTCTTGCCTAAGTATATTATGCATTTATTAAGGTTTTGATGACATTTGGCAACTTGGGCTATACCAAAATTTCCTGGAGTTTACAGTCATTTAGTGTTCAAAAACCTTTGTTCGTTCTGAAAATTATTTTTTGCATTTCCAGAACTAACTGGTATTCATATACATGTATTGAGTTTTGATTGAAATTGTTTTCATTACAACTTTCAATTTTGACTGTATTTAGCATTTTGTTTTTCTTGTACCCAGAATTCGCGCATCCGAATTTTGGAAAAAATGAATACTATCTGCTAAAATTGTTTTACCAAGAAGCCAGCAAGTGATAGTCATTCATCATGCTTGAATTGCACCAGTTGAAACCGACAAAATACTTGTGATACTTGTGTTAAATGAGAGAAGAAGCATTGGCCCAAAGTTCAATTATTTGTTAACAGCAGCAGCCTTGGGGACAGGAACTGCTGTTACTTTGACTGATGCGAGGCCACTGGGGGTTGGTGGGCATTCATATAAAGAAGCTATAAATTAAAAATAGAATTAATATGTTTTCATTTATGGAATTCACTCTAAAAAAAAACTTCCACAATCCTGTATAAGCATTTCCATTTGTTCTTTGAATCCCGCACCCTACATGTATGTAACAAGTAACCAACTAACCCTATGTGTTTTACAGCTTTTGTGATTATAAATTTTCATGTAGTGTGTGATATGGCAGTTACCAGTTTTTTTTTATAACCAGAAAGTGTGACCAACCCTGGATTAGTCACACTTTCTGGTTATCAAAAAATTTCATTATTAACCAAGTAAATAACCCTGTGCACTATACATTCTTAGTGTAAATCTGATCTATATCAACTCTTTACCCAACGTAATGGCCAAGACCAGCCAGTACTGTTCTCAAATTTAGTTTGTGACCCCTCAGTAAAATGGATTGTGAAATGTGTGATTTTTTTCGTGAACTCCAAAAATGAAAACCTATTCTATTGCAATTAATAGCTTGTTTGTATTGAGTTCTGATTGAATTTTTTTTTTATTTCAGCTCTCAATTTTAACTGTATTGAGCATTTTGTTTTTCTTGTTCCCAAAATTCATGTATTCGAATTTTGGAAAAAATGAAAACTTTCTGCTCAAATTGTTTTACCAAGAAGTCAACAAGTGATTATATAATCATTCATCATGCTTGACTTGCAGTGGTTGGAACCATCAAAATACTCATGATATTTGTGCTCAATGGTAAAAGAAACATTGGACCAAAGTTCAACCATTTGTTTTAGGCTCAGATCCAAACATGCCTGAACTGCCTCCTAAGAATGTATCTTATTTTACTACTTCTTCCATTCCAAGAGGTTTGTCAGAAAAATTAAATCATCTTCATCGGATATCAGAAGAATTAAATCATCTTCATCGGATGTGCATAGGCAGACTTGGGTTCCTTGGATGCTGTATCAGTTGAAGAGCTGACATCAAAGGTACTCTGTAATAATAAGTCATCAGCTGCAGCCTTTGTGTCAAGGACTGTTGGTACTTTGATTGATGCCAGCTCACTGGGGGTTGGGCCATCCTGTATAGCTGTGCAATCCTTTATACATTCATGCAAATCGGAGATAGAACGTACCCTCCCAGGATTCACAGACATTGCCATTAAGTGGATCATTTGGAATCGCAAGAAGAACCTTCACCACTACATCTTCTACAGCACTGCATCCAGAGGAAATGCAAGCCATGGTTCCTTACAAGGCTGCAGATCATTAAAGTCACCACAGATATTCGCCGGGTGAAAAGTCCAACCGTCGAAGTTATCGTTCGACACACAGACATCATCACAATTCGGTTGCCGTACTTCGTATGATAGGAATAGAGTTTCAACACACATTACCACCTATTCTTCTTCACATCATCGTTCATGCAAACATTGCCTTCCAATATCTCCACAAATATCTTCATATGGACATCATGATCATATATTTTGTTCAGATTCCAAGTCAGGATAAGCTTTCATAAAAGCATTAGAATTGTTCTCGCTTGCGTTCTATACACAAAATGCTCTGTCAGAACAATATTACTCTTTGGAGACAGTTTCATATTACTTGGATTCCCGATCGGAATGTTCTGATGACTGAGATCAAGGGTCATCATGCTCTGTTCCTGTTGAGTCGTCAGTTGATGATAGTTGTCCGTCCCTATCAGTGCAACACATGGAAGCAATGTTCTTTATTCCTCAATTATTTCCGAATCTTGTTTCTAAGGAGCTACAAAGCGATTCTTCACTCACAAAACCATCTTCGTCTTTGGACATGGTTTATTTGTCGCAAAAAAGGAGGATTTTCTGTCTTTTGAACCAAGCCTGGAAATAAGCAATCTGTCGTTAGCAGAATGAGGTCCCCAGTGGGTGAATTTGTGGATGCTATCCCATACAGTGCCCTAGAATTCCCAATTTATCCTCTGGGAACCTCTTTATGTTTGAGATTGAGATTGAGTTCACAGAGTGTAACTTTAATAATACTACCCTGCTTTGCAGGATAGCATCACCATATTCACCCTCTGGGGACCTTATTATGTAGATGACAGTCTGCTTATTTCCAGGCTTTGTCACTTCCAATCCAATCTCATCAGGTGACAGAGGCTTTCAAGAGAATTAATGCTCTTCTTTCACAGAAAGCCGATACAACTTTCTTCTTATCACAAAAGATTCTGCCTTACCGTTTTGTGAATCGAAGTTGTAAAGGACAGTCGGTCCTTCTATTCACCCAACACCACTTCAGTTGGATAGAAAGTCTCATGATCTCAGCATCCAGTTGCCACCTCAGTTTTCTATTCATGTGCCACTTCCAGATCAAACTCTTGAATCCACCAGGGGCTTACTGGATATTCTCTCCTTTGCCGATCATATAACTCATGCTGTGGATAAAAGTTCGGATAAAGATGAATTCGAAGTCATACTTTCTCCCTTGCATTATGCCTTTTATCCATACGATAACTCAGACTGCTGGTAATTGGTTAGATGCAACAATACCTTACTGCCAGCAACCAGCCTAGACAAAGCTGTTAAAACTTCTCTTAGAGCAGCTCCACTGATGGGATATTCACTTTTTAACAATCAAGAAACTTTTGTACATGAAGAAGTTACCAAACAAGCCGCATGTAGTCTTATTCTTCATCAGATTGCTCCAAATTTCTCTAGTTGCAAGAAACAAAGGTTTCTGGTTCTAAGAAGTCTTGTGGCTCATCACACTAAATCTTCAGCTCCTCGTAACTAATCTCCAGTTCATTCTAGTCATCAAACATGGGGCGGTCACAGTCCTAGAGAGGCAAATCGGATAGAGAATAACAAAGTTTCTTATATCGAAAGCCTTGAGAAGGCTGAAGATGAGTCTTTCAACATCTTTTGTCTTCCACTTGTCGGAAGACTTTCCCATTTTGTGAGAAATTGGAAGAAAATTACAAAAGAGCCATGGGTTCTACAAGTTATTCAAGAGGGATTAATTCTTCCTTTCAGAAGAAACCTCCTTTGTTGAGAATTCCCATATGTACATCCGGCCAGTAAGGAACAGCATCTGAGTGAACATTTTTGTGGCATGCATCGCCATAAAGGATTGATACTTTTATGTAATGATCCATCCTTCATACACGAAGTACTTGATGTTTGCTGTAAGCAGACCGGTTTATCAATTTTATGTACTTCAGATTAAACCTTACTCCAGGGGGTTCACTCAGATTATGAACACCATCATGTCTCACTTCTGAGATCTTTCAATGGTTCTGACTTTAGCTTATATAGATGATATCCTCCAAAGACAATTCCACAAGGAAACTCTTTGTCGGGATGTTCATAAGCTCCTAACTCTCTTGTAGTCACTAGGGTTTCACGTCAACATTCAGAAATTGGAACTAACCCAGAAATCTGAACCTGTGGGTTACAAGGTGATTTTCCCAGTGAAAAAGACTTAGAATAGCTAACATCTCCTTCTGATTGATGTGTAGAAGGGTGTGCTGATGGTTCCATTGACCATGGCAATGCAGATTCTTCTGAATCAAGGTAGCATCCCATCTTTGACTGCTTGCATCTGACATTAGAGTGAATGATGGAGGGGAGGTAACCAACTTATCTCGTGCTTCATCCACGCCATAGACCCAGAAATCTCATGAACTCCCTTGCAGTCACTGTCACCACTTGAATAAAATTTAGGGAGAATGTCCTTATAAGATGAGCTCCGGCAAGGGGAAGACAGACAAAATTCAGGTGCATCTGAAATTCCATTCCTACATGCTGAAAACTTTAGAGCATTAGTATTAGTAATGCATTACTAACAATCACAGGTATATTTCTTTCAGTGATTCTCCACAAAAACACACCAGTAGTCAATTGTGTATTTTAAGACCAAAATTTTCATCAAATCAGCCCTCTTTATTTCTCTGGAATATTCAGATGTAATGCACGTTGCCAGTAGAATGCTTCAAAAGTTCTTAAAGCAATATATTTGTATCCAGGCTGCTTAGTTTTGGAGATTGTATCATTTTCGACTCCCACTTTTCAGGGCAGGTAACTATAATTAATTTTTAGTTCTGTTGACCCTTTGAAACTGAGAGGCTGCTTTTCTGGCCCAGGAACATAACAACATAATTTCATCAAGTAAGATGACTACTAATTGAATGTGTGGGGTAAACCAGTTAATATTTTCAACATGCAGCTCTTAGACTGCACATTGAAAATATCAATTGGTCTGCCCCCAAATAATGAATATGGACTTAGAAATTATTTGAAAGACACTACCAGGGTTCAAAAAGATCAACCTTATATGGTCTGTACCTTAAATAAAGGATTAACATGGTTAAATAGGAATAATTTATGAAGTTGGATCAACTGAGTCCATTATAGAGGGCAATGAGATCTCTTTATCTATTAATTTATTTTTTTTTTTTATTGTAGGCTCCTCCTGATGTGGCATTGCCAGTTTCCCTTCAACTTTCCAACTATCAGGCACAAGATTTACAACATCAGGCAATATCGCAACAAATGTTGAAGGATGTTAGTAACTGATAACCTAATATTTATCTTTTGCATTTTACTTCAGAAATGTGTGTGTGAGGGTGTGTTTTGTGTATCTGGATTGATCAGTCTGATAAACTAATTAACAAAAATGAAAGAGTTTGTTAACCCTCTGCATTCTGATGTCATAACGGCAAAGTTTTCACCAGCAAATATTTCCCTGAACCCTTTACCCAATGTAACAACCAAAACTGGCCAGCACTATTCATAATTCACCATTTATTTTTCATCATATTTTTCATTTTGTCAAAGTAACGTTGTTTATGACCCCTCATTGGATCAAGCTCATTGAGCTCATTCCAAAGAGGGGTCATAAGCTATGTTTTGACACAAAAAAAAATAGTTATTCAAGAATTTTATTTGCAAGTGTCATCAGTCTTTCATGTTAGGTAAAGAATTAATGCAATTTGATATTTAACCAAATATACCTTGATTGACAGAGCTCAGTGAACTCTGCCAAACAAGATTTATACGATGCTCACCTATGTTACTACCCGTGAAAAGCCTGTATGTTAAATTTTAGCTTTTAATCCCACTACCGGCGTAAATCTTCTACTGTGGTTAAAACATAATTTGCCGACTTCGATACATTCACACCCTGTGATGTTTCATTCAAACTTATATTGTTTTGTGGTACTATGTATTTCATGCAATGACTTATCACGTTTTAAATACCTACAGTTAAATATTTAAAATTAATTTTAAGAATTGTTAAAAATAATTTGTCTGGAAAAGTAAGGTAAATTCAATCACTTTGACAATGTGTCTAGCTGTCAATCAAGTATGCAGGTGCAGCCAGAAGTAGTGCCCACTGCGGCAGATGCAAACAAAACAAACCATGTGTTTGCGATAGAAAGTATCGTTTTTCTCCATTTTAAGTGTCAAAGTCATTTATTTATTAACCCTTTACCCAACGCCAACGATATCAAAATTTATTATTATAAATATCATTTTTTCAACTTTTTCAAAAAATTTCAACAAAAGCATATCACGCGACCCCTCGTTGGAACGAGCATGATGAGCTCGTTCCAACGAGAGGTCACATGATATGGTTTTGTTGAAATATTTTGAAAAATAATATTTTTTCAACTGCTGAATTTGCATATTGTGCGGGCGGATGTGGCCGATTCGTTGGGTAAAGGGTTAAGAGCATGATACCAGGGCCGATAATCATATTTAAATCACAAGTAGGATAAGGGTTTTAACTGTGGGGAGAGAGCCTTATGGTTAAAACCCTTATATCCTACTCATGGTTTAAATCTGATTACTGGCCCCAGTACTTATTTATTCTATATATAATTGCTTAAATTCAAACAAGAGAAAAACAGAGTGATTGGAGAAAATTCTGGGGGGCTCCCACGTCACGATGATGCCGTGTACTAAGGCGTACTGCATGTTGATGGTGGGCATGTCTTCAACCAATCTAACCCTGAGTGCTGCAATGCAGAGTTACGATGTTCGGGAACTGGCAGCTGCTCATCCTTGCTGGGTGGTTCTCTCCAGGTATTCTGGCTTCCTCCACTCGTAGTGTCACAGTCATGATTGGCCACTGTGCATAAGTATGTAACCTTAAACACCAATAAATAAATAACAAACAAACTAGTTTGTGGAGGTGCTGTGCTACTTTACTTTCGAGGTACAAGAACAAAAAGAATTTACATGTTTATTCACTTCCATGAGTGAAATCTTTTGTTAATAATTTTGGCATTTGCTCATGACTACAAACGAAAAAATCAATTAAGTCATGAAAACTTTGCTTGACCTCAGCTCGAACAAAATTTTTAAGTTTTAAAGGCCGGATCTTTGCATACTAAATAACATTCTTCCTGCTTTCAGTTGACAAGCAATTGGCAATGTACTGTGGTTTTGAAATGTCAGTGATTTATAAAGACCAGTTTGGAATTTATCAGATTTATTTCCTAATCAGCTAGCTATTTAGTTTTTTTTTTTTGTTTTTTTTTTTTATGAAAAACTTACAAAATTTCCTTTATTTCATGTCTATATCAGTTTCATGAATGCACATAGTTATGACTGTTTATTTATTTTGCAGGACATGCTTGGACGAAACAAGGTAAGCATGCTTAGTTGTAGCAGTGAGTTTTAATTGACACCATGTAGACTGATTGAAGAGAAATGAGTAGACTCGAGTCTTTATTAGTTGAATAAGTTGAGCAATGTATCATTGTTTCCCAGGTCTTTGAGTTTGTTGCATCTCCTTGATTTTGAAAAAAAATTCATACATTAGAGAATGCAGTGGAGCCCAAAGATTTTGGGGGAACGTATGCCTGCCTGCCTGCCTGCCTGCCGTCTGCCTGCCGCCTGCCTGCCTGCCTGCCTGCCTGCCTGACTCACTCACTCACTCACTCACTCACTCACTCACTCACTCACTCACTCACTCACTCACTCACTCACTCACTCACTCACTCACTCACTCACTCACTCACTCACTCACTCACTCTCACTCACTCACTCACTCACTCACTCACTCACTCACTCACTCACTCACTCACCTCACCTCACCTCACTCACTCACTCACTCACTCACTCACTCACTCACTCACTCACTCACCCACCCACCCACCCACCCACCCACCCACCCACCCACCCACCCACCCACCCACTCACTCACTCACTCACTCACTCACTCACTCACTTGGCTGGGCTGGGCTGGCCTGGGCAACATTCAGACCTACCACTGAGATGCAGATCAAGTTCAGTATTCACCTTATGGCATTTTCCGTTCATGAGTTATACCCCTTGAAAAGTTGCAGAGTGGTAAAATCAATGGTTTCCGGATGATAACTCTAGTTTGCTTTGATGTATGACCTTATAATTTTGCAACATTACTACCTAGTATGAAATAAATCCAGGTGAAGTTCGGTTTTCAGCGTTATGATATTTACCGTTCCAGAGTTATGCCCCTTGAAAAGTTGCAGAAATGTAATGTCATTGTTATGGAGCTTACCATTCAAGAGTTTTGCCCCTTGAAATGTCACAAAGAGGTAAAATCATTGGTTTCTGCATGATAACTCTAGTTCGCTAATATGTACAACCTTATAATTTTGCAACTTTACTATATACCATGAAATGCAGGTCAAGTTCAGTTGTCATTGTTATGGCACTTACTATTCCAGAGTTATGCTCCTGGAGAAGTCACAAAATGCTAAAATCAATAATTTCCGGATAATATCTCTAGTTCAATCTAATGTATGACCTTATAATTTTACAACATTACTGCCTGCCATGAAATGTACGTCAAGTTTGATTGTCACTATTATGGCATTTACTGTTCCAGTGTTATACTCCTCAAAATGTGGCAAAAATTGTAAAGTGCTAAAACATTTCTTATGGTATCTTATTAAATACCCAGATATGTATAACCAAACTTGCTTATGCATTCACCCTAATTAAGCAGTGACCTGTCTTCCAAGGCCAGTTTACTATCTTTTCAAAGGAGCTTTTAATGCAGGTTTACTGTGTACTGTTATCCTTGTCCCTCCACTCGTTTTTTTTTTTATTTTTCTGCCCGTGCCATTCTGGCGATGGAATTAAGAGTTACCCCTTGTCCATCCATACATACGTACATATGTCCCATTATAGTTTCTGGACGATAACTTTAGTTTGACTGAATGAAATGAAACACAGTTTTATCAATAAGTTTATAACCACACTGTACAGGTTGCGATTGATAGTGGCCATGGTCCGATATTTTGGTGAAGAGTTGTGGCTTTTTGCCAACTTAGAAGACATGTTAATATTGCCTTTTGCATGATAATATTAGTTTGACCGAACAAATTAAAACAAAATTTTATACATAGATTTATAACCTCATAATATAGGTTGGGATTGATAGTGGGCTTGGTCCAATATTTTTTTTTATCAGAGTTATGTCCCTTTTCCAACTTAGAAGAGATATTGGTTTCCAGATGATAACTTTAGTTTGCTGATCAAAATGAAACAAAATATTATACATTGGTTTATAACCACATAATCTAGATTGGGATTGATAGTGGGCTTGGTTTTATACTTTTTTGCAGAGTTCTGGCCCTTTGCCAACTAAGAATACACGATATTGGTTTCCGGATGATAACTTCTTAAGTTTGACTGATCGAAATGAAACAAAATTTCATACACAGGTTTATACCACATAATACAGGTTGGGATTAATAGTGGGCATGGGCCAATAATTTTTGGCTGAGTTGTGGCCCATTTCTGACTTAGAACACATGTTGGTATTGGTTTCTGGATTGTAACGTTAATTTGGCTAATCAAAATGAAACCAAATTTTATAAATAGGTTTGTAACTACATAATACAGGTTGGGATCAGTAGTGGGCTTGATCTGATATTTTTTAGCAGAGTTATTGCCCATTTCTGACATAGAAGACATGTTGATATTGGTTTCCAGATGGTAATTTTAGTTTGACTGATTGAAATGAAACACAATTTTATACATAGGTTTATAATCACATAATACAGGTGGGGATTGATAGTGGTCATGGTCCAATATTTTTTGGCAGAGTTATGGCCCATTTCTCTAGCTTAGAAGTCATGTTGATATTGGTTTCCAGATGGTATGATAATATACCAGACAGATTTGATTTTGAGTATGGTGCGATAATTTCTATCTGCATTATGGCCCCCTCTTTTTGAACTTTATTAACTACTAAATATAGTTTATCATAAATTGGGGCCATTCATGTCCCATGGACACATTTGGTGACCTGCTCTGTTGGTGCTATGGTTTGATGGAGGTAAGATTAGATAAGATGTTTATTAATTCAATATCAACAAAGATAAATGACTAGAAACTCATGCTTCGCAGTGTTGGGGGGGGGGGGGGGGGGGGGTGGAGGGGTTGTGGGCGTAGGCACCCTTCTTGTTGCACTTGTTTTTATATGGCTTTAACCATTTCACAATTTTGCATTTGAAAAAATCAGTTTGTAGTCCAGGCACATTAGACATAAAAATGAGAAAGTAAGGAAAAAAATCGGAGAAAGCTGATTTTTTTATATGTTTCCGGGACACACATTGCGGATAAAGTGTGAAAAGTCGCCGCGAATCCGAGTTGAGCTTTTTTTAGTTATAGCGTTTTTTTGATGAAAAACAAAATTCGACCCAGCTCCATATTTCTCATTCTTATTCACCTTAGTAGGGTGAGAATCATAAATATCGTGCTGAATTATAATGAGAATACATATCCCCAACAGAAAATGCCGACTTGGTACCAATCCTCACACTCAGTGGTGAAATATTCACGAAAATGTACAAAATTACGAAAAAAAATTTATTGTTTTCATACACACAGCGGTACACAACGTCCATTAAATCAAATCTACGACTACTTTGGGAGTTAAATTATATATTAAAAATTGCAGAAAAGCAGTGGCTTTATAATGATATATAACAATAGTAATTTATTCCATAATGAACTGGTGAAACGTGTGAAATATTAACCATACCCCCTAAACTCAAATTCAAACGGCATCGACTTTTCTCATTCAAATACCGTATTATAGCATCATTGTTTCAATTTCCATGTTCGATTAAATCACATAATGTGGTGTTCGCCTACACTCAAGATGCATTGGCATGTAATGTGTGACTGAACGTTTGTCCAGTGACGTTTGACCAACCACTTTATATCAAAGCAGTGGAGATTGTGTCTTCGTCAGATAAGTTGACAAAAGTTTTCGTTAGACTCGGCGGCTTCCATATGATTATGTCATATTTAGGGGCAATTGGTTCGATCATGGCTGGTAGCGGCTTGGATGAACTTTGGGGGACTGTTTATGCTGGTGGGTCAATCCATCATTTGATCAATGGTCATGCATATTCAAGAGCAGTTCGTGCCCATTTGCTAACACAAATTGCCATTACAAAACTTGTGTTTGAAGAAAGCCGAACACTAGATAACATAGACTGCACAGAAGTCAATGAAATATTCTGTGGACTTGCCAGAGGTGACTGTACAACAGCTGACGCTGTCAATCAAGAAAGTGTCAACCATCTACTGTCAGAATTACACGAACTGCTCCAGAATGCGTCCATAGGACGCACAGGAAAGCTTTGGGTACAATACTACGAGCAAATAGGTCTTCTCCAGTTGTTCTTGAGCAGAGCGCACAGGCGACTGGGAACTCCACACATATTGTGTTCGCAATATGATTCCAGTATTTCACGCAGGTGGTCATTTTGCATACGCAAAAAGTTCTCATCTCTATTTGCAGCAGATGAATGAGCTAACAGAAATAATGCAACAGGATGATTTGAAGTTGTTCACTGAGAAAGGTTACTTTACCATAAGGCGCTCAGATAAATTCTGGGACGGGATATATTCTGATCAGACCATAGAGCAGTGTTTAATGAGAATGTTCAAGCTCCCTGGTGGTCTCACACATGGCAGGGGAATAACCGATAGCACTGTTGCGAAATGGGTACATGGACTACCTCTTTGCCTTCTGATATGTAATGCTCTCGAAAATTTTGTTCATGTTCACACTGGTCATGGCGAACAACATCGGGATCTCCGTCAAAGTTCACAATTGACTGATGCCAATGATATCACCAAATTATTGAACTGGCTCAGAGTGCATTCCCCCTTTCAGAATAGAGATCCACTACAATTAGTCTCTATAGCGACCGGGCTTGTGACTGACGAAACTGTGAACTGTGACCAAGTTCGCAGAATTGGTGAATGTTGCGTATCGAATGTTGTAAGCAAAACGTTCAACGGCATCAAACTACGACGTGTTGACACTGTGAAGTCTTTCGCATCGATGGCAAATAGCATCAAAGTCCGTGGAAGTAAGGTAGTGATTGACCCCACAATTCTGTTCAACCGCATCACATGTGTTATTCAGTCACAAGCAGAGATGGAAGAGTATCTCAAATATGAACTCGCCCCGAAACCACCAGCATTGTTTGATTCTGCTGGAATGAGGAAGACACAGAAAAGCACGCTCGGTAAGATCCTCAAAACATACGGTTCCGAGCAAACTAAAATCCCAGAACATTCTCTGTTTGTTGTAGATGGTGGATTTTTATTGAGGGCAGTTGTATGGCCTAAACAGTCGACATGTGTACATCATATTCCAATTATCTAGTGAGACATTTTGGGGCGAACGTCGTTGTTTTTGATGGTTATGCTTGTACAATGTCGACAAAGGGCATGGAACAAGCCCGTAGATCTAAAGACAGGTATTCCATTGATATCAATATCTCACCCGAGTTACCAGCCACCACACCCCAGTCCGATTTCCTTGCAAATGCCAAGAACAAAACCCAACTGATCGATCTTCTAATGCAGGAGCTATCTGCTATCAATATTCAGTCCAAGCAGGCCGAGGCTGATGCTGATGTACTGATAGCCGAAACTGCACTTGACATCGCTCAAGATGACAACAATGTTGTCGTTGTGGGAACAGACACAGACTTGTTAGTCATTCTTACCTCTCGAGTTCAACCGGGACGTAATATTCACATGATGTATTCCATTACCCCAAACTTACTAGTTTCAGTTAGTGAAATAGCAACCAAAATGGGTGACCATAGAAGCAACCTCCTTGTAGCACATTCTATAAGTGATTGTGACACTACTTCTGCACTCTTTCGAGTTGGTAAGAAGAAAGTATTCAGTACAATTGTCTCCGATGTTACTAGCAACTCACAACAGTATGTCAACACAATTTTGGCGGATGACAGTACACCAAGTGCAGTAGCCGCTGCCGGGGAACAACTTCTCCTGATCTTATACAGGAGTAAAACTGTTTCCTCTCTCGACCAATATAGATATGTCACTTACAAGCGTTATGTAGCAAAATCTAAACTGAATAAACCCATCGACCTAGCCTCACTCCCACCAAGCAGCGATGCTGCACAACAACATGTCTACAGATGTTATCTCCAGGTCCAACAATGGCTGGGCACTTTGCTTCCTCCGACGGATTGGGGGTGGTCGCTAGACAATGGACTTCTTGTACCGACTGCAGCCACAAAGCCATGTGCCCCGATAACCTACTGAATCTGCTCAATTGTGGTTGCAAGAGTGCTTGTACAAAAAGGTGTGGGTGTAAGAAGGCAGGACTCTCTTGCTCAGGTTTGTGTAATTGCAGTTCAGATTCTTGTAACAACCACAGAAACGCTGTCCTGTCGGAAATTTCTGAGTTTGATGAATAATATGTATATAGGTCATGTCATTTCTGTATATAGCGTTGATAATAGTCAGTGTAACTTAATCCATGTTGATTGATTTGTACATTCGGTAAATATTATTTATTGATTTTTGTACATTCTGTAAATATTATTTATTGATCTAATGCTGCCAGACACAGACGTGTCTGTTCGGTCCCAAGCCCGAAAATAGTTGAGTTCTCATGCTGACGAATTTTATGCCAAAAGGGGAACTCAGCCAGAAGCAGAGGGGGTCTTCCATAATGTCTATTTTGTAAGCAATGATAAAAGTCTTCAAATGGTGGTGGATTTTTTATCATCTGTCCAACTAACATCCCGTTCTGTACTACGACCCTTTGGGCAAATCCGTTAGGAACATCGTCATTTTTTGCGTAAATCCGATACTTTTTTGTGAATTTTCAATAATTTTTCGCAGAAATTGTCACAGAATGCACATTTTCCTCTAGGTAAATGTATATTAGACATTATGTTGCTCGAAATACGCATAAACAAAAAATACAGTTGGATCAATTCGAGGTTACAAAGTTCGTGCGATTTTTTTTAATTTTTTTCAAACGCGTTTTCGAAAAAAGGCTGTAGAAAAAAAAGCTCAACTGGGATTTTAGGGGACATTTGTCTAATCGTTCAGTGACATGTACTCGTCATTCCCTGAAAAAATCAGCTTTCTTCGATTTTTTTCCCTAGTGAAACCTAATGTTCTTGGGCTATTGTTGTTTTTATCAATTTGCATTTCGTGGAGCATCTGTTGTATAGACCAACTTTTAGTTGCTTATTTGTCAGAGAATAAAAATGACCAGATCTCTGTTAGTAATGTAAATTGAATCATTTTTAGTGACAAAGTGGTAATTCAGTTAACTGGATTCAAATTCAATTGTACTTGAATTAAGGCACTTTTTCAATTTGAACTGCGATCACATAGTCTCATTTTATTTCACACCTCAAACCTTGAGGTGTGGTCTACCTGGCTGTGCTGTAATGCAGCGGGTGCTCTGTTGTTTATGTTGTAATTTCCCAGTGTTTTCTAACTAACATTTATAAATGGGTCCAAATTAATTTTAATAGAATGATAATTTGGTAAGAATTTAATAGTACTAGAACTATAAAACAATATTGTTGATAAATGTTCACTTTTATTGAATTTTCATGGCCGACAATTTGGATAATTTGATGTAATGTTCTAATGTTGAATCTTCTGTCGCCATGAAACCAGGGAGATATACTTTTACAACATCAACATTTTCTTGATAATTTACAGCTAAGCATATAATAAAGTGTATAATCAGTGAATCTCAAAATTACCTCTCAGCACTATTGCCAAGTGTTTGAGATAAGATGCATACAGGCATTACAATATTTTGTAATTAGATAGACAGAAAACATTGTATGCAATAAGAGATTGTACAGGAGCACACTTAGTTTTGACAAAAAAATATTGATGATCGACCAATGCACAGAACGCTGTTGTTTTTAGGTAAAATCTTGATAAAATAATATTTTTATACTGAAACCAATGGCCCAGACTTAGCTGGAGCAACCTTAATATTATTAAGGGCCAATCACAAATTTTGACCCCCCCCCCCCCCCCCCAATCCCTAAAATTGGCATCCAACACTTAGGCCTATTTGGCCCTCCATACTTTTACTTCTTGCACCTTCTCAGTACCCATGAAGAGTCCGGAATTGGCGCAAACATCATTCTTTTGTTTGGCCCAAGTCAGTAAACAATTGAACTGACATCTGTGCAATAAATTCTCATTTTAGAAGATGCCAGACCCAAATCAATGATGGTTTTCATGGAATCAACAGTGTAGGAGGATGCTGGAAGTGAATATCAGTTTTGGATGTTCAGGGCTGTAACTTTATAATATTTTTATACAACAACCAATGGCCCAGACTAGCTGGTGCTAACTCTAAAATTAATCCAGGGCCAAACACAAATTTTGCCCCCCCCAATCCCCCAAATTTGCATGCAAAACCGAAAATTTCATGCCCTATCTGGTCCTCCATACTTTTGCAACCTGTGCATGTGCAGTATCCAGAAAGACACCGAAATTGGCACCAACCAGCATTCTTTGTTTGAACCTTCTGTCAGTAACAATAAACTGACATCTGTGCTTTTTAATCTCAGTTTTAATGATACCAGACACAATTCAATGGTAGAATTGGCAGATCCAGGGACTCAGTTGGATGATGGAAGGAAGCAACAGTGGTTTGAAGCATTCAGGGCTGTAACTTAATAATTTAATATAAATTATTTCATGTTTCCCAATTTCGGGGACATGGGCCTGATGTCATCATTCTTGCTAATGACTTTTCCACTGTTTGTTAAGTGTTCCTTCCATATCCTTTCTTGAAGCTCCCCAAGTTACACTCCCAAGCTTTTTGGCTTATTTTATTGAATTTTTTTAATAAATTTCTTGAGAGTTTAATGTGTTTCACAGAATGTTTATTCTGTATATCCTTATGGTTACGTCCTCACCCTAGGGGTGTTTAGGTGTTTTTAGTCATGCATCATACATCCGATGTATCTTTTTTTGTTCTAATGAAGATCTTGCTTTACATCGGATAGTTCAAAATCTGTTACTGACTTCGGGCCGTGTTATTCAGTGCCTGGGGTCTTGTTTCTGGTTTTTATTGTACATTGTTTACATTGACAATGCTCTGTTTATATATGAAGTTTCCTATTTATTAATCGTGGTAGGACTCTTGTAAGATACATTATATATTCCGGTAGTGTAGCATTTAATTTTTGGATAATAAAAAATTTTGTTGTCCACACTTAAAACTTTTTAAAAATTTTTCTTTCTTTTTTCTGTTTTCCGAATTATAGTTTTTATAGTTATAGTTTTGAATATCATTATTAAGTATCTTTTTCATATATTTATTGGGAGTTGGTGCAAGTACAGTCGACTTCAAAATGAAAGCTTATTGCTCAAATTACAATGCAAGGAAGTCTTCCACTGATTTACATGTTGATTGTATTGCCTGTAGTCAGTGTACTCACTCTAATTCTTGCTCAACATGGTGTCGAATGGGATGACAAACATTGGAGACGGGTGTCATGGTATGTTGTGAGACCAATGCCGGAACAAGAACATGGTGATGTTTACATGACTCCTTCAGAGAGTGTGCTTCCGTTGTCGCATTTAGATAGTCAAACAGAACTAGCGGCAAAAGTTCTCATGAATATTAGTCAGGCAATAAACCACACAACTGTGGTTTCAGCTCTCTGTTGCATGCTAGCTCGACCGGTGAAGCGGTTACTCCGTCCATGGGTACCGTGATGCTGGGTGTGTCCATTGCGGTCGAGGAGAGTAGAAAGGGTGGAGCAAGCACTTTAAAATATAAACAGGCTCACCCTGCGACGACAGAGAGGATGAAGAAGCCGGCAAGTTTAACAAGAAGGTCGGTGAGGTCTGAAAGGACAGCAAGCGAGAGAGCCCCCTCCCTTTCTCAACAACATCTGGGGCCGGATGTTGTGGTTCAGAACTTGCGTCAGTTGGAGCATACATCCACACTTCCCGTCCGGGATGCTTTGTTCAGTTCACAGTCCATGTCGGCTACACTTACGGCTTTTTCATCAGTGTCTACCAAGCACACACAACCGCATCTTGGCTACATGACTTCTGATATCTAGCCTGCATTGCTGAGAAAGGACCACTCTTCATCAGTGAAGTCTGACCAGCCAGTAGCCAAGGAGACGAGGCCTCATTCATCAGGACGTCCGCAGCAAAAAGCCATCTCAGACACACCGTCCCAGGAACAGCCGGTGGCCAAGCAACAGAATACCGCTGCTCCTCACGGACTTGCTGTCGCAGATTGCGCAGCTTATCGCAGCATCCCAGCAAGTGCAGGAGCAGCGTACGGCAGTCTTGGAACCTGAGCTGTTGGATGGTGCTGGGTCAGTCCAGTCATCTGCGCATTCAGATGCCGATGACTGTGGGTCTAATCTTATTCAGTCGGATGATGAAAAGGATTTGGAAGAGGATTACCCAACACATCGTGGCGACGGATCTAATTCATCAATACCTCCCTGAGTTTGTTCCTGAGAATCAGAATGCTGCGACCGCTCGAAAGAAACCACTGGCATCATTGGACGCTGACTTTATTCGTACAAAGGAGAAGGTCCCGTCCTTTCCGATACAGTCTAGGGCAGGTATCGCAGGCCTTTGGCCATATAGCCAACACCATATTTAATCTTTCCAGTCAGAAGAAGAGAGGTGGTTTCTTGTCATCTTCCGTAACATTCATTTAAAATGGTGGGGGAAGATGTCCAGAGAGTTCCTCTGCTTTTGGATGAGCAGGTTGAGGACCTAGACATGTCCTTACCTTCATCATTCACTATTTGCTCGGACACAATTGAGACGCCAATTTCTTCTAACAGAGCAAATTTAGATGCTATGTCTTATGCAGATTACCTTAGAAGAGCTATGGTGCAATGTCTCAATGGGAAGGAATTTGAGGATGTTCGTACCTCTTTAAGAGTTCTTTCCAGGGCTGTTATGTTTACCATGTATAACTCTGCCTTAACAGTGGCTAATTTGGAGTTAATTAGATGTGATGCAACCCTTACATCGTCATCCTTAATAGATGACAAGGTGAAAAACTCTCTATGAGTCGCTCCGGTACATGGTCGTAAACTCTTTGACGACAAGCTTTCTTTGGTCTACAACCAAGATACAAAGAAAGTGTCAAACACTCTGCTACTTAATTCGGCGTCTAATAAACCCACAACAGCAGAGAAGGGTAAAGGAGGAAGTTCAGGACAAAAATCGTCTAAAGGGAACTCCTCGTGAGGATATAAGAAATCCTCTTACACTTACTCTAGGAATATATAATATAGCGGGGGCGCGGTGGCTCAGTAGGTAGAGGTGCAGGCTGCAAGCCGAGAGGTCCTCGGTTCAAATCACACCTGTGGCACCTTGGGCAAGACACTTCACCCCAATTGCCTACTTGGGGGCATGGTGACGTTGTGTACCAAGGCATACTGCACGTCAATGGTGCACCTGTCTTCAACCAATGCTAAAACTGCTTGTGTGGAGTTCGCATGTTGGGGAGCTGACAGTTGCTCGCTGTTGCTCGGTGGTTCTCCCCGGGTACTCCGGCTTCCTCCACCCGTAAAACTGTCGCACTCGTGATTAGAATGCGGCAAGCATAGATCTAAAGTATGCGTACTTTCATGTCCTGGTACATCCGGCATTCAGAAAGTACCTACGTATGGTTCACCGTTCAAGGGATAGTATATCAAATCCGAGCAAAGTGCTTTGGTCTGAATCTAGCACCCTGGGTATTCACTCAAATAATGAACTCGGTAATGTCTCACTTCCAAGCTCATTCATCTGCGGTAATGTCGGCTTACTTGGATGACATTCTTCTGGAGATATGGCAACAAAACTACTCTTCAGAACAATGTTTAGAGTCTGCTATTATTGCTCCGACATCTCGGCTTCATCGTAAACAAGAAGAAGTCGGATATAGCTCCGTCCAAGTCCTTCACTCACTTGGGAATGAGCTTCGAGACTCACAACAATCTGGTTTGCCCGCCATTACCCAGAGCGAAATTACTCAGTTGTTATGCTCGCTTTTATCTACACTCAGATGCATTAACAGCGAGGGAATTTATGCGACTGATGGGGTTGTGCGGTGTGGCTGTGGATGTTATTCCAATGGGTCGCTTACGCACATGTCCTCTCCAGATATTCTTTACTCAGAACCAGTGGTCAGCCGAGTGGGTGACTGGTGCGAAGAAGTCGCCTTGTCATTCCTCAGGTCGACTTTGCTAACATTGGGGAGGGGGGGGGGGGGGGGGAATGAAATTCAAGTCGCCCTCCAAAACTTCCTTGGGAGACATGGCATTTTTCTGCATTTTTTGTTTGTTTTATCTCCAAAAAAAAACCACTTCCGCTTTCATAAAAAGGTAAACACGGCTGCTGTTAAAATCTGTCATATGGCTCTGAAAAAAGCATAAACTAGCCCAATTTTGTATTTCTGAAAAGAGTTGTAATGGCGTAATCATTCGAACAATATGCCCCAACTGATAGCAAACATCACAAAATGGCTGTTTAAAAATAAAGTGCCATCAAAAACAATGAAGCACACAAGACACGCAACGAGTTAATTAGAATTTATTAAAGTTAACCACCATTTCAAAACAAAAAAAAAATGTGTAGGAGACACATTGCTTACGTCGAAATTGCTTACGTTTACGCTTTGTTCCACTGAAAAATTGTTTACATTGAAATTCACCCCGCAATTTGTATTAAAAGTCTTTTTTGAAAACTTGTGTTGGAAGGGGGTTAAATGTAATAAGGCTACGATAGAAATAACACATATCAAGATGGATATGAATGGCAGGCTTTCATAGAACCAATGGCATGTGTCATTGTAAGATGGATGGCAGAAGTTGTCATTTTTCAGAACAGGGTATTGTTATTATTATTACCCAGTGCAGCAGGGAAGAGAGACAACTAAAATATTTTGTCATTTACCTTAGAAATAAATTAATTCAAATTGTTAATAATGCTTAATTTACGAAGGATATCGAAAACTTTTTTAACTATGCTTTTCAATTTAATTAGGGCATTCAGAAACCATGAATGACCCAGCTTCTTATGTGAACTTGAAACTTATTTTAAATACTTTAAATATTTTTTGTAAAAGAATATACCTTCTATTACAGAGAAGAACACTCTCACCATGGGTAATGCTAAATTTCAAATCCACTGCATTGTGGCAAATACAAAATCAACTGCATGGTAACCCTGGTCATCATTGGTAGGGAAAGAGTTAGGGCATTCAAAAACAATGAACAACACAGTTTCTTGTAGGGGAGGGAGGGGATTTTAACCTAAATTCTTATTATATACCATCTGACTTAGTTTTGTGTGTGTATGTATGTTTGTATAACTTTTATTAGCTCACCTGACTGAAAGTCAGGGTGAGCTTTTCTTATCACTCGTCGTCCATCGTCCATCGTCCTGTGTGAAGGTGGTGTTTGAGCCTCTTTCTACTAAACCACTGGCCACATTTTAATTAAATTTCATGTAAGCAGTGGTTATATAGGGGCATTTTGATTTTTATCCAAAATAGCTTTCGGCTCATATTGAGCAGAGGTGTGGGGGAAAAATGGCCAAATATTTTGAAAATCTTCTTCTAATGAATCACCAGTAGCAGAGACTTGATATGTGGTATACAGAGTCCTTTTGAGGTTCAGAATCAAGTTTGTTCAAGAGAAGTTTGTCTTCGTTATGGGAGGGGCAAAAATTTTGGCCACGCCTAAAATTTCTATTTTCAGAACCGTGAGGTCGATTTGAACCAAATTTGATATGAGATGATAATGGGTCATAAGTAGTTGATTGATACAAAAAAATTTTTTCTCATTGCCCCGTGGGAACCTTGGGAGCTAAAAATAAGAAAAACCTTAAAACTGCCATATCTCCAAAACTACACGGCACAGAGAATTCTTATTTTGTATAAAGCTTACTTTTATCCAGTAGAATAGAATGGTTAAAAAAAATCCCTATCGGTTTGATCACAAGGTACTTTTTTCAGGACTTTGACTGTAGGCAATGGGAAAAAGATTAAAAAATCTTCTTCTCCAGATCCAGCAGGCAGAATCTTTTGATATTTGGTATGCAACATTGTAGGGTGGATCTGATTCAAGTTTGTTCAAATCGGCCCCCTGGGTTCTTATTTGGGCTCAGTATAGGAGCCCGATTTCGAACTTAGTGCATTTCAGGCAAATTTCTTAAAGAATCTTCTTCTCCAGATCCAGCAGGCAGAATCTTTTGATATTTGGTATGTAACATTGTGGGGTAGATCTGATTGAAGTTTGTTCAAATCGGCTCCCTGGATTCATATTTGGGCTCACTATAGAAGCCTGAATTCGAACTTAGTGCATTTCAGGCAAATTTCTTACTAAATCTTCTTCTCCGGATCGAGCAGGCAGAATCTTTTGATATTTGGCATGCAACATTGTGGGGTGAATCTGATTCAAGTTTGTTCAAATCGGCCCCCTGGGTTTATACTTGGGCTCAGTATAAAAGCTTGAATTCGAACTTGGTGCATTTCATGCAAATTTCTTCAAAAATCTACTTCTCCAGATCCAGCAGGCAGGATCTTTTGATATTTGGTATGCAACATTGTGGGGTGGATCTGATTCAAGTTTGTTCAAATCGGCCCCCTGCATTCATATTTGGGCTCACTACAGAAGCCCGAATTCAAACTTAGTGCATTTCAGGCAAATTTCTTAAAAAATCTTCTTCTCCAGATCCAGCAGGCAGAATCTTTTGATATTGGGTATGCAACATTGAGGGGTAGATCTGATTCAAGTTTGTTCAAATCGGCCCCCAGGGTTCATATTTGGGCTCAGTATAGAAGCTCGAATTCAAACTTAGTGCATTTCAGGCAAATTTCTTAAAAAATCTTCTTCTCCAGATCCAGCAGGCAGAATCTTTTGATATTTGGTATGCAACATTGTGGGGTGGATCTGATTCAAGTTTTTTCAAATCGGCCCCCAGGATTCATATTTGGACTCACTATAGAAGCCCGAATTCGAACTTAGTGCATTTCAGGCAAATTTCTTAAAAAATCTTCTTCTCCAGATCCAGCAGGCAGAATCTTTTGATATTGGGTATGCAACATTGTGGGGTAGATCTGATTCAAGTTTGTTCAAATCGGCCCCCTGGGTTTATATTTGGGCTCACTACAGAAGCTTGAATTTGAACTTAGTGCATTTCAGGCAAATTTCTTAAAAAATCTTCTTCTCCAGATCCAGCAGGCAGAATCTTTTCATATTTGGTATGCAACATTGTGGGGTGGATCTAATTCAAGTTTGTTCAAATCGGCCCCCTGGATTCATATTTGGGCTCACTATTGAAGCCCGAATTCGAACTTAGTTCCTTTCAGGCAAATTTCTTAAAAAATCTTCTTCTCCAGATTCAGCAGGCAGAATCTTTTGATATTTGGTATGCAACATTGTGGGGTGGATCTGATTCAAGTTTGTTCAAGTGCATTTCAGGCAAATTTCTTTGAAAATCTTCTTCTCAAGATCCAGCAGGCAGAATCTTTTGATATTGGGTATGCACCATGCTTAGTGGGATGAGATTCAAGTTTGTTCAAGCCAAGTCCCTGGGTTCATATTTGGGCTCACTGTGGAAGCCCGAATTATAACTTAGTTCAAAATGAGGAATTTTCTTTAAAAATCTTCTTCAGATCCAGCAGTTGGAATGTTTTGATATTTGATATGCAGCATCCTAAAGGGGGTGAGATTCAAGTTTGTTCAAGCCATGTCCCTAGGTCCATATTTGGACTGACTGTGAGAGCTTGAATTGTAACTAAGTTCAAAATGAGGAATTTTCTTTAAAAATCTTCTTCTTCAGATCCAGCAGTCGGAATGTTTTGATATTTGGTGTGCAGCATCCTTATGGGGATGAGATTTAAGTTTGTTAAAGCCAAGTCCCTAGGTTCATATATGGGCTCCCTGTGGGAGCCTGAATTATAACTTAGTTCAATATGAGGAATATTCTTTAAAAATCTTCTTTTTTTTTTAGATCCACTGGTCAGAATCTTTGGATATTTGGTATAAGCTTTTCTTAGGAGGAGCAGATGCAACTTGTTGAAATCAATTCTCTGGGTTGATATTTAGGCTACCATGTCAGGTGAGCGCCCTCAGGCCCCTTGGGGCCACTTGTTTTTTTCTCCACAATTGTGTCCTCTGTGTACATTTATTTTGTTCCTATGTCATATACGTTTTATATTTTTTCTGACTTCTCCCTCCTGGCCCCTGAATTCTTCCTAAAGTCTCTGGAGGGAGAAGTAACTTCTCCCTAAATCAGCTGCCAGGCTGACCCCCCTGCTCAGAACTGGAGGTTGAAGATGCATTCGCTCGAGACCAGTATTGTTTTAACAGACCTGGTAAAACAAAAGGTCCAGATTTGAGCAGATATTCAGTCGTTAACTCAGGGAGTTTCGCTGCAGCTGCCGGACCCTGCTTTCTCGATTATGACGGATGCGAGTCAAACAGGTTGGGGCAGGACCCTGAGCCCGACAGACTCGAAGTGCCAGGGTCTTTGGGACCCTGGGTCCCTGAAGAAACACATATAAATCAAGGAAATGATGTCAGTATGGTTGGCGCTACAACAGTTGATTCACATTATAGCGGACGCGTATGGTCAAATATTGTCGGACAACTCGACAGTAGTAGCATACATCAGGAACCAGAGAGGCATGCATTCGATTCCGTTATGCTTACTAACGAAAAAAATTCTGTATGTCTTGAAGCAACAAGTTTATCTGTTGGTCCGTCATATACCGGGTTGTATGAACGTACTAGCAGACTCACTCTCATGGAAAGGTCGCCTGTTGCCATCAGAGTGGACTCTCAACAAGCGAGTATTCAGACAGATCTGCTACCAGTGGGATCCACCTATGATAGACTTGTTTACAACACACCTCAACAATCAGTTGCAGACTTACGTGTCGCCATTCCCAGATCATCAAGTATATGCAGTTGATGCTCTCTCAATTTCTTAGGACGGAATGATAGGATACATGTATTCTCCAACTCCGTTGATTCAACAGATCTTGTTAACGATCAAGCAGTTGGGTTGCAAGATTCTGTTAGAAGCATCTCTGTTGCCACAGAACCATGGATCAGTCTTCTCGGGTGTCTTTTATGGGACTTTCCTCGGAAGCTTCCTTTGCAAAAGGATCCTTCTATATCAGGGGAAATCACGCACACTGCATCACAACCCGGAAGGTCTCAACCTTCACATATTTCCGTTGTGTGGTTCTTCTGGCATGGCAAGCATATTACAGGTCGAGTAGTGGACGCAATTTCTAACCCAATTATGCAACTACTAAAACAGTTGGCGAGGAAAATAACAAGTCAAGTAAGAATATTACTCTGGCAACATTTATTGATCTCTCAAAAGTATTCGACACTATAAATCACAGTATTCTTTTCATTATATTAGATAAATGTGGCTTCAGGGGTATTAGTAATAAATAACTGGTTTAAAAGTTATTTAACGGATAATGTACAGTTCGTTAAATATGGTAATGGAAAATCAGATTTAGCAAACATAAAGTGTGGTGTACCACAAGGATCTATCCTAGGGCCAATACTGTTTTTACTGTATGTAAACAATATAGCTTCTTCAACGTCTTTAAACGTTTTATCATTTGCTGATGATACTGCTGTGTATGACTCCATATCAACAGCAGACATTTCTGCCATTCGGCTTAGTGGAGAATTAGATAACATATTCGAATGGTGTTCTGCTAACCATTTAGCCCTGTATGCTAAGAAGACAAAATATATGATTTTTAGTCCATCCCCCAATATTAGATTACCAACTAACTTGGACATTTATGTAAACAATGTTAAAATCGAAAGAGTTGGTATAAACAAAGTAGAGAATTCTTTACAATTCCTTGGCATTGGTTTCGATGAAAATCTAACTTATCAGAATCACATCTCGTGGATTAATGCTAAGATAGGAAGAGCAAATTATGCCCTAAAAAGAATTGAAAAAATATTACCCCACACTGCTATGAAGACGTTTTATTACTCTCTAGTCCATTGTCATTTAGTATATGGTATTCAGATATGGGGAAACTCAAAGGCCACTAACAAACTTCTGGCCCTGCAAAAATCATCACTTCGAATTATCAATATTAAAAGGTTTAACGTCCACACAGACCCACTGTTTGCAAAACACAAAATTCTCAAAATAACTGACTTATTTAAACTTCAAGCTTGCCTCTTCATGTTCGACTACAAAAGTGGAAATCTACCAGATTCCTTTAGCAACTTTTTTAAAAGCCAACCCAGTCTGTCCAATTTAGCCACCAGACGGTCCCAATCACTACACGTTAGCAGAACAAGGACAAAAGCTTTAGATTTGTTGCCGATATTTTCCTTCCCCAGAATTTGGAATAGTTTAAACCAAACCACTCAAAATATTCAGAACAGGGCTGAATTTAAGAAAAAATTAAGGTCTCAACTTTTATCTTCATACCACACCGACTTTCAGTGTGATAACCCTATTGCCAAGAGTGCTATTACTTATAACTTTATTACTGTGCTCCAGATAAACGACCAGGCAGTATGCATTTGTTCCAAATCATGCATGTAGTGTGATTTCATTATTGATCAGTTTTGTCGTGATCCATTGCCAAGCATTACAAAGTTCTTCCGCCTGGCTTACTCGTCCAAATGCTATTCTTGTCAGTCTTATGCCACCAGTCTTCCAATGTGCACTTAACATTAAGAGGGACACCAATGGTCTGTAAAGCAACATATATATTTTTTGGGAGATGACAGGTAGACAGCCAATCTGGCTATGGCATCTCCCAATGGTGAATCAATTATTCAATGCTGTGAATTCTTAACAGTTCATTATATTTTTGTAATTGACTTTACCGTTGATTAAATTTATCTATCTTCAGGAGGTCCTCCTCATCGCTGAATTACGTGGCAAAGTGGAAGGTTTTCTTCCATTTGTGTAAGGATCGGTCGGTAGATGTTTATGATCCGTCCATACTGGATATTGCCAACTTTCTGGTCTACCTGTTTGACGTTCTCAAACTGCAGCCAGTCACTATTAAGGGCTATAGGTCTATGCTATCGGACACTTACGCTCATCATGATAGCTTGGCAATTGGATCTAATGCTTCATTATCCAAATTAATTAGAAATTTTTCTACAAATAGACCGAGAACCCTCAGATTAATTCCTAATTGAAATTTAGCTTGGGTTCTGTTAAAGCTTAAAGAAGCTCTGAGCCGTTAGATGTTGTAGAGTTTGAATTCTTGACCTATAAAACAGCATTTCTCTTACCATTTGCTTCCGCTAGAAGAGTTAGTGAACTCCATGCTTTATCTGTTGACGAATCTCACTACCGTAGTGTTGGAAATACCATCACTTTATCTACACAAGTGGGATTTTTGGCTAAGAATCAGGCTCCAGATAAATGGCCTGAGCCTATTATCATAAAAGCTCTGCCATCTATGGACAAGCGTAGACCTTTGCTGTGTCCAGTCAGGGCTATGCGCATATATAAATGCCGATCATAGTTTATAAGAAAAGGAAGAAAATACTTCTTTTCATCATTGATTCCTAACAGAAAAGATGTATCTGTTCATTCAGTTGCTAGATGAATTCAGTTTGGCAATACGCATTGCCTATGAAAGTCTATCTTCAGATCAGTGTTCTGTAAATGAGATATCAGCTCATGAAGTTAGAGCGCTGTCCACTTCTTGGACTTATTCTAACAGTATAGCCATTACTGATTTCATGAAAGCTGTGTACTGGACACAGCTTTGTACATTTACCAAGTTTTACCTGGCTTAGAGATATATAGTCCATTTCCGGTGACCTTAGATGTTTAGGTCCTTTATCTGTTGCTCAGAATGGCGTCTGCCAAACGTTTACATCTATAGTTATTTAGGGAACCTGTTCCAGCAGTGACTCTGTTTTGATGCCCTCTTTGTTCTGTGGTCATGTACCTCAGAACAAAGGGATGGGGGGGGGGGGGGGTGTTTAGCGCACCAAAGGGAGCTTAACTTATCACTTGCCGTCCGTCATCCGTCGTCGTCCGTCGTGAACTTTACATTATCGACTACTCCTCACAAACCAGTGGATCAAATTGAACCAAATTTGGTGTGCATGTTCCCCATCATATGTCAATTCAAACATGTACACATAAACTTGCTGCACCCAAAGGGGCACCACAAGGGGCATAACTCTGATAGCACCCATGAATTTCTTTCCAAAATTAAAAAAAAATCATCTTCTTCAGATCCAGAATTCTTTCCTATTTGGTATACATCATCTCTAGGGGGTCAGATTCAAATTTGTTCAAATCGGCCCCCTGGATTCATATTTGGGCTCATTATAGAAGTCCGAATTTGATCTTAGTGCATTTCAGGCAAATTTCTTAAAAAATCTTCTCCAGATCCAGCAGGCAGAATCTTTTATATTTGGTATGCAACATTGTGGGGTGGATCTGATTCAAGTTTGTTCAAATCGGCCCCCTGGGTTCATATTTGGGCTCAGTATAGGAGCCCAATTTGAACTTAGTGCATTTCAGGCAAATTTCTTTAAAAATCTTCTTCTCAAGATCCAGCAGGCAGAATCTTTTGATATTGGGTAGGCAGCATGCTTGGGGGGTGAGATGCAAGTTTGTTCAAGCCAAGTCCCTGGTTTATTTTTGGGCTCACTGTGGTAGCCCGAATTATAACTTAGTTCAAAATATAGAATTTTCTTTAAAAATCTTCTTCTTCATCAGAATGTTTTGATATTTGGTATGCAGCATCCATGGGGGGGGGGGGGGGGGGGGGGGGGGAGAGATTCAGGTTTGTTAAAGCCGTGTTCCTAGGTCCATATTTGGGCTCACTGTGGGAGCTTGAATTGTAACTTAGTTCGAAATGAGGAATTTTCTTAAACAAACTTCTTCTTCAGATCCAGCAGTCGGAATGTTTTGATATGTGGTGTGTAGCATCCTTAGCGGGGTGAGATTGAAGTTTGTTAAAACCAAGTCCCTGGGTCCATATTTGGGCTCCCTGTGGGAGCCCGAATTAAAACTCAGTCAATATGAGGAATTTTTCTTTAAAACTCTTCTTCTTCAGATTTAGCAGTCAGAATGTTTTGATATTTGGCATGCAGCATCCTTAGGGGATGAGATTCAAGTTTGTTCAAGCCAAGTCCCTGGGTTCATATCGGGGCTCACTGTTGGAGCCCGAATGATAACTTAGTTCAACATGAGGAATTTTCTTTAAAAATCTTCTTCTTTATATCCAGCAGTCAGAATGTTTTGATATTTGGTATGCAGCATCCTTAGGGTTGTGAGATTCAAGTTTGTTCAAGCTATGTCTCTAGGTCCATATTTGGGCTCCCTGTGGGAGCTTGAATTGTAACTTAGTTCGAAATGAGGAATTTTCTTTAAAAATCTTCTTCTTCAGATCCAGGAGATGAATGCTTTTGATATTTGGTTTGCAGCATCCTTAGGGGGGTAAGATTCAAGTTTGTTCAAGCCATGTCCCTAGTTCCATAAAATTTGTCTCTCATGACTGCATTATTTTGTAGTGTTGATGAACCATGTCTAACTGAATGTGACCCCAAATACTTCTTTGAACCACTTTGGCCAGTGAGCGATTAAGGCTCTCTGGGGCCTCTTGTTCCCTTATCATCTGGTTTTATAGTGAAAAGCAAGGGAAGACCTCCTCCGATGTCAGTAGTCCCAAGACGGTGCTGGGATGGTTTTAATGTGTAGCTCGGTGTCAAGCAAATTAAATGTAGCTCACTGTGAAGTATTTGTATATGTCACGTGTCAAACTAGTGTTAGTATACAATCCTCGGATACTTTTAAATGAGTATAAAGAGTCTCATTCTCTGGACTATCTTTATATATTGGCTTCCCTTCACCGAATTAGCATCATGGGTTATGCTGGCATTAAATGGAGAATTATCTGTCATGTAATGCTCAATTACATTGTTGGTTTTATGACTTTCTCGTTTCTCGTAAATGAAAAAGACATATACAATTCCTTTCTTTCCTATTCTCCTGTAGGAGCTATCCTTTAAGAAGTGATTGAGTAATTATCCCCGCATTTTCAAAAATGCGGGGATATTGTCGTGATCTTCATCCGTCCATCCGTCTGTCCGTCCGAAAAGATTCTGCCTGCTGGATCTGGAGAAGAAGATTTTTTAAGAAATTTGCCTGAAATGCACTAAGATCAAATTCGGGCTTCTATAATGAGCCCAAATATGAATCCAGGGGGCCGATTTGAACAAATTTGAATCTGACCCCCCTAGAGATGATGTATACCAAATAGGAAAGAATTCTGGATCTGAAGAAGATTTTTTTTTGAATTTCGGAAAGAAATTCATGGGTGCTATCAGAGTTATGCCCCTTTGGGTGCAGCAAGTTTATGTGTACATGTTTGAATTGACATATGATGGGGAACATGCACACCAAATTTGGTTCAATTTGATCCACTGGTTTGTGAGGAGTAGTCGATAATGTAAAGTTCACGACGGACGACGACGGATGACGGACGGCAAGTGATAAGTTAAGCTCCCTTTGGTGAGCTAAACACCCCCCCTCCCCCCATCCCTTTGTTCTGAGGTACATGACCACAGAACAAAGAGGGCATCAAAACAGAGTCACTGCTGGAACAGGTTCCCTAAATAACTATAGATGTAAATGTTTGGCGGACGCCATTCTGAGCAACAGATAAAGGACCTAAACATCTAAGGTCACCGGAAATGGACTATATATCTCTAAGCCAGGTAAAACTTGGTAAATGTACAAAGCTGTGTCCAGTACATTAACCCTTTACCTAACATGAAAAGCAGACGACACTTGCAAAAAAAAATCTTGAATGACTATTTTTTTTCATTTTTTGTCTCAAAAACATAGGTTATGACCCCTCGTTGGAACGAGCTTAACGAGCTCGTTCCAACGAGGGGTCATAACCTATGTTTTTGAGACAAAAAAGGAAAAAATAATGAAAATTAATTGGCGATTTTCGTGAATAGCGCTGGCCGGTTTTGGCTGTTACGTTGGGTAAAGGGTTAAAAATCTTCTTCTTCATCAGAATGTTTTGATATTTGGTATGCAGCATCCATGGGGGGGGGGGGGGGAGATTCAGGTTTGTTAAAGCCATGTTCCTAGGTCCATATTTGGGCTCACTGTGGGAGCTTGAATTGTAACTTAGTTCGAAATGAGGAATTTTCTTAAACAAACTTCTTCTTCAGATCCAGCAGTCGGAATGTTTTGATATGTGGTGTGTAGCATCCTTAGCAGGGTGAGATTGAAGTTTGTTAAAACCAAGTGGGAGCCCGAATTAAAACTTAGTCAATATGAGGAATTTTTCTTTAAAACTCTTCTTCTTCAGATTTAGCAGTCAGAATGTTTTGATATTTGGCATGCAGCATCCTTAGGGGATGAGATTCAAGTTTGTTCAAGCCAAGTCCCTGGGTTCATATCTGGGCTCACTGTTGGAGCCCGAATGATAACTTAGTTCAACATGAGGAATTTTCTTTAAAAATCTTCTTCTTTATATCCAGCAGTCAGAATGTTTTGATATTTGGTATGCAGCATCCTTAGGGTTGTGAGATTCAAGTTTGTTCAAGCTATGTCTCTAGGTCCATATTTGGGCTCCCTGTGGGAGCTTGAATTGTAACTTAGTTCGAAATGAGGAATTTTCTTTAAAAATCTTCTTCTTCAGATCCAGGAGATGAATGCTTTTGATATTTGGTTTGCAGCATCCTTAGGGGGGTAAGATTCAAGTTTGTTCAAGCCATGTCCCTAGTTCCATAAAATTTGTCTCTCATGACTGCATTATTTTGTAGTGTTGATGAACCATGTCTAACTGAATGTGACCCCAAATACTTCTTTGAACCACTTTGGCCGGTGAGCGATTAAGGCTCTTTGGGGCCTCTTGTTCCCTTATCATCTGGTTTTATAGTGAAAAGCAAGGGAAGACCTCCTCCGATGTCAGTAGTCCCAAGACGGTGCTGGGATGGTTTTAATGTGTAGCTCGGTGTGAAGCAAATTAAGTGTAGCTCACTGTGAAGTATTTGTATATGTCACGTGTCAAACGAGTGTTAGTATACAATCCTCGGATACTTTTAAATGAGTATAAAGAGTCTCATTCTCTGGACTATCTTTATATATTGGCTTCCCTTCACCGAATTAGCATCATGGGTTATGCTGGCATTAAATGGAGAATTATCTGTCATGTAATGCTCAATTACATTGTTGGTTTTATGACTTTCTCGTTTCTCGTAAATGAAAAAGACATATACAATTCCTTTCTTTCCTATTCTCCTGTAGGAGCTATCCTTTAAGAAGTGATTGAGTAATTATCCCCGCATTTTCAAAAATGCGGGGATATTGTCGTGATCTTCATCCGTCCATCCGTCTGTCCGTCCGAAAAGATTCTGCCTGCTGGATCTGGAGAAGAAGATTTTTTAAGAAATTTGCCTGAAATGCACTAATATCAAATTCGGGCTTCTATAATGAGCCCAAATATGAATCCAGGGGGCCGATTTGAACAAATTTGAATCTGACCCCCCTAGAGATGATGTATACCAAATAGGAAAGAATTCTGGATCTGAAGAAGATTTTTTTTGAATTCCGGAAAGAAATTCATAGGTGCTATCAGAGTTATGCCCCTTTGGGTGCAGCAAGTTTCTGTGTACATGTTTGAATTGACATATGATGGGGAACATGCACACCAAATTTGGTTCAATTTGATCCACTGGTTTGTGAGGAGTAGTCGATAATGTAAAGTTCACGACGGACGACGACGGATGACGGACGGCAAGTGATAAGTTAAGCTCCCTTTGGTGAGCTAAACACCCCCCCCCCCCCATCCCTTTGTTCTGAGGTACATGACCACAGAACAAAGAGGGCATCAAAACAGAGTCACTGCTGGAACAGGTTCCCTAAATAACTATAGATGTAAACGTTTGGCGGACGCCATTCTGAGCAACAGATAAAGGACCTAAACATCTAAGGTCACCGGAAATGGACTATATATCTCTAAGCCAGGTAAAACTTGGTAAATGTACAAAGCTGTGTCCAGTACATAGCTTTCATGAAATCAGTAATGGCTATACTGTTAGAATAAGTCCAAGAAGTGGACAGCGCTCTAACTTCGTGAGCTGATATCTCATTTACAGAACACTGATCTGAAGATAGACTTTCATAGGCAATGCGTATTGCCAAACTGAATCCATCTAGCAACTGAATGAACAGATACATCTTTTCTGTTAGGAATCAATGATGAAAAGAAGTGTTTTCTTCCTTTTCTTATAAACTATGATCGGCATTTATATATGCGCATAGCCCTGACTGGACACAGCAAAGGTCTACGCTTGTCCATAGATGGCAGAGCTTTTATGATAATAGGCTCAGGCCATTTATCTGGAGCCTGATTCTTAGCCAAAAATCCCACTTGTGTAGTTAAAGTGATGGTATTTCCAACACTACGGTAGTAAGATTCGTCAACAGATAAAGCATGGAGTTCACTAACTCTTCTAGCGGAAGCAAATGGTAAGAGAAATGCTGTTTTATAGGTCAAGAATTCAAACTCTACAACATCTAACGGCTCAAACAGAGCTTCTTTAAGCTTCAACAGAACCCAAGCTAAATTTCAATTAGGAATTATTCTGAGGGTTCTAGGTCTATTTGTAGATAAATTTCTAATTAATTTGGATAATGAAGCATTAGATCCAATTGCCAAGCTATCATGATGAGCGTAAGTGTCTACAAAATGTCAAAGGCACCCATCCCCCCCCCCCCCCACACTTAATTTATATTTCATGTTGGGCTTCATACTCATTGGACTTCAGTGTGTATACCCCTACTCAGCAATAGGTGACTCTGGTGTTTTTGTTCCATGGAATGTTTTTATTAAAAACTAACCAACAAATGATGTCGACTTCATTGGTCAGTTTTTAATAAAAACCTTTCATGAAATAAGAACACTAGAGTGTGGGGGGATCATCTTTCAGAAAATATTCAAGGAATTGTCCACAAAATGTCGAAGGCACCCATCCCCCCCCCCCCACACACACACACACACACACTTAATTTATATTTAATGTATGTTCGGCTTCATATTCATCAGACTTCAGTGTGTGTGCCTCTACTCAGAACTAAGTGGCTCTGGCATTTTTGTTCCATGGAAGGTTTTTATTAAAAACTGACCAACAAATGATGCCAACTTCATTTGTTGGTCAGTTTTTAATAAAAATCTTTCATGAAATAAGACTGCTAGAGTGGGGGCGGGGGGGATCATCTTTCAGAAAATATTCAAGGAATTGTCCATGAAATGCAGAGGGCACCCATCCCCATCCCCCCTTCCCTCCCCCCCCCCCCCCCCCCCCCCCCCCCCCCCCCACTTAATTTATATTTCATGTTAGGCTTCATATTCATTGGACTTCAGTGTGTATACCTCTGCTCAGAACTAAGCGACACTGGCATTTTTGTTCCACGCCGACCAACAAATGATGCTGACTTCATTTGTTGGTCAGTTTTTAAACCTTTCATGAAATAAGAATGCTAGAGTGGTGGGGGATGTTCGGGGGATCATTTTTCAGAAAATATTCAAGGATTCATCTTCAGCATTATGGGACCCAGTTAATGTATTCTGTAATAAAAAATCGTCTTTTCCAACAATATTTTGCTTCATAAATTTTCGTAGTGTCCTTAATGCAGCCCTGACTTCAAACCCCATCACAGGTAACTCTGTCTCATCGTCGTCGTCATTGTCAGATTCTGACTCATCCTGACCATTGCCATTGTCTGCTAAAATTCCAGCACAAATTTCCTGATCAGTCACTGCCCCAAAACATTCTAACTCACTGTCCTGATCAACAAACGTTATCAAACATTTCTACCGTCAATCCTGTGGGAGGGGCTATCTCATCTTCCACCATTCTGATAGAAACTCATCTCCTGAAATTACAAATCCTGCTTTCCTGAAACATTTCTGAATGGTGACTGGGGTGACTTCCCTCCACACAACTCATAGCATATGTGCAGCGTCAAGTACATTCAGCTTTTTCACCAGTTGATTTGCACCAAGCTTAACTTCACTGTCTATTGCCTCTATTATTTTGGAAACCACTTTTTCCGATAAATGCATTTCAAGTTCCTTATAATGTCCTGATCACATGGTTGAATAACTGATGTAGTGTTAGCTGGTAAAAATACAATTTCAATGTGGGAAAGGTTTTTTACACAGACTTTTGGGTGTGCACTGCAATTGTCTAATAAAAGAAGGACTTTTCTCTGTTTTCTCATTTCACATCAGTGTTAAAGTCTTTCAACCACTTCAAAAAAAGCTCCCCCATCATCCTTGCATTTTTGTTGCCTTCATAAGTAACAGGCAGTGATTTTTTTCCTCTAAAACAACGCGAGTCTTACTTTTTCCAATCACAAGCAGTTTTCTTTTATCATTTCCACTCCTATTTGTTGTGACTAATGCAGTAATTCTGTCCTTTGCTTTTTTACTTCCAGCTAAAACTTCACGTTTTTTTGTTAAATTCCCTTCATGTAATGCCCGATAATAAATTTCAGTCTCATTTGCATTGTAAATGTCATTTGTAGCATATTTTTTCAATAAATCTGGAAGAACTGATCGAATCCAATTTTCTGCTGCTGATTGATCGGCATTGTTCTTCTCACCATGCATTTTCTTGTAAACTATGGCATTCCTGTCTTTCCATCTGCATAGCCAGCCATTAGTTGGCGTGAAGTCTTTTTCTTTTAATTCCTTGTCCAAATCCAGTGCTTTCTCTGACAAAATTGGCCCGATTTCTGGCCACTGTGAACCATTTTGAAAGGGTAGACTCCTCATTTGAAGCCTTTCCAGTGCGCTTTCTGCTCAGGGTTGGCATTTGAGGTATATTCCTCCTTTGTTTCGTCTTTCTTTCCCCTTATTCTCGAAATCTGTGGCTGCGAACAGCCCATTTTCTTTGCTATTTCTGCCTGGGGGACTTTTTGTTCCAATAATTTGACAACCTCATACTTATCGGCAAGTAACAAATCATTTCTCTTTTGCATTGTAGCCATATCAAAGTTTTTTTGTAATGACCACCCATTGCTGCACTGGCAAGTTATATGCAAAAATTAAACAGTTGTTAACACAACTTTTCCCAAGCCCCAGTGATAAAGAAAACTTTTGAACAAATGGCTGTTTTGACAGTTATTTACTTTGAAGTGAAAAAACAATACAGATCATAAAAGGTGGCGGTTTGATTAAATGAAGAACAAAACACATGTCAGTAATGTTTTAAAAATTACGGATGAATGAGTGAAATGTGTCCATTCCTTTTGTCGGTTAACAAAAATAAAGAATTATTATCAGTCTGTGATTTTTAAGTACATATGTGATGTTATTCACAGTATGTTATTCATAAGTAAGGCAGAATCAAATGTCATGTTATTCTTTGTTAATATTCTAAGACGATCGCACATGGTATGAAAATGTCCATGTAATCGAAATTAAATTTTATGACGATGATTTTCAAAGTAAGCTGAATAAAGTTAAATTAGTTCGATAAAATTTTTCTGAACATTTTTTCGTCCACAGCCTTTGGTATTAAAATCCTGCCAAATTTATATACAATGAAGCGGGATATACAATTATGCAAGATACAATTAACCAATCAATTTTGTATTGCGTGAATGAAAAATGGATCGGTGCATGCAGCAGAATAATAATATACAAATAAGTGGGATATTCAGTTATCCCATATACAATTAAGTGGAATCCACTGTATGAGGAATATTCTTTAAAAATCTTCTTCTTTTGATCCACAAATCAGAATCTTTTGATATTTGGTATGCAGTATCCGTAGGGGGTGACATTCAAGTTTGTTCAATTTGAGTCCCTGGCTTAATATTTGGGCTTTCTATGGGTGGGATGAGGAGGAGGCAGGGGGTGCATGTTAGGTTCAGGTTTGTTAAAATCCATTTCTTAGTGTTTTTCCTTAAAATTTGCCTTTCCTGACTTCATTCCTTTGTAGTGTTGATGAACCATGTCTGATTGAGTGTGACCCCAAATAGTTCTTTGAACCACTTTGGCAGGTGAGCGATTAAGGCCACTTGGGGCCTCTTGTTTCTATTAGGATACATATTATATCTTATTCTGGTAGTTTAGCTTTAATTTGTTGGTGCTTGTCCAAACTTAGGCTCTATCGGGATTCCCTTGGGCTCATGGGTTCCCTTGGGGCACTTAGGTTTCAGTCAGAATTATTTTTTAATTCATTTCAAAAATATTTGTGATTGTCAATGTCCTTGCGATGTTTATTCTGTATTATTATTGGGAGTGCGGCGGACTTATGATTTTGGCTTCATTATTATTGTGTCCATTATAATAATTGGTAATCAGTGTAAGTCCAGGAAGCCTCTGGAATAAAGGCTTGTTGTTTGCCGATAGTTGCAGCTCTCCTTCAATACTTGTACTATGGGAGGCAAATGTTGGAAACGGGTGTCGACCTGTGTGGTGGGTAGTGAAGTTCCAATGTAGGAGCTTTCACCGCTGGCTAAGACAAGTCTTTCAGATTCTTTTTTAGAGGATCAATAACATGGTGATGGTACTTCGACACCTGTCCATTACATGCTGCCATCATCAAACTCTGATGAGCCACACTCTGAAGAGTAAACAGAGCTAGCTGCCACGGTGCTCCTGATATTTGCAGAGGATTAAAGCTGTTAGAGGCTTAATTCTCTTGCCTTGGCCTAGCAATAGTATAAGAAAGGCAATGATCTATTCCTTATGAATAGAAGATTGATAGCTTATAGTTAGGCTGAGACAGCTGTCTTGTTTGGAATAGGGCCATTAGAAGGAATAAGTACATCTTTTCCTTCTCGGTGTTGTATTCCTAGGCATCAGAGGCATTTAGTGCTGTTGTGGACACCATAGTAGCCTTTTGTACTGTAAGTGCTGTCTTATACATTAGAGGCTAACATCTTAGGCCTCCATTTAGTGAGCTGTCTAAGGCAGCAGGGTAACACACAGAGGCCCCAAGTCACCATTATATGACTTCTAAACCTTGTTAGCCACACTGAGACCGCTAGCTTTTTGGAATAAGGCTGTTAGAAGGAAAGATTAGGTTTTTCTTCTCGGTGTAGTATTCCTAGGTATCACAGACAATTAGTCCTATTATTGTCGCCTTAGTTTAGCTTATGTGAATTAAGAGCTGTCTGTGTTCATATATCATTAGCAGCTAACGTCATAGTGGCCTTATATATTTTGTAGCGTTTTTTTTCTAATACATTGCAGCTAATGTTGTAAGTCTCCATTTAGTGAGCTTTCCAAGCCTGCATGTGACACAGATATTTGTCTTCATGGAGATGAAGACTAATAAACTGCATTAGCTAAGCTGAGACTTCTGTCTCTTTGGAATTACGGCTGTTAGAAGAGCGGTCCTTTATTCCTTACCTTGAGCGACTAATGTTGACAGTCTCCATTAAGTGAGCTTTCAAGGTTGCAGTTTCACTGAGATATCTGTCTTCAAGGGATGAATACTTGTTAGCTATGCTATCTAATGGGAGACTGCTGTCTCTTTGGAATTAGGGCCGTTAAAAGGAAAGAGTACATTGTTTCCTTCTTGGCGTTGTATTCTTAGGCGTCTGGTGCTTTTAGTCCTTTTATTGACGCCTTATAAGAATCAAGTGCGGCCCTTTTTCTATTAACTTGAGTGACTAACATTGTAAGTCTCTGTCTAGAGTCAAAAAAAAAATTACACCGAGAGATATCTGTCTTCATGGAGATGAAGTCTTTTAGGCTTCATTGGCTAGGCCTGAGACCACTGTCTTTGGGAATAGAACCACTTATGGAAAAGAATGCTTTTTTAGCTCAACTTGACAAAGTCAAGCTGAGCTATTGCCATCACTTCTCGTCCGTTGGCATATGTTAGTATGTATGTACGTACGTCCAGGCATACATACATACGCAAGTTGCTCTGGTACACCTCACATGTCGCATTTATGATCAGATCACATTGAAACTTGGTATGCTTGTTTGGGGTGACCTCTAGATGGGAGCTATCGATTTTCTCCAATTTCTGTCAAAAAATGTTGCAGCGGCCAATGTTCTTAGAACTTAGTTTAGTCATACCTCAATATTTCCCTTTGGTACACGCTACAGGGCACATTTATGATCGGATTGCTTTGAAACTTGGTATGCTTGTTTGGGATTACCTCTAGATGGGAGCTATCGATTTTCTTCTATATCTGCATATAAATGTTGCCGCTGGCAATGACCTTTGATGAACTTAGTGCAGTTATGCATCAAAATTTCCCCTTGGCACACCTACAGGGCACATTTATTATTGGATCACTTTGAAACTTGGTATGCTTGTTTGGGGTGACCTCTAGATGGTCCTTTTGTTGATGCCTTATATGACGTGCATAATATGTATATTTTATTAGGCAGACGTATTATGAAATAGATTCTCTTAGTCTGGCTCTGCATTAGTATAGAGCTTATAATAATTTTGGGGCTAGTTGGATCAGTTATGGAGTTTCTAACAAGCTGTCTATTCATACATTATCTATTTTTGGCTTCATTATTTGGTGTGTTATATTCTTTCTCCGAACAGTCATTGGTTTTAACGGACCTAAGGAACAATGAATTATTTGGGGACGGTCCGTGACAGGTTTTTCCGTTCCATGTTCTGAATCCAGTTTTCAGCTGAAAGGGGTACACAAGGCATATTCCTACTCTTGATATAATTGAACAGTTACAGTTTAGAGGTTCATTATTGGAATTAATAGTATACCCGAACATGGTCGCCTGTGTGTTGGCTAAAAAGCATATACATGTTCTATTAGATAACATTCCATTGGGGGTTCAATTCGACAAGTTTAAGGTTGTACATATATGTTTTGAAGCTTGTGATTTTAATAACTGGGATTGCCAGGATATAGCCTTAGCTGCTGATGTGGCGCTAAGCACCAATGAATTAATAATAATCAGTAGCCAAAGGTGAAGGGGGGGGGGGGGGAGTGTTTTCCTCTTTACCTCTTCTGGCCTTTTAATAAGTGTGTAACTATGACTGAAGCTGTTATTGTCAGTAGATTATACTGATCTTATGTACAGCTTGTTACATTATATATGGCATGTGTTTGTGGGCATTAGTCTCTCACTCTCGGACACACCTTTTCTAATTTTAAGTGTCTTATTCCGGACTAGCCTTAAAATTGGGGGCTCGTTTCACCCATTTAGCATAATCATTTATGCTAAGTAATAGGGAATTACTTGGATATTGCTCCTTATTTCGGTGGTATGTCTTCTCTATTGTTGTATAGAGAGACATATAGGTAATTCCTTAAATTCTCCTTTTCACTTTGGTCGTTCTAATGCAGGTTAAAGAGCTGTATTTTGGTTTACTATTTCTTCAAGTCCTAGGCCCTCCACCTTTTTACGATTCAGCTAAGTCTGAGCCATTGGTTTTAGTATAAAAATATGATAAATTTTAAGTAATTTGTTTATTTTTTATACTTACCAATGGCCCAGATGGGGATGGCCCTGCCATGAGTGGGCACTCAAACCTCCCAGCTGAATTATAACTTTAGTAGGCACAACTAGAAAGAATGATGTTGGCGCCAATTCTAGTCTCTTATGTGTACTGAGCATGCGCAAGTACTAAAAGTATGGAGGGCCAGATAGGACTTTTAATTTTTTGTTTTGTATGCAAATTTTGGTGATTGAGGGTTCAAAATTTGTGTTTGGCCCTTAATAATATTGAGGTTGCACCAGCTAAGCCTGGGCCATTGTTAAGAATAAAAAATATACAAATTACTTAAAATTTATCATTTTCTAGCAAGTTGTCATGTCATCATAGAGAGTTAACAAATCATCATAATTAGGTGTGTAGTCATTATAATGAGCTTATAAAGAGCTTTGATGTTAAACCGAGTTGACAAGTCATTAACCTAAGATGTGAAAAAATTATAATAAGTTGTGAAGTCGTTATAACAAGCTGGCAAGTCATTATAACAATTTGTGAACTTGTTATGGATAATTGCCAAGTTGTTATAATGGGTTGACAAGTTATAATGAGTCCCAAAAGTCATAATGATTCGACTAGTCATAATAATGACTTGACCAGTCATTATAACAATGTTGCATTACCATTATGACAAGCTAAGTTTTGAAGTTATTATAATGAATTTCAAAGACACTAAAACAGGTGAACAAACAGTTATAATGACTTGACAAAGCATTATAATGAGTTGTGAAATCATTACAACAAATGGACAAGTAGCTGTTATGAGTTGACAAGTCATTTTAATGAGTTGTGAAGTCATATTGAATTGTGAAGTCATTATAACAAGTTTACAAGTAGTTATAGTGAGTTGATCAGTCATTGTAGCAAGTTGTAAGGTTGTTATAATGAGTTGTAATGTCATTATAATGAGTTGGAATAATTTATAAATTATTATAACTGGAAAACAACTCATTATAATGAGATGTGGAATCATTATGATCAGAGATTTCTCAATGGGTTGGTACCCTATTCAAAAATTATATTCTTCAGTTAGATTTTCTTTAAAATTAGGTCTAGATCTGTTGCAATTCAAAATCAGACCAACTGGGCCAGTGTGAGAATGGGCCATCCCAAGGTTAAGTGTGGGGCAGCCAGTATTTTGAAGTGGGCCTATTAGTTAGAAATCTTTCAGCACCAGTCAGGAAGGTCTGTAGGCAATCCAACCATGTATGACATCATGCACCCTCAGCTGTGCTTCTAAAGAGAGATTATTTTTGGTCTTCATTATTTTTTTTACCAAGGGTGAGCTGATGAATTTTCAGGACAAGAAGATGTGTTATAAACTAGCTGACTGTGCATGTAACTTTCACATCACTGCAGACTGCTTATTTATTTATTTATTTATTTATTGGGGTTTAATGACACTTTCAACAGCCTGGGTCACCTGGTATCGGACAGTTATATGGATGGAGGAAGCTGGAGTACCTGGAGAAAACCACTGAGCAATGGCAAGCAACTTTCAGGCTTCCCAACATACTAACTCCACACAAGCAGGGTTAGCATTGGTTGAAGACAAGTGCACCATCGGTGTGTAGTATGCCTTAGTACAAAATGCTACCATGCCCCCACGTGGGCAATGGGGGTGAAGTGTCTTGCCCAAGGACACAAAGCAATTGCTGAAGGTGGGATTTGAACCAAGGACCTCACGGCACCTCTACCAACTGAGCCGCCACATCCCACTCTGTAGACAAAGAACAAAGCATATCTTTGCCAATTTCTGCAAGAGGGTAAAGAGCATAATATGTTTTCAAAAATGTTATGAGTTCTTTTTTCAGGGCACTTAATTGACGATAGGTCTAGAAAGTATGTCATTCATCTCTTACCGGATCTGTGTTATATTCTTTGCAGTGGCTTGCTTTGTTCCCAAGATATGAAAGTCTGCTTCTGATAGCAACCTCAATCTACAAATTTCAGCACTCAAATGGATGGACATAACTGCATTAGCTGCATCATCACGGTCTGTGTCCGTAATAAGAATGCTTCATCTGTAGTTTGATGTAGAGCCTCATGTTGAATTGACTTGTAAAGAGATTTGACATTCTCAAAAACCCATTTCAAATGCCTTAATGTTGTGGGAAATTTTCCAAAGATATAAAACTGATTTGGGGAAGAATTAGGTTTTTGATCATGATATTTGAATAGGATATATACAATAATACTGGCTTTTCTTTATAGAAAGGCAGGAGAGGCAAGAAAGGCAAAAAAGGCAGAAGGCGCAGAAGACGAGATGATGATGAAGATGAGGAAGATGAGGAAGATGAAGATGAGGATGAAGAAGATGGTGAAGAAGAGGAAGAGGAAAAAGCAGTGAGTATACATAGATTTTACCTGTGGTTTATATTAATTATTTTAACTTTGTCGTTGATGTCTAAGAATTGACTGATTTTTTAATCCTTTTCTGAAATGAACTTCTGCAATGGAGTCTTTCTAATTGGATATTTCCTAATTGAACAACCCTGTCTTAGTTGCATATAACTTTCTTATAGTGAACTAATTACCATGGATATCTTTAGTAGAAATTTGCTTGTTTAGTTTAAACTTTATTTATTTTAAGAGTTCAAAGTCAATAATACAAAAATTGTTACGTACAGTGATGTGGGGATTCGGCAGGAAGCTATAAGCTTATACAAGGCAGTTTCCACCCAGAACAAGATTACTATGAATTACAAATGTCAACGGCAGGTGTGAGTGACTTTAGTCTTAAGTCTCAATAGTATTTGTACACATTACACAAGCGTTTGTAGTCAACCTCACATGTCATCGCCCAATGGCCCCCGCCTCCCTTACACCAGATTAACCTCTTGCCAACGAGGATAGAATATGACAGTTGCACAAAAGATGTCTTGAACCACTAGACAGTTTTATTTTCTATTTCAAAAACACAGCTCTTTGCTTTCATTGGAGCGAGCTTAACGAGCTCACTCCAACGGAGGGCCCTGAGCCATGTTTCTGATTCCAAAATTGGAAACATAATAAACTTGAAATGAGAGCTTTTGTTAATAAGACCACCCAAACCTGGCCATCCCGGGAAGTAGGGGCGGGGACCACCGGGAAACAATATGTAAGAGTGTTGAGAGTGAACAAAATAAGAAAGATATAAAAAGAAGCAAAACTCGGCCAGCTTGAATACATGGTGCATTTACTACACACCAGAAAGGCATAAGTAAGTATGTTATGTAATTTCTTTCAGTTCATTTAGTAGAAGATTATGAATACAGTCTGTGAATAGAGTCCATGTGACATTGATCTGCAAGCAAGGTTAAATGGTGTTAAGGGATATATTCATTCCGCTGTGCTAGTTGGGCAACAATATTCATGATAATATTAAATTATATTTTAATTAGGTTAGTACTGTGTTAGAGATTAATCATTAGAATCACTTCCTTGATAGTATAAAGTCATGTACCACTTCAGGGATAAGGTGGTTGTCTTCGTTATTCAAAAAATCTGAACCAAGAACAAATCTCGGTGTGCTTGAATACATGATGCATTAAATACACACAAAAAAGGTGAAAGAAGGTATAGGTAATGTCATTCAGTTCATTTAGTAATTACTAAAGATTATGAATACAGTCTATGGATACAGACCGGGTAGCATTGAGCTGCAAGGAAAGTTGAATGGTGTGGAGGGGTATATTTGTTATGTTGTGCTAATTTGATTTGATACCAGGTGACGATGAGCTGCAAGGACAGTTAAATGGTTTGAAGGGGTATATTTGTTATGTTGAGCTAATTTGAAAATAACATTCTAATAATATTATGTTATATTAAATGGGTTACTACTGTATTAGAAATTAATCATTTGAATCGCTTACTTGATAATATAAGGTCATGTACCAAGATTAGGCGGTGGTCTTCATTATTCAAGAATTCTGAACTGAAAAGAAGTGTAGATGTGTCTGCTCCAAATGGGAGTAGGTTAATTGTATATATACGAATGAGTGTGAAAATTGGACAATGCAAGAGAAAGTGATCAGGAGACTCTTGCTCGCCACACTGCCATAGGGGGTTTTGTGATAAATGATTATCATACAAGTGTGAATTGAGGTTACTACACTCCAGTCATAACCTGCAATGATATATTTGAGCTGTGCGAGATATTGCATTACGATAGAACCTTGGAGGTTGTTGATTACCACCGTTTAGAAAAGTCTTAAAATGAACCAATGATGAGTTCTCGTGGACAGGCAGGGGCAGGTTATTCCATTGGTCAGTAATGCTGGGGATGAAGGAAGACTTTTACAATTCAGTCTGACAAAAAGGAACACAGTGGTTTTGACTTGAATGGAGACGGAGTGATGGATTGGTTGAAGAAGCAAGTGGGAGAACTTTACTGGAGATATGTGGAGGTACCATACGATGATACATTTTGAAAAACTGGATTAACTTGTGTTTGCGGCGTCTTTCTTGCAGTGGATCTCATCATGTTTTTTAAATAAGGTAAAGACTTACTGGCACTAATGGTTGCACCGTAAATGATCCTTGCCACTGCAATCTATATGTTTTTCAGTTCTGCCACTTTGTTTTCAGAACAGTTATCCCAAACAGTATCCGCGTATTCAAGAAGAGGCTTAATAAAGGCAAAATTTTTTTTTTTCTAGGACGCTGCAATCTAAATTAAATTTATACCTTCTCAGTAAGTCTAAGCGAGACCAGGCTTTAGAGCAAATGTGGTCGATATGGTCGTTCCATGTACAAGTACCATTTAGTATGACTCCTAAGTGTTTATGGTTAGAGACTTCGGATATCTGAGAACCGTCTAAGAATAAGGGTGGATGGATGGGACTGCTTTTACATGATATTAGCATACTCTCTGATTTGTTTGGATGAACTCCAAAAACCATGTTTTAGCCCAACCTTCGATTGTAGCCAGATTATGATTGATTACGGTCGACGCTTGTTCAGGGTTCTCTATAATTAGATATAAGGAGGTATCGTCTGCAAAAAGGCGTATACTGCTCAGTAGATCTTTGATTATGTCGTTAATGTATATGAGGAACAACAAGGGCCCAAGGATCAATCCTTGTGGAACATCGGCATTGACGATTCTGCATGAAGATGTCTCAGACGATATCACAGCTCATTTCAACCTTTCTGCAAGATACGACTTTAAGAACAGCAGAAGTTCACCCAAAACACATATTCTCTCCAACTTGTAGATGAGACCAGCATGCCATACTTTATCAAAGGCCTTACTGACATCACAGAAGACAACCCTAACTTGTTTGCCTTCATCAAGGGCACGACAGAATTCGTCATATATGTCAGTCAGTTGAAGGACAGTTAAGTCACCTGGTGTAAAACCTGATTGAAATTGACTGAGAATGTTATTGTCGATTAGGAACTCACACAAACGTTTGAATACACATTTTTCAAATATTTTTCCAACGCAGCAGATCAGAGATATTGGGCGATAATTAATAACACAATTGGAGGGTTGTTTTTTCAAGATTGGGGAGACGTTTGCTTTTTTCCACAATGACGGAAAGTAAAAGTTATTCATTAGTATATTAAAAAGGATCGAGAGTGGTGCACATAAAGAGGATTTACATTCTTTGAGGAGACACAGGCTTATTAGATCTGGACCAGACGCCTTGGACACTTTTATCGACTTCATTGCAGAATGTACTTCACTACAATGTAGAATAATACAATCAATACTTTCAGAATAATGGGTTGTTGCATCTGGCAGGGAAGCATTCAAGTCATCAGCTATTGAGATAGAACTAAAATATTCATTGAACACTTCAGCTTTCTCAATACTTGAGGAATATATTTTGTTTGAGTGGATGAGCAACCGGTATGGCTGCCCGAGCCCAAAACCCGAAAACCATTAGCACAGTCTACAGATTGTATTTGTGAAGGGATTTCATTGTAACTTGGTAGGATGCGTCTGTATAATGCCTAGATGAGAACTTCCCCTTTTGGGCATGATCTATTAACCATGATGGCTGCCCAAGCCCGAAACCCAAAAACTTTTAGCAGTCTGCAGGTCATGTTTAATATGGAGGGATTTCATTGTAGCTTGTTAGGATGACTCCTTATGATGTCTAGATGAGAATTTCCCCATTTGGGCATAATCTGCCAACCGTGACAACTGGCCGAGCCAAAAACCCGAAAACCTTTAGCACAGTCTATGGGTCATATTTATTGAGGAATTTCATTGTAACTTGGTGGGTTGACTTCATATAATGTCTAGATGAGAAAGTCCCCTTTTGGATGTGATTGGGCAACTGTGACGGCTACAGGGGCACGAAGCCTGAAAACCTTTAGCACAGTCTAGAGGTCATAGTTATGAAGGGATTTCATTGTAACTTGGTAGGATGACTCCAAATAATGTCTAGATGAGAACAACCCATTTTGATCGCGATCACTCATCCTTGATGGGTGCCCAAGCCCAAAAACCTTTAGCATAGGCAAAAGGTCATATTTGTAGAAGGATTTCATTGTAACCTGTTAGGTTGACCCCATATAATGCCTAGATGATGACATCCCCTTTTGGTCATGATTGGTCAGCTGTGATGGCTATAAGCGCCCGAAGCCCGAAAACCTTGAGCACAGTCTACAGGTTATATTTATGAAGGGATTTCATTGAAACTTCATAGGATCACTCCAGATGATGTCCAGATGAGAATGTCCCCTTTTGGTTGCGATCATTCAACCATGATGGTCTGAAAACCTTTAGCACAATCTTCAGGTTATATTTATGAAGGGATTTCATGTAACTTGGTAGGTTGATTTCATATAATGTCTAGATGAGAACGTCCCCTTTGGACGCAATTGGGAAACTGACGGCTACAGGGGCCCGAAGCCCGAAAACCTTTAGCACAGTCTACAGGCCATATTTATGAAGGGATTTCAATGTAACTTGATAGGATGACTTGTTTGGGAATAATTTCACTGTAACTTGGTAACTTTCGTTGATATACGTTAACAGCGAGAGCCACATACATTAACCGTGAGGTCATATTAACCCACCCCTCAGCTCTTTAGTACAGTGTACACCTCATATTATTTTTTTCAAAAACATAGCACACAGGGAACAGAAATGAACATATTCCCAATTATCACAATTGTTGTCTTATTTCATAATCCTTTCATAAACATTGAACATTATCCTTTTCATCAAACACAATGCACAAGTTAAGCTACAGTGTCATTGAAACTTTCATTGAGATGAGGCGGTTGTATTTTATTTCTAAAAACAATATGGTGGATATGCTCCTAATATTGATTTCATATCGTCCTGATATGGCTTCATAGGCCGCCACCATTTATCTTCACTGATTGGTTGATCCCAAGAGCTGACATAGTAAATTTCTATATATTTATATGTGTGCTGCCAGAGAAATTAAAATCTTCTGTTAAATTTTATTTCTTTCTGAAAACCAACATTCTAAATTATTTGAAAACATGATTGTGCCCTTCAAAATACACACACAGGCCTGTGCCAGTCTTTGTATGGGGCCAACCACAGCACTTTCGTTGTTCTGTTCCAGCATATTTCACACTTTCATGCAGCTTCCAAAAGAAAGGTGAACCAAGTACCATAATCCTGAAAACTTCATGTGATAAGCTAAATTCCAGCGAAATTTATATGCCCATTTGCAAAAATGGTTTTATTATATAAATGGTCTGTCTGTTCATCTGTGCATCCATCTGTCCATCCATCCATCCCATCTGTCTGTCCATCCATCCATCCGCCATCTGTCCATCCATCCGTCCGTCTGTCCGGGCTTAGCAGAGGTACATTGTGGGGTTTACAATTTTAAAGTCAGTGGTAGTTGTGGGGTTGGGTTAGTACAGTGGCCACTTGTGGGGTTATTGTTTGCACTGTGGGGTTAATTTTTTGACCTTGTGGGGTTAGGGTTTAACCTGGGAAAAACCCCACAAGTAAGAATGTGTAAGAATGTGCATCCATCCATCCATCCATCCATCCATCCATCCATCCATCCATCCATCCATCCATCCATCCATCGGTCTGTCTGTCCTTCTGGGCTTAGCAGAGGTACAGTGTTGGGGTTTACAATTATGGGTCAGTGATAGCTGTGGGGTTGGGTTAGTACAGTGGCCACTTGTGGGGTTATTTTTTGCACTGTGGGGTTAATTTTTGACCTTGTGTGGTTAGGGTTTAACATGGGAAAAACCCCTTAAGTAAGAACATTAAGAATGTCCATCCATCCATCCATCCATCTGTCTATTTGTCTGTCCATAAACAATTGGTTTCTGACCGATAACTCCATTTTGGATTATTTGATTTCAACCAAAGTTGGTATGTATATTCTCCAGCTAGTAATACAGGCAAGGTTTAATTATGGGTTCTGTCCAATTATTTTACAAGAGTTATGGCCCTTATTCAACTTAAAATTTGACCTATCATCATTTTTGGTTTCCGACCAATAACTCCAGTTTGGATTATTTGATCTCAACCAACGTTGTTACGTATAGAATTTTACCCAGATAGTAATACAGACCAAGTTCGAATATAGGTCCCATTCAATTATTTTTACATGAGTTATGGGCCTTTTCAACTTAGAAATTTCTCATTACCATCGACATTTTGGTTTCTGGATGATAACTTGAGTTTGGATTCATAGATCAGGACCAAACTTGCTTTCTGCCTCAGTTATATCAAAATGAAGGTTAAGTTCGAATTGGGGCAAGGCCCGGTGATTTTTGCAAGAGTTCTGGACCTTTTCGACTTGGAAATTGCATATTTCTATCAACATTTTGTCAGAATCTGTATTTATGGCATAACTGGAACAATAGTTAACGGGTTTCAATTCCTTTTGGTATATGTCTATTCATGTTCAATGAACAGCCATATCCAATGAAAATTATAGGAGCTATTGCGCATTTTAAATTAATATCGTATTCTATAATGCTTGTTTATGGAATAACTTAAACATTAATACCCAAATATCAATTTTTGGGGTATATATCTCTTTGGGAACAATGTCTACATCAAAAGTTTGATGACCACCATTATCTGATGAAAATTGTCAGAGGTATTGCTCCTCGAATAGAGACATATATCAAAAAGAGACTTATACCAAAAAGAATGAAAATTATAGGTGTTATTGCCCTTTGTTAATAAATATTGTCTAATGCTTGTTTATGGAATAACTTAAACATTTGTACCCAAATATCAATTTGTTTGGTATATCTCTTTGGGAACAATGTCTACCTCAAGTTTGATCCCACCATTGTGATGAAAATTGTCAGAGATATTGTCCCACCCCACTCCTGCTCCCCAGTGTCATTTAAGCAATTTTTCCCAAAATTCATTTTGAAGGATTGGGAAATATTACATGTGCAGAAAAATGTTTGACTTCAAAAACCTAACTGACCCCCCCCCCCCCTCCCCCCCCTCCCTTCCCCCCATCTGCATTGATGTCATTTATGCTATTTTTTTTTTTACTTTACCCCAAAGTGCATTTTGAAGGATTTGGAGCCATTTACCTCCCAAATTTCCAACCCGGATTCAAATTGGCAAAAATTCCATCTCGTACTATTTACAACTACAGTGTACGCAATATCGAGCTTCATAAGTATGTATGATGTCAATCGGTATGAGATTTCTATAGTAGGTTTACTTATCCTAAAAAAATATCCTCAAAATGCACTTCAAGAAAATCACACTGTGTGTACAATCCTGAGTTAATTCCTTCATTCACAATCGATACAAGGATTCTATAGTACGTTTACTTATCGTAATAAAACAAATCCTCGAAATGCACTTCAAGAAAATCACTTCACGTAAAATTGTTATCCTGAGTTAATTCCATCATTCACACTTACAAAGTGATAAAAGTTTGACCATTTGTTTAGCACATATTCATTTCCCAGAATAATACCAAATAATAATAACCTGATAATTCTATCATAAATATACTGGCATTCAAGTTACTAGAATCAATTTTATGCCCATTTTCATGGCTTCATTTTCAAAATGTTTCTCGGATGTGAATTTCCTTTCTATTGGGAGGGACTGAGAGGGGTTTCCCCCTCCTGGTCCCTCCCCAGTCTGCAATTCACTACCCTACACCCCTTTCCTCAATTGGAAACCTCTAGCCTCGCCCCTGAAAAGGAGTAACAGGGGGAGTGATATACTGTTATAGAAATAGAACAAAATATAGCTGTTGGGATGGAGAGTAAAGGAGAAACTGGAGAGAGAGTGAGCAAGAGAGAGAGAAAGATTGCAAATGAGAAATAAAAAAAAAAAGAAGCATCAGAACTTTGTTAATTCAATGAGTAATTCTCTTCAGATTAAATATGTCCGTTTGATTGATTCGGACTGCTCACACTTGGTATCCACGCCAACCTGTCTAGGGTTTGAGGCCTGAAAGTGATGGAGTATTGTGTGTTGTGCAGAATTCCTGATCTTATTTGAAACACTCTGTTTTCAGAATGTATGCCTGGACAGTTTTAAATATACTTCTGTTAATGAAGTCATCATAAAACTCCAATCCATACAGGAGAAAATCACTATTTATGAAGCACGCCAGGGTTCCAATAGTTTCAGACCTGATTATGTTATACATTAGACATTCTAACGAGAAATGGTCTGTAGTTTCACACTCTCCACATACACATAAAGGCGAAATAACCAAATTGTTCATATAGAGGTGGTCATTCAGATTACTACAATGAAACCAGAGTCTACAATGAAAGATTTGAGCTTTTCGAGATTTAGATTTTTTATAAAAGTTAGGAGGACGTCGATTATTTCGATTGAGATATCTTTTGAAGTTCATAATTGTGTGATTTTCCCCTGTTGGTTGTGGAATATCATTCCAGAGTTTTGATGTCGCTGGAAAAAATGACATTTGATGGGATGTCGTATGACAAAAGGGCACTCAAATATTTTGATTAGATCGAAGGCTATATGATTGCACCTCTGAAATGAACTGGGGAATTTGGCTGGAAATAAATTGTGGAGTTAAGTTATGGTACATTTTAAAGAACTGGACTTATGTTTTTTTTTGTCGAGATTCCAATTTTTCCCAACCTGTTTTCTCAAGTTGATCTATTTCCTTATTTGTACAATTATCCCAGACTGTGTCGGCATATTCTAAAAGGGGCCGGATAAATGCAAAATAAATTTTTTCTAATGTACCTCGATCAAGATTGAATTTATTTTTACAGATGAGGTCAAAGCGTCTCCAAGCTTTAACACTAATATGGTCTATATGATTTGTCCAGGTACCTTCTTGATTAAAAACAATTCCTAAATGTTTATTTTTATTTGTTTGTTGGACATTAGTAATAGCGGATGAGGAACACAGCTTGTTATACACAGAAGTTTCTGTTTTTCGAAGGATTGAAATCAACAAGCTAAATTCGAGCCCACTCTTCGATATTTGTATTATCCCAATTCAATATAATTCACGTTTGGTTGGGGTCCTCTACAATCAAGTAGAGTGTATTGTCATCAGCAAATACCAAATACTACTGGTCACATTTGCTGTGATGTCATTGATGTACATTGAAAATAAGAGAGGACCAAGAACAGAATCCTGTGGGTCACCTGAATTGGTACTTTTCCAAGTTGACGAAACGGAGTTGATCGTAACTCTTTGCGTGTGATCAGTTAGGTAGGATGCAAGAAATGTTTAAAGTTTGCCAGTGATTCCAATTTTTTTGATTTTATTCAAGAAGCCTTTCTGCCAAACTTTGTCAAAAGCCTTGCTAATATCACAAAATACAACGTGGATGTTCCTGCCTTCATCTAGAGCTGAGCTAAAAGTATCATAAATATCAGTGAGCTGGAGAACAGTTGAGTGATGTGGCGTGAATCCAGACTGGTTGTGGCTTAGTAAGTTATTTGTGTCAAAGAAATCCCTGATCTTCTTGAATATACATTTTTCAAAGACTTTTCCAAGGCAGCTTAGTAGAGAAATGGGGCAATAATTAGATATTAAGTTTGGGGGATCTTTCTTCAAAGCTGGAAACACGTTGGCTCTTTTCCACATGCCCGGAAAATAAGATTGTTCCAGTAAATAGTTGAAGAGATCAGACAGGGGATCACACAATGATGACGAACACTCCTTAAGCAATCAAGGATTTATAGCATCCGGGCCACAAGTTTGTCGGCCTGCATTGATTTTAGAGATTCAAAGACATTCCTGGCATTTAAGATAATATTATTAAGAGTTGTACGGGGTTCGAAGCACCTAGTGGGCATGGTAGCCTGGGAGTCTTCAATAGTTGATATAGCACAGAAGTAGTCATTAAATGCCTCAGCCTTTTCTAGGTCAAGTGAGAGTTGGGTGTCATTGTACAATAAACTTGGAATTTCAGGCGGCTTGCCACTCATAAACATTTTTAATGTCTTCCACCATTCAGATGACTGGGACTTTGGATTGTCTAGCATTTTCTGAATTCTCGAAAAATAATCCGTTTTAGACTTTCTGATATTAGTCATGACTTCATTGCATTTAGAGTGATATTTTGCCCATGCGTTGGGATGGTCTGAGCACTTTGCAGAGCGATATAATCTTTTACTTTGCCTAATTAGAAGTTACGAGATTCTGGAATTCTTCTCATACTGCATTATTTAGTTCGGTATAGTTCCCCTCATTATACAAGCAGATAAGTCACCTGGTATGTTTACGAACATGTTTTTTCAAATTTAAGTTAGTATACACTGAGCAATGATATATGTAATATTTAGTCTTTTTGACTTTTTTCTACTTTTTCATGGTTTATCCTTGGAAAAATGTTATAAAATGATGTTTTCAAGAAGAGAGGTTAATAAGGAGCAAGACACTGTGTTGTTATTTTGGGTAGAGAAAGAAATAATATTTGGTAGAAAATTTTAATATCTTGGACAAGAATTTGACAGATGACACACATATTACACAGGTGTGTCAGACATCTTATTATCATCTTATCACCTGTGGAATATCACTAGGATGTGCACTGTGGTTGGTGAGGGTGCAAAGCAACTGGAATATGCATTTGTTACAAGCCGGTTGGATTATGGCATTTCCTTGCTTTACATTTGCAGTCACAAACTCCTGCATAGGCTCTAACTTGTTCAAAATTGTGCACCAAGAATTATTTTCTGAAAGAAAAAGTAATGCCAAATAACACCTGTACTTCATCAACTTCACTGTCTCCCCTTTGGACAAAGAGTCATATTAAAAACGGTTTTATACAAATCATTCAGTGGATTGGCTCCCTTATATCTTAGTGACTTGACTGTGCACAACATTCCGACAAGGTCTTTTTGGTCTTCATCCTCTTACAGGCTTAACCATGTTCCTTGTGAGCTAGTTATAGCAGATGATCAGACCTTCTCAGTCACTAGACCCTTTCTGAGGAATCAGCTGACCATTCCCTTCATGCACCACACAGAAAACACACTATTTCAGAAAAGCTTATTGAAATATTATCTCCTCTTAAGTGCTGCACTTTTTCTGTGAAGTCTGAGAGCATGTTTTGTGGATTCATGGATCTTTGACACTGAATTATTATTTTTATGTGTACCCATACTATGTATGGTACACATAATGCCGGCATCAGGGGTGGCCATCCGTCGTTCATCCATCCTTTGTCTGTCCGTCTGTCCATCTGTCTGTCTGTCTGTCCATCTGTCCGTCCGGCGTCCGTATCCATTTCTTTGGCATTCGATAACTTGAAAAATATTGCTTGGATTTTCAAGTTACTTTATATTTGTGTTCAGGTTACTGATGTGCCAGACTGTATAGTTTTGGGTGTAAATCTGACAATTTGATCCTGAGATATTAACTCTTTATCCTACAAATTGAGAATTCTTCCAAACCCTTTGGCATGAGATAACTAAAAAAATATCAATCCAATTGTCATGTTACTTTATATATATCTTCAGGTTACTGATGTTCCGAGCTGTATAGTTTTTGGTGTAAATCTGTTATTTTGTTCCTGAGATATTAACCCTTTATCCTTCAAATTGAAAATTCCTCCAATCCCTTTGGCATTCGATAACTTGAAAAATATTGCTTGGATTGTCAAGTTACTTTATATTTATGTTCAGGTTACTGATGTGCCAAGCTGTATAGATTTTGGTGTAAATCTGATAATTTGATCCTGAGATATTAACCATTTATCCTTCAAATTGAAAATTCCTCCAATCCCTTTGGCATTCGATAGCTTGAAAAATATTGTTTGGATTGTCTAGTTACTTTATATTTGTGTTCAGGTTGCTGATGTGCCGAGCTGTGTAGTTTTTGATGTAAATCTGATAATTTGATCCTGAGATATTAACCCTTTATCTTTCAAATTGAAAATTCCTCCAATCTCTTTGGCATTCGATAACTTGAAAAATATAGCTTGGATTGTCAAGTTACTTTATATTTGTGTTCAGGTTACTGATGTACCGAGGTGTATAGTTTTTGGTGTAAATCTGTTGTTTTGATCCTGAGATATTAACCCTTTATCCTTCAAATTGAAAATTCCTCCAATCCCTTCGGCATTCGATAACTTGAAAAATATTGCTTGGATTGTCAAGTTACTTTATATGTGTGTTCAGGTTGCCAATGTGCCGAGCTGTATAGTTTTTGATGGAAATCTGATAATTTGATCCTGAGATATTAACCCTTTATCTTTCAAATTGAAAATTTCTCCAATCTCTTTGGCATTCGATAACTTGAAAAATATTGCTTGGATTGTCAAGTTACTTTATATTTGTGTTCAGGTTACTGATGTACCGAGCTGCTGTATAGTTTTTGGTGTAAATCTGTTATTTTGATCCTGAGTTATTAACCCTTTATCCTTCAAATTGAAAATTCCTCCAATCCCTTAGGCATTCGATAACTTGAAAAATATTGCTTGGATTGTCAAGTTACTTTATATTTGTGGTCAGGTTACTGATATGCCAAGCTGTATAGTTTTTGGTGTAAATCAGATAATTTGATCCTGAGATATTAACCCTTTATCCTTCAAATTGAAAATTCCTCCAATCTCTTTGGCATTCGATAACTTGAAAAATATTGCTTGGATTGTCAAGTTACTTTACATTTGTGTTCAGGTTACTGATGTGCCGAGCTGTATAGTTTTTGATGTAAATCTGTTATTTTGATCCTGAGATATTAACCCTTTATCCTTCAAATTGAAAACTCCTCCAATCCATTTCTTCGGCATGCGATAACTCAATAAATATTAATCCGTTTATCAGGTTACTTTATATATGTATTCAGGTTACTGATGTGCTGTGCGTTATAGTTTTTTATGTAAATCTAATAAATTTATTCGGAGATATTAACCCTTTATTCATCAAATTAGGCACTCTTCCAATCCATTTCTATATGTACCCAGACCATGTATGGTGTACATAATGTCGACATCCAGGGTGGCCCTCCGTCATACAGCTTTCTACTAGTTGCACGTATGGGTACACATCTTGACGATTTCATCGGCCTATTTTTATTACATGCACTACTATCCACTGTGATGAGGTTACTCCAGTCATTGCTTACTTACAAATCAGTAATTTCATACAATGAAACCCCAGTGATACTATCATCTGAAACAATCTGGAGTAGAAAGACATTGATTGATATTTTTGTACCTTTAAAAAGATATGATGCATAGCATGAACAGAACACTTGTTATCATAAGTGACAGTTTCAAGTGTAATCAACATTTTCTCTGAGTTTCTTGACCAAGTTTTTAGGCCAAAGTAACCCATATTTCATACATTACCTTTGTGGACAGAGACAGTCTAAAAACTTAACTGCTGCTTTCTTGTTACTCAGCTATAATACTGCAGGCCACAATGACTAGGTGAAAAAGACTTGGCCATAAAGATTCAGCTGAATTGACTCGAGGCCACAAATGACCCTTGCTTGAAAATATTCTGCATTTCTAGTCTGTGTTGATAAACACACTAGTGTATTTCATGTGATTGTGACATTCATGTGCACAAAGTTACATTCAGTATTACCTGATCAATTCCAGCTGAATATTAACAGAAGAAAAAAATTAAAAACTCCTTGGTCATTTTTGGCCAGCTGCAATTGGTCACATTTTTATGAATGCCCATTTGATCAAAAGTGTGACTCAGCTCATAATTAACATAGATGCACTATTATTTGATCCCAAAAATGAAATCCAAGCAATTGATGTAAAACTAAGATTTATTAGCAGGGGCCATATTTTCAGCAAACTATTATGATGGTGCTTGAACTTGAAAGAAAAATGTTGAAAGTTTTTTGTAAAATTTATTTTTATAGTAAACCAATTTTGTATTTTACAATATGATCTATCATTGCAGGGTTCCCATGCTCCTTGAAAACCCTTAAATACCCTGTAATTTGGAAATCATTTTTATGGGCTCGAAAGTCCTTGAATATCACTCCCCCTTGAACACTATGGAAAACCATTTTGTGTGACTGTTACATTCAAGAATGTATGTAATCATTCTGTATATTTTTATACTGTACCAATGACCCAGACTTAGCTGGTGCTAACTCTTAAAATTCTAGGGCCAAACATAAATTTTGCCCCCCAATCCCCCAAATTTGCCTCAAAATCCAAAAATTCAATGTCCTATGTGGTCCTTCATACTTTTATCCACTGCGCATGCGCAGGGTCAAGGAAGTACCGAAATTGGCGCCAATCCTCATATTTTGTTTGGCCCTGAAATCATTAACATCTCCCTGATATTTGTGTAAATCTCAGTTACAATGATGCCAGACACATAATCATGAAAGAAATGGTGGATCTAAGGATGAAATGAAAGGATGAGAGGAAGAAACAGTGGAAGGATGTCTTCAGGGCTGTAACTTATAATTTTTTTATGAAATTATTTCATGTTCCCTAATTTCGGGGCATGGACCTGATGTTTTCATTCTTGCTATGAAATTCCCATTGTTTGTTCAGTGTTTCCTCTCTCCCTTTCCTTGATTCCCCACTTGCTATTCTCCCATGCTTTGGCATAATTTTTGTAATTTTTTTACTAAAATTTTTTGGGAGTTTTGGCTTGGTAACAGAATGTTTATTCTGTTTTTTCCCCATGGTTACGTCCTCACCCTAGGGTAGTTAGGCGTTTTGGTCATTCATCTACCATCCGATGTACTGCAGTTTCTTCTCTGGAAGCCTCCGTTTTACATCGGATAGTGTTTAAATTGGTGACTGATTTCGGGCCATGTTCACAGTGTCTGGAGTCTTGTTTCCGGTTTTTATACACTTTTGTTTACGTTGACAACGGTTACTTCTGATAGTGATTCATTGTCTTCTGTTTAGTTCTGCTCATAGCAGATGCATTAATATTGTCCGTAAGTGTAACATTAATTTTTAAATATGTTTTAAAATTTTTGTCCACACTTAGGCTTTTTTGGGATCCATTTGGGCTCATCGTTCCCATTGGGAACTTGGGCTCACTTTTTAAAATTGTTGTCCACACTTAGGCCTTTTTGGGATCCATTTGGGCTCATCGTTCCCATTGGGAACTTGGGCTCACTTTGAAAGTTTTTGGAAAAAATTTTTTTTTTGAATTATTTTTTCGAAATGTTGTAATGGATTATGTTATTATCAAGTATCTTTGTTTTCAAGGGCTAGTGCGAGTACTATGACTGTTTATACTTTTTCAATATGAGAAAATATTGTTCAAATTGTAAATTGAGGAAGTCTTCCTCTGATTCTCATGTTCATTGTGTTTCATGTAGTCAGTGTACTCGAACTGATTCTTGCACAGTGTGTGCCAATTGGGATGACAAACATTGGAGACATGTGTCACGGTATATTGTTAGTAGTTTTTCAGTCTCTTTTTCAGAGGAACAAGAACAGGGTGATGTTTCCGTGATGTCTTCAAGAAGTGTGCCTCCGTCATCATAGTCAAATGAAGAGCTGGCGGCTAAAGTGCTCAATGAAATTCTGTAAATGCTTAAGAGGCCCCAAGTAGGATCAACGGCATTGTCACCCGCTAGCTCGCCCGGTGAAGCAATCATTCGCGAAATGGTTGTGACGCCGGGTTTGTCCATTGCAGTCCAGGAGAGGAGATTGGGTGTTGTGAGCACTATAAACACGGATCATGTACACCCGGCGGATCGTAGGATAGGACAGAGGAAGCCAGTCAGTCTGGTAGCTAGCTCGTCCAGGTCCACTCGGTCCGTGAGCAAGAGAAGCCCCCTCTCTCTTACAACAACATCTGAGCCCAGATGTTGTTGTGCGTAACGTTCGTCAGTCGGAGCATATGTCCACTCCTCCTGCTCGGGATGCTCTGTCGCATAGACAGTCCAGCACGACTAGTCTATTGGCTTCCTCATCCTCACAGCAGCACACACGTCTGCACATTGGCTACATGACCGCTGATATCCAGCCAACTTCGCTGACCCGGGATTCCATGTCGACTAGGTCACGCCATCCGGTAGCCAGGGACACAAGGCCTTTACAGTTGGGACGTTCGCATAATAGAAGTATGCAGGAATCAACGTCCCAGGAGCTTCCAGCGGCTAAATCATGTAGGACCGCAACACCACAGGCAGGGTTCATACAGCTCTTGAAAAACCCTTGAAAATGAGTTTTTTCTTGAAAAACCCTGGAATTTGAAATTAGCCCTTGAGAAACCCTTGAACTTTCAGAAATCTCTTGAAAAACCCTTGAATACCAAGCTATTTCCTGGGCATTGTAAATATATGTGTACTTGCCTTTTACTTGTTTGTTGTGCTCATGTCTCTCAGTTAAAAAAAAAAAAACATAAAAAAGTATGGAACGTTTTACCAAGATTACTGTAACACAGATCACACTTTGGGTACCAGTACTTCCTGACTTCCAAAGTCAGATCTGTGTCACATGAATCTTAGATTTTTAGAGCTCATTCAACAAGCTGGATAGTATATGTAGCCCTTGAAAAAAAGAAAGAAGCCCTTGAAAAACCCTTGAAGTTTGTGAGCAAATTTTTGTATGAACCCTGACAGGCCTCTGTGACCGACTTGCTATCGCAGTTAGTTCAACTCATCGCAGCATCCCAGCAGCTGTCAGAAACTTATTCGGAACAGGAATTGTCTGAGGAAGCTGGGTCGGTTCGCACCCCTGCAGAGTCAGAAAGGAACGATCAACATTATCAAGTGGTCCAGTTGGATGGCAAAAGGGATTCAGCGGAGCTGGAAATTTTTATACTGTACCAATGACCCAGAGTTAGCTGGTGCAAACTCCATTAAATTCAGGGCCAAACACAAATTTTTCCCCCCAATCCCCAAAATTTGCATCAAAAACCAAAAATTAGATGTCATGGTAGGTCTTCCATACTTTTACTCCACTATGCATGCGCAGTGTCAAGGAGGTCTCGAAACTGGCGCAAAAATGTCATTCTTTGTTTGGCCCTGAAAAAAGTAGCACCTCACTGATATTTGTGCTGTAAATCTCAGTTTTAATGATGCCAGACACGTAATTATGAGAGAAATGGTGGATATGAAGAGGATATAGGATGAGGAGAGGAAAAACAGTGGTTTCAGATGTTCAGGGCTGTAACTTATAATTATTTTACGAAATTATTTCATGTTGCCTATTTTCGAGGCATGGCCCTGTTGTTGTCATTCTTGCTATGAATGTTCCATTGTTTGATCGGTGTTTCCTCTCCCTCTTTCCTTCATTCCCCCTAGCTATTCTCCCATGCTTTTGGCTTATTTTTTGTAATGTTTATTACTAAAATTTCTTGGAAGTTTTGGCTTAGAAACAGAATTATTTTCTGTTTTTTCCCCATGTTTACGTCCTCACCTTTGGGTGTTTAGGCGTTTTGGTCTGCATCTACCATCTGATGCCCTGCAGTTTCTTCTGGGGAAGGCTATGTTTAGCATCAGATAGTGTTTAAATTAGTCACTCATTTCGGGCCATGGTTACCAGTGCCTGGAGTCATGTTTCTGGTTTGTTTACACTTTTTGTTTACGTTGACAACAGTTACTTCTGATAGTGATTTCTTGTCTTCTACCTCGTTTAATTCATAGTAAGATACATTAATATTGTCCGTAAGTGTTACATTAATTTTTCAAAATGTTTTAAAATTTTTGCCCACACTTAGGCCTTTTTGGGATCCATTTGGGCTCAGGGTTCCCTTTGGGAACTTGGGCTCTTCTGAAAAAAATGTTTCAAAATTTTTCTTTTTGAATTATTTTTTCGTATTTTTATAATAGATTATTATATTATGTATCTTTGTTTTCAAGGTTTAGTGCAAGTACTATGACTGTTTATTTTCACAATGAAAAATTATTGCTCTAATTGTAATGGAAGGAAATCTTCCTCTGATTCTCATGATTTCTGTATTAATTGTAGTCAATGTACTCACACTAATCCTTGTTCAGTGTGTATCAATTGGGATGACAAACGTTGGACACTTGTGTCATGGTATGTTGTTAGCAGGGAGAGGACCATGCCGGTCCTCTCGCCGCAGGGTCACTCAAGTTTTTCACTCTCTTTTTCAGAGGAACAAGAACAGGGTGATGTTTCTGTGATTTCGTCTACAAGTGCGCATCCGTCGTCATAATCTAGAGAAGAGCTAGCGGCTAAAGTACTCATGGATATACGGCAATTGCCTCTGAGGCCCCAAGTAGGGTCGACAGCGTTGGCGTCTACATCCGCTAGCTCGCCCGGTGTTGCGTCCATTCACCGAATGGGTCAGCACCCAGGTTCGTCTGTTGCAGTCCAGGAAGGAAATACAAGTGTTGCGAGCACTATAAACTTACCACAGGCACACCCAGTGACGACGGAACTTAGGATAGGACGGAAGAAGCCTTTGGGTTCGGTTCCTAGCTCGTCCAGCTCCGCACGGGCTGCGAGCGAGAGAGGTCCCTCTCTCGTACAACAACATCGCGGTCCGGATGTTGTGGTGCATAACGTTCCTCAGTCGGAGTTTACATCCACCCCTCAGGACGCTCCGGTGCATGGACAGTCCGGCGAGACTGTTTCATTGGCGTCTTCGTGCTCACGACAGCGCACTTGACGCACCTTGGCTACGTGACCGTCGATATCCAGCCAGCATCGCCGTCCAGAGATTCCTCGACAGCCAGGTCATGCCATCCGGTAGCCAAGGATACAAGGCCTTCTTCTTCCGGACGTTTGCATAAAAGGAGTATGCAGGAGACAACGTCCATGGAGCTTCCTGCGACAAAATCCCATAAGACCACAGCTCCGCAGGCCTCGTTAACAGACGTGCTATCGCAGATAGCATTGATCATAGAAGCAGCCGGCAGAAGCTTTGTCAGAGCAAGAGTTATCTGATGATGCTGGGTCGGTTCCTTCCGCAGCTGGATCTGGAGCGGACGACCGAGATGTTCATGAGGTCCGTCAGGATGGAGAAAGGGATACTGACGAGTTGGAATTCTCCCTTTCAGAACAACATAAAATCGCCGTCGAGTTAATCCGGCATTTCCTTCCGGAAGTTGTTCCAGCAGACCAGGATGCTGTGCAGCTGGATAGGAGGCTTACAGCGCCACTGAACACTGAGTTTTTCAATCGGTTTAGGACTCGGTCTCTGAGTTTCCATCTCAGTCCAGGAATGTCTCACAGACATTCGAGCTTTTGAATGACACTATCAGTAAACTTGCTTCCAAAACGGGCAAGTCAGCCTTCCTTATGGCTAATGCTCTTAATCTGCCTTTCATTAATTCAAGAAACGGCAGGTCAGGGCGTTCAGAGAGTTCCTCTGCGTCTAGACGACCAGGCTGAAGACCTTGAATTATCCGTTGTCTATGTCTATTCAAATCTCTATGTTGGAAACGACAATTTCGTCTAATAGAGCAAATTTAGACGCACTTTTGTACGCAGACCATCTTACCAGAGCGTTGTCATTATGCCTTGAAGGACAAGAATTTCAGGATGTACAAACTTCCTTGAGAGTTCTGTCAAGGGCTATTGCCTTTTCCACGTATAACTCCACCCTTTCAGTGGCTAATCTGGAGTTGGTTAGACATGATGGAGCCCTAGCTACGTCCACGAGAGTGGATAGTAAGGTGAAAAACTCTCTTAGAGTCGCTCCAGTCTCCAGAGAACTTCTCTTTGACGGCAAGCTTTCTGCTATTTATGATCATTTAACTAAGAAAGCTTCAGACTCTCTGCTATTTTAGTCCGCTTCTAAAATGTCGGAATCAGCGGAGAAAAGTAGGCCAGGAACTTCTGGGATGGATACGTCCAGGGGAAGTTCCTACAGAGGTTCGTACGCATCATGTAGGCCTTATTCTAGAGACCGCCAAGGCAGCGACTCTAATAGGGGCCGAAATACTGGCCGTAATAACAGGTCAGATGCCCCTAGGTCGACGACATGAGGTGCGGGCCGGGGAGGATGTGGTTTCTCTTTCCGCAAGTCTTGCAGGTCCAGCAGGTGATGGTGTAAACCTCTGTCACGTTCCAGTGGCGCGGAAGGTTGTAGAGTTTCTTAAAAAATTAGGAATTAATTACGGAGGACCCATGGGTTTGAAGGGTTATAGCGGAAGGACTGAAACCTCTGTTAACTCGAAGTCCAAGATGGACTCAACTTCCGTCAAATCTTCAAAAAAGAGACACCCTTCTTTCAGAAGTCCAGTCTCTCTTACTGAAGAATGCGATAGAGGTCGTCGAAAACCAGGAATCTCCAGGTTTCTACAGCCATCTTTTTCTTTTCTGGTTCCGAAACCAGATGGCTCATTCCGTCCAGTAATAGATTTAAGCTGGTTAAACAAGCTGATTGTGGCTCCAAAATTTTATAGGGAGACCATTCGATTGGTCAGAGCGAGCATTCGAGTGAACGACTATGCCACGAGCATAGATCTCAAGGATGCGTACTTTCACATCATGGTACATCCAGCGTTCAGAAAGTATCTTCGTTTCACTGTCCTAGGTGTCGTATATCAGTTCTGTGCGATGTGCTTCAGTCTGAATCTAGCCCCCTGGGTTTTCACTCGAATAATGAACTCGGTAATGACTTACTACCGAGCTCATTCGTCTGCAGTAACGTCGGCCTACCTGGATGATATTCTTCAAAGGTACGGCAACAAGTTAACGCTTCAGAACGATGTGCAGAATCTGCTTCTATTGCTCCGACGTCTCGGTTTCATAGTAAATGAGCAGAAGTTGGATCTGGTGCCGTCCAAGTCATTCACCCAACTGGGGATGAGCTTCAAGATGCACAACAATCTCATTCGTCTGTCGTTAACCAGAGCGAAGTTAGTCAGTTGTTACGCTCGCTATTGTCTAAACTCGGAGAAGGTTACAGCGAGAGAATTCATGAGAGTGATAGGTCTGTGCAGAGCGGCCGCGGATCTCATTCCATTGGGGCGGCTACGCACTCGTCCTCTCCAAATCTTTCTGGCTCAAAATTGGAAGGCGAAGACTCATTCGCTCGATACGGACATCCTCTTGTCAAGCCAAGTGAAACAAGAGATTCAGACTTGGGCAGATATTCAGTGGTTAACTCAGGGAGTTCCACTGCAATTGCCGGATCCGAGTTTTACTATTATGATGGATGCCAGTCAAACAGGTTGGGGCGCGACACTATGCCCTTCGGATTCGAGGTGCCAGGGTCTTTGGGATCCACAGTCTTTAAGCAAGCAGATAAATATCAAAGAAATGATGTCAATTTGGCTTGCGTTGCATCATTGGATGGATGTTATTCAGAATGCACACGTCCAGATTCTATCCGACAATACGACGGTGGTAGCGTATATTTGGAATCAGGGAGGCACTCATTCCATTCCATTGTTCAAGTCAACGGAAAGAATCCTTCTGTTTGTATTGGAACATCGGGTTCTACTATCGGTACGTCATTTTCCGGGTCATCTGAATGTGTTAGCAGACTCCCTTTCACGGAGGGGTCGCCTGTTGCTGTCGGAGTGGACTCTCAACAAACAGGTTTTCAATCAGACTTGCTACCAATGGAAGCGGCCAATGATAGATTTGTTTGCGACGCATCTCAACAATCAGTTGCAGACATATGTGTCCCCTTGTCTGGGTCCTCGAGCATTTGTAGTAGACGCTCTATCGATCTCATGGGACGGGCTAATAGGATATGCGTATCCTCCAGCTCCGTTGATTCAGCAGATATTGCTCAAGATAAAGCAATCCCAGTGCAGCATTCTGTTGGTAGCATCTCTGTCTCCGCAGAGACCGTGGATAAATCTACTCAGGTGTCTGTTGTGGGACATGCCACGGAAGCTTCCTCCACGAGAGGATCTTCTGTCGCAGGGGAAATCGCGCACCCTTCACCACAATTCGCAAGGTCTCAACCTTCACGTATTTCCATTGTGCGGTCCTTCTTGCACAGTAACCGTTTTACAGGACGAGCAGTGGACGTGATTTCTAACTGCAGGAGGACCTCCTCTTCGCTAAATTATGCTGCTAAGTGGAAGGTTTTCTCTCGGTGGTGTAGGGATCATTCTATTGATATTTATGATCCCTCCATTCCAGACATTGCTAATTTTCTGGTCTACTTGTATGCAGCCAGTTACTATTAAGGGTTATAGGTCTACGCTATCGGATACCTTTGCACATCATGATAGCTTACAAATTGGATCTAATGTCTCTTTATCTAAGTTAGTTAAAAACTTTTCAATAAATAGACCTAGAACCCTTAGGTTAATTACTAAGTGGAATTTAGCTTGGGTTCTTCTGAAGCTAAATGAAGCGCCATTTGAGCCTCTTGATACAGTGGACTTCAAATTCTTATCTTATAAGGCAGCTTTTCTCTTAGCCTTCTCTTCTGCTAGAAGAGTTAGTGAGCTTCATGCACTATCTGTTGATGATTCTCACTATCGTAGTGTTGGTAATACCATTACTTTGACTACTAATGTTTGATTTTTGGCTAAGAATCATGCTCCTAATAAGTACCCTGAACCTATTGTAATTAAGGCTCTTCCATCTTCAGATGGTCATAGGCCTTTGCTCTGTCCAGTTAGAGCTATGCGTATTTACAAACGTAGATCTGAGTTTATCAGAAAGGGACGTCAACGTTTCTTTCTGTCTCTGCTGCCTGATAGAAGGGACATTACGGTCCATTCTGTTGCAAGGTGCATTCAATTAACTATCTGTACTGCTTATGAAAAATTATCTTCAACTCAGCAGTCTGTGCTTAAGATTTCTATGCATGAAGTAAGAGCGCTATCTACATCTTGGGCTTATGCTGATAGTGTTGCTATTACTGGTTTGATGAAGGCTGTATTTTAGTCTTGTTATCCTTTTCTCCTTGAGGGGATAATTCTGTTTACATGTAATTGAGTCTATTGGATTTTCCTTTATGTCCTCCAGCCTTTTTTCAATTCAGCTAAGTCTGGGTCATTGGTACAGTATAAAAATGTTAAAAAATTTATAATAATTCATATGTTTTTTTTTATACTTTCCAATGACCCAGACGGGGATGGCCCTCCCATGAGTTGGGAACTCGTACCTCCCCGCTGATTTCATAACACTTACCAGGCACTGGTTGTAAGAATGAGGATTGGTGCCAATTTTGGTACTTCCTGAGCATGTGCAGTGGATAAAAGTATGGAGGACCACATAGGACATTGAATTTTTGGATTTTGATGCAAATTTTGACGATTGCGGGGCAAAATTTGTGTTTGGCCCCAGAATTTTAAGAGTTAGCACCAGCTAAGTCTGGGTCATTGGTAAGTATAAAAAATATATAAATTACTATAAGTTTTTTAACTTTCCGGTAAAGATCAATGGACTCTGTTGGCAGTTTCCAGTAAACATTCCTAGTAATGTTGAAGAAGGATTCCAAGATCTCTTCAATAGGTTGATTACTGTGACCTTTTGTTTTGACCAATGCGGTCAAGAGTAACAAGTGTTACTCATTAAAAATATACAGAGTACAATTGTACTATAAAAAATCCAAAACATGCCAGGTGGAAACTGCAAATTCCAAAACAACCAGATATAAAAAGTGGAGTAGATCTCGTGGGACGACACATGCACGTGGGGAAAACAACTGAAATATGAATAAGCATGCATTTCGATTGCACAGAAAATCTGAAAAACAAAAGGGCAGTCTTTGAGAGAAAAATATTGTTATTAATGTCAGTTTTTATGCCTATGACTACAAGGATTAGTATCTCCCAGGTAACCACCTTTCTCTTTACTTGTTGGATTCCCATTGCCTGGACAACTCTGGAATTTGTTCCAAATACTCCTGGAAACTCTTAGAATTTGATCCCAAAATAGTCTTCTAATCAAGTTGTTTTTAAAGTTTACTATTGGAGTTGCTCTTACTGAGAATAGATAATTCCTGAGCATATCTTTCATTTTTAGATGACAACTTGACTTCCCCTAGGCAAAAGATTCCCATGGCCCATCAAAAAAAACCCAAGGGGCCCTAGTTGCGTATTCTAGTTTTCTCCTGATTGTTGCTGATTCACTCTCAATTTGCACATTATCAATTCAGACAGTCCCCGAAGGTATGACAGCAGAAGGGGCCCTTGTTGAGTTTTCTATTTTTTCTCCTGATTGTTTTTGATTCATTCTCATATTTGTACATTACCATTTTAGCCAGTCCCTAAAGGTATGACAGAAGAAGAGTTTAAAATGAAGCTCAAAGACAGATTTGTTGAGGAGTTATTGAGACGTCAGCTTGTATCTGGTACTTTTGAAATGACAGAGGGAACAGTGAAAGGTGTAAAAGTATACTCTGAAGATGATCCAGTGGTGAAGTATATTCAAAGTGAAGAAGGCACAAATTGTGCTGGTGAAGAATGGGATCCTGAATCAGACTGCAGATATCTTCGATGGGCAATGAAAGGATTAGGTAATTCAGAAACAAACATTTTATGTGCAATAAAGTCAGTCAATTATTATCCACAAATTTTCAGCCACATGGCCTTTATCAAGTGAAGGAAGGTTTTTAGCTCACCGAAGGGAGCTCAACTTATCACTTGCCGTCCGCCGTCGTCATCCGTCGTCTTGAACATTTTTCAAACAACTTCTCCTCTGAAACCACTGGTCCGATTTTCATGAAACTTCATGTGGATGTTCATTACTATATGGCAATTCAGGATTGTTCAAATGAAATGGCCACGTCCCATGAGGGCTCTGTATGGGGCATAACTCTGAGAGCACTGTATGAATTATAGAAAAATTGTTAAAAAATCTTCTTCTCCAGAACCAGTGGGCAGAATCTTTTGATACTTGGTATGCAGCATCTTGGTATGGGTGTGATTCAAGTTTGTTCAAATCGGCCCCCTGGATTCATAGTTGAGCTCACTATAGAAGCCCAACTTCGAACTTAGTGCATTTCAGGCAGATTTCTTAAAAAATCTTCTTCTCCAGATCCAGCAGGCAGAATCTTTTAATATTTGATATGCAACATTGTGGGGTGGAGCTGATTCAAGTTTGTTCAAATCGGCCCCCTGGATTCACATTTGGGCTCAGTATAGAAGCCCGAATTCGAACTTAGTGCATTTCAGGCAAATTTCTTAAAAAATCTTCTTCTCCAGATCCAGCAGGCACAATCTTTTGATATTTGGTATGCAACATTGTGGGGGTGGATCTGATTCAAGTTTGTTCAAATTGGCCCCCTGGATTCATATTTGGGCTCAGTATAGAAGCCCGAATTCGAACTTAGTGCATTTCAGGAAAATTTCTTAAAAAATCTTCTTCTCCAGATCCAGCAAGGGCAGAATCTTTTGATATTTGGTATGCAACATTAAAAGGATGAGAGGAAGAAACAGTGGCAGGATGTGTTCAGGGCTGTAACTTATAATTTTTTAACGAAATTATTTCATGTTCTCTAATTTCGGGGCATGGGCCTGATGTTGTCATTCTTGCTATGAATTTACCATTGTTTGTTCAGTGTTTCCCCTCTCCCTTTCCTTGATTCCCCCCTTGCTATTCTCCCATGCTTTTGGCATAATTTTTGTAATTTTTTTTACTAAAATTTCATGGGAGTTTTGGCTTGGTAACAGAATGATTATTGTGTTTTTCCCCATGGTTACGTCCTCACCCTAGGGTGGTTAGGCGTTTTGGTCATGCATCTACCATCCGATGTACTGCAGTTTCTTCCTGGGAAGTCTCTGTTTTACATCGGATAGTGTTTAAATTGGTAACTGATTTTGGGCCATGTTTACAGTGCCTGGAGTCTTGTTTCTGGTTTTTGTACACTTTTGTTTACGTTGACAATGGTTACTTCTGATAATGATTACTTGTCTTCTGTTTTGTTCTGCTCATAACCAGATACATTAATATTGTCCGTAAGTGTTAGATTAATTTTTAAATATGTTTTAAAATTTTTGTCCACACTTAGGCTTTTTTGGGATCTATTTGGGCTCATCATTCCCATTGGGAACTTGGGCTCTCCTGAAATTTTTCTAAAAATTTTTTTCTATTGAATTGAAATGTTATAATGGATTATATTATATTATGTATCTTTGTTTTCAAGGGTTAGTGCATGTACTATGACTGTTTTTATTCTTTCATGATGAAAGAAGATTGTTCAAATTATAATTCGAGGAAGTCTTCCTCTGATTCTCATGTTCATTGTGTTTCTTGTAGTCAGTGTACTCGCACTAATTTTTGCTCTGTGTGTGCCAATTGGGATGACAAACGTTGAAGATGTGTGTCACGGTATATTGTTAGCGGTGAGAGGTCCATGCCGGTCCTCTCTTCGCAGGGCCAATCTAGTTTTTCAGTCTCTTTTTCAGAGGAACAAGAACAGGGTGATGTTTCCGTGATGTATTCAAGAAGTGTGCCTTCATCGTCGCAGTCTAACAAAGAGCTAGCGGCTAAAGTGCTCATGGAAATACGACAATTGCCTAAGAGGTCCCAAGTAGCTCACTCGGTGAAGCAATCATTAACGAAATGGTTGTGACACCTGGTTCGTCCGTTGCGGTCCAGGAGAGGAGATCGGGTGATGCGAGCACTATTAACATAGAACGTGCACACCCAGCGATGACAGATCCGAGGATAGTACGGAGGAAGCCTGTCAGTCTGGTAGCTAGCTCACTCAGGTCTACCCGGACCGCGAGCGAGAGAGGCCCCTCTCTCTTACAGCAACATCTGGGCCCAGATGTTGTGCGTAGCGTTCATCAGTCGGAGCGTATGTCCACTCCACCTGCTCGGGACGCTCCGTTTCGTAGACAGTCCGGAGCGACTAATCTATCGGCTTCCTCATCCTCACCGCAGCACACACGACCGCACCTTGGCTACGTGACCGCTGATATCCAGCCAGCTTTGCCGACCAGGGATTCCACGTTGACCAGGTCGCGCCATCTGGTAGCCAGGGATACGAGGCCTTTACAGTCGGGACGTTTGCATAAAAGAAGTTGCAGGATTCAACGTACCAGGAGCTTCCGGCGGCTAAATCACGTAAGACCACTTCTCCACAGGCCTCCGTGAGAGACTTGCTATCGCAGATAGCTCAACTCATCGCAGCATCCCAGCAGCCGTCAAAAACTTTTTCGGATCAGGAATTGTCTGAGGAACCTGGGTTGGTTCGTTCAACTGCAGAGTCAGAAAGGGACGACCAAGATTATCAAGTGGTCCAGCCGGATGGCGAAAGGGATTCAGCGGAGCTGGAATTTTCGCTTTCTGAATGACATAAGGTAGCCGTAGATTTCATCCAGCAATACCTTCCTGATGTTGTTCCTCCGAACCAAAATCCTGCGTTACCGGATAAAAGATTGATAGCATCACTGGACACAGATTTCTTCGGTCGGATTAGGGACATGGCGCCTGAGTTTCCGACCCAGTCCAGAAATGTCACACAGAAATTTGAACTTTTGAATGACGCTATATTCAAACTAGCCTCTAAGATGGGCAAGTCCGATTTTTTATCTTCCAATGCTCTACAGCTGCCTTTCATCAATTCAAGGAATAAATTTGAAATGGCAGGACAGGGCGTTCCGAGAGTTCCTCTGCGTCTGGACAACCAGGCTGAAGACCTAGAATTGTCTTTGCCGTCGTCTATGTCTATTCCATCCAGTATGTTGGAAACGACAATCTCGTCTAACAGGATCAGCTTAGACGCATTATCATACGCAGATCACCTTACCAGAGCTTTATCATTATGTCTCGAAGGAAAAAAATTCCAGGATGTACAAACTTACTCAAGAGTTCTTTCCAGGGCCATAGCATACTCTACATATAACTCCGCCCTTTCATTGGCAAATCTGGAGTTGGTTGGATGTGATGCTCCCCTGGCTGCATCCACTCATGTGGATCGTAAGGTGAAAAACTCTCTTCGAGTCGCTCCGGTCTCCGGAGAGCTTCTCTTCGATGGCAAGCTTTTCACAATCTATGATCAGATTACTAAGAAAGCTTCAGACTCTCTGCTGTTTAAGTCTGCTTCTAAAAAGTTGGATTCAGCGGAGAAGAGTAAGACAAGCAATTCTGGGGCAAGTACGTCCAAGGGAAGTTCCTATAGAGGTTCTAATAAGTCCTCTAGGTCTTACTCCAGAGACCGTCAAGGTAGCGACTCAGGTAGGGGTTGTAATACTGGCCGAGATAACCGGTCAGACGCTCCCAGGTTGATGGGGCGTGGTGCGGGTCTTGGAGGACGTGGTTTCTTCTCCCGCAAGCCTCGCAGATCCAGGAGGTGATGGTGTAAACCTCTAACATGTTCTAGTGGGCAGAAGGTGTATCGAGTTTCTTAACCAATTGGTTGTCGATTTCGGACGACCCTTGGGTTCGAGGGGTGATTTCAGAAGGGCTAAAACTGTCCTTCAAAAGAAAACCCCTGTTAACTCCAAGTCTACGATGGACTCCGCTTCTGTCAGATCCTCAGAAGAGAGATTCACTTCTATCAGAAGTCCAATCTCTTCTGGAGAAGAATGCGATAGAGGTCGTAGAATACCAGGAATCTCCAGATTTCTACAGCCATCTGTTTCTGGTTCCGAAACCAGACAGCCCATTTCATCCAGTCATAGATCTGAGCTGGATAAACAAGCTGATCGTGGCTCCAAAATTTTATATGGCGACCATTCGATTGGTCAGAGCGAGCATTTGAGTGAACAACTATGTTGCGAGCATAGATCTCAAAAATGCGTACTTTCACGTCATGGTACAACCGGCGTTCAGAAAGTATCTTCGCTTTGCTGTCCTATGAGTCGTTTATCAGTTCCGAGCAATGTGCTTTGGTCTGAATCTAGCACCTTGGGCTTTCACTCGAATAATGAACTCGGTAATGACTCATTTCCGAGCTCATTTGTCTGCGGTAATGTCGGCCTACCTGGACAACATTCTTCAGAGGTCCGGCAACGAGTTAACGCTTCAGAACGATGTTCAGAATCTGCTTCATCTGCTCCGACGTCTTGGTTTCATAGTAAACGAGAAGAAGTCGGATCTGGTGTCCAAGTCATTCACCCACCTGGGAATGAGCTTCAAGACACACAACAATCTTGTTCGTCTGCTGTTAACCAGAGCAAAGTTAATCATTTGTTATGCTCGCTTTTGTCTTCACTCAGATGTAGTAACAGCGAGAGAATTCATGCAACTGATAGGTTTGTGCGGAGCTGCCGCGGATCTTATTCCGATGGGGCGGCTACGTACTCGGCCACTCCAAATATTTCTGACTCAGAATTGGAGTGTGAAGATTCATTCACTCGATACGAACATCGTCTTGTCAAATCAAGTGAAACAAGAGATTCAAAATTGGGCAGATATTCAATGGTTAACTCGGGGAGTTTCACTGCAACCGCCTGATCCGAGTTTTACGATTATGACAGATGCCAGTCAAACAGGTTGGGGTGCAACATTGAGCCCAACAGATTCAAAGTGCCAGGGTCTTTGGGATCCACAGTTCCTAAACAAGCACATAAACATCAAAGAGATGATGTCAATTTGGCTTGCGCTACATCATTGGATGAACATTATTCAGAATTCACATGTGCATATTCTGTCCGACAATTCGACGGTAGTAGCGCATATTCGGAACCAGGGAGGCACTCATTCCATTCCATTATTCAGCTTAACTGAAAGAATCCTTCTGTTTGTCTTAGAGCATCAAGTTCTCCTATCGGTCCGTCATATTCCAGGTCATCTGAACATTCTAGCAGACTCCCTTTCTCGGAAAGGTTGTATGTTGCCGTCAGAATGGACTCTCAACAAATGAGTATTCAATCAGATTTGCTTCCAATGGGAGTGTCCTATGATAGACTTATTTGCGATGCATCTCAACAATCAGTTGCAGACGTATGTGTCGCCGTGCCCAGATCCTCAAGCGTTTGCAGTAGACGTTCTCTCGATCTCTTGGGACGGAATGATAGAATACGCGTATCCTCCAGCGCCATTGATTCAGCAGATATTGCTCAAGATAAAGCAATCTCACTGCGAAATTCTGTTGGTTGCATCTCTGTCACCCCAGAGACCATGGATAAATCTACTCGGGTGTCTGTTGTGGGACATGCTGTGGAAGCTTCCTCCACGGGAGGATCTTCTTTCGCAGGGGAAATCGCGCACACTGCATCACAACCCACAAGGTCTCAACCTTCACGTATTTCTGTTGTGCAGTCCTTCTTGCACGGCAAGCATTTTACAGGATGAGCAGTTGATGCAATTTCTAACTGTAGGAGGCCCCTCCTCTTTGCTAAATTATGCTGCTAAGTGGAAGGTTTTCTCACGGTGGTGTAGGGATCATTCTGTTGATATTTATGATCCCTCCATTCCAAACATTGCTAATTTTCTAGTCTACCTTTTTGATGAGATCAAACTGCAGCCTGTTACCATTAAGGGTTATAGGTCTATGCTATCTGATACCTATGCACATCATGATAGCTTACAGATTGGATCTAATGTCTCTTTATCTAAGTTAGTTAAAAACTTTTCGATAAATAGACCTAGAACCCTTAGATTAATTCTTAAGTGGAATTTAGCTTGGGTTCTTCTTAAGCTATAAGAAGTGCCATTTGAGCCTCTTGACATGGTGGGCTTCAAATTCTGATCTTATAAGACAGCTTTTCTCTTAGCCTTCTCTTTGGCTAGAAGAGTTAGTGAGCTTCATGCACTATCTGTTGATGATTCTCACTATCGTAGTGTGGGTAATACCATTACTTTGATTACTAATGTTGGATTTTTGGCTAAGAATCAGGCTCCTAATAAGTATCCAGAACCTATTGTTATTAAGGCTCTTCCATCTTCAGATGGGCATAGGCCTTTACTCTGTCCTGTTAGAGCTATACATATTTATAAACGTACATCTGAGTTTATCAGAAAGGGACGTAAATGTTTCTTTCTGTCTCTGATGCCAAATAGAAGGGACATTACGGCCCATTCTATTGCAAGGTGGATTCAATTAACTATCCGTACTGCTTATGAAAAATTATCTTCAACTCAGCAGTCTGTGCTTAAGATTTTGGCACATGAAGTAAGAGCACTATCTACATGTTGGGCTTATGCTAATAGTGTTGCTATTACCGATTTGATGAAGGCTGCATATTGGTCTCAGCCTTCCACATTCACAAATTTTTATCTTAGAAATATTGAGTCCATTTCTGGAGACCTGCATTGTTTAGGTCCGTTATCTGTTGCTCAGAATGTCGTCCACTAAACAGTTGCAGCTATAGTTATGCAGGCTTTCTGTTCTGACAGTGACTCTGTCCTGCTGCCCTCTTTGCTCTGGGGTATTTGACCCAGGGCAAGGGGAAGGGAGGGATGGATGGTGTTCCCTTATATCACCTGCTTTATAGTGAAAAGCAAGGGAATACCTCCTCTGGAGTCAGTAATTCCGCATCGGTGCCGGGATGGTTTTAAAGTGTAAAGCTAATGTTCAACTCATTCGTGTAATATTTTTAAAGTGTAGCTCGGTGTGAAGCATTTGTATATGTCACGTGTCCTTTATCTGTTGCTCAGAATGTCGTCCACTAAACAGTTGCAGCTATAGTTATGCAGGCTTTCTGTTCTGGCAGTGACTCTGTCCTGCTGCCCTCTTCGCTCTGGGGTATTTGACCCAGGGCAAGGGGAAGGGAGGGATGGATGGTGTTCCCTTATATCACCTGCTTTATAGTGAAAAGCAAGGGAATACCTCCTCTGGAGTCAGTAATTCTGCATCGGTGCCGGGATGGTTTTAAAGTGTAAAGCTAATGTTCAACTCATTCATGAAATATTTTTAAAGTGAAGCATTTGTATATGTCACGTGTCAAACGAGCGTTAATATACAATCCTCAGACACTTTTAATGAGTATAAAGAGTCTCATTCTCTGGACTTTCTTTATTTATTGGCTTTCCTTTAAAAAAATAGGGTTATACTGGATGCTAATAGAGATCATTGATGCTATTGTGCTCATTTACGGAATGGTATTGTGTCTTTCTTTTTTGATACAAATAAGAAAGATACATGTAAAGCCTTTTTCTCCTTTTCTCCTTGAGGGGATAATTCTATTTACATGTAATTGAGCCTATTGGATTTTCCTTTATGTCCTAGGCCCTCCAGCCTTTTTTCTATTCAGCTAAGTCTGAGTCATTGGTACAGTATAAAAATGTTGAAAAATTTATAGTAATTTATATATTTTTTATGCTTACCAATGAGCCAGATGGGGATGGCCCACCCATGAGTTGGGAACTCATACCTCCCCTGCTGATTACATAACACTTACCAGGCACTGGTTGTAAGAATGACAATTGGCGCCAATTTTGGGACTTCCTTGACACTGCGCATGCGCAGTGGATAAAAGTATGGAGGACCACATAGGACATTGAAATTTCGGATTTTAATGCAAATTTGGGGGATTGGGGGGCAAAATTTGTGTTTGGTCCTAGAATTTAAGGAGTTAGCATTAGTGTAAGTCTGGGTCATTGGTAAGTATAAAAAATATATAAATTACTATAAATTTTTTAACTTTCATGTAGTGTATGAAATGGCAGTTACCATTTTTTGTAACTGGAAAGTATGACTAACCCTTTGCATTGCACAGGGTTTGTCACACTTTCTGGTTTAAAAACAAAAAATCATTATTACCCAAGTAACTAACTCTATGCTCTGTACAGCCTTTGTGTAAATCTTGTCTATATCAACTCTTTACCTAGCGTAATGGACAAAAATTGCCAGAACTACTCTCAAAAGCTTACAGACTCAGTTTATGACCCCTCATTGGAATGGATTGAGGAAAGCCTTTTTTAATGAATTCCAAAAATTCTATTTTCAATTAATAGCTTGTTTGTGTTTGGTTTGAACTCTATGCATTAGCTTGATGTATGCAATACAGGGGAAAAATAGTCTATACAAGTTATTTTGTTACCATTTATTGGAAAAGTCTAGTAAATGTTAACAAACTAATTATTTATGAACAAAATCTTGTGTTACAAGTCAACTTTGAAAAATAATTGAAAATTTACCTATTAACCAATTACCTAAGTCAGCTGGGGGACAACACGTACTGAAGAATTCCTGACTAATTAAAATTTTCAATAAATAAAAAAACTGATTACAGGAGACCAAGAGGACCTGTTTATCCATTATTCCGGAAATAGCTTAACCAGTTTTGTGCAGATGTATACTTTGTCAGAGGCAGAGTAAAAATGTCTATAATAAATTATTTTGGCAAATGACTTGGTGGGTGACTAGGTGAATGACCTGGCAAATGACTAGATGGTGAACAGTGTGTCGAATGCTGGTGCGTAACTTTGCAAGTGACCCATTGGATTTGGCGAATGTCCAGTCAGAATTCCATGACTGTGAACTGATGAATAACTTCAAGATAATCTTCCTTAAATTATTCCTTCTTCTCCACTGATCCGAATCAGAGTTTTCATGAATTATTGCAAAAGTTTGGTTTTATCAATGGAAGAAGTATGAGAGAAGAAAGACATTTCTGCCCACACAGGTGTTTCACTTGTGATTTCTCTACATCAGCAATGCTTTAAATACTATTAGTTACATGGTGTTTCAGCAGGGTATAGGGGCTGTACTTCCCTTTTGAGATCCATATTTCCTCATGCTGAAGACCTATGAAAAATGGATCTCAGAAGGATAGTTCAGTTCTGTATACCCTGCTGAAACACCATGTGATGAATTTATTATCCTACCCCTTCAGTGTGTCGAGTTTTGTTTTATTATACAATCCCCAAATGGTATTCCAGTGATGAAAACCTTGATAGAAGTAATAATTAGAGAAACTGAAAGAAACATATCTCTTTACTATTGAACAAAAATAAATGATTTGGAGTTATTTCCCCTCGATTGAAGTAAAAAATATTTGGGAGACTTCAAGAACATTGGGAAGTGATGTGTCGTTACTACTGTGGTACACAATCTGATTTTAGAAGTGTTTTATTTGATACAATGGTGCATTGTGCGTCTTGGAGACTCGGGGACACAAGATTCAAACTTATACAAGGGCTTTAAGAAGTTTCACTGAAGTGACAATTCATATAACAAATTAGGTTGCATGTTTCTCGAAACCACAACAGATCTGTAGTATAGAAATACCATAACAGAATCCCATTTCTCAACAGTAAAATCGGAGGGTGGGGGTATGTACACATGTTTTATTCCAAGTTTTCAGAATATTCTCATTAAACAGTATTGTTCTCCTTTTGTTTGTGAGTCTGAATGTTTATTATTCATGACGAAAATGTTTGAGGTGATGGGTGAAAGAGAAATCGGCAAAGTGTACCATAGAATGTCTGTACACCCCTTTTAGCTGCCAAGTGATATTCTCATATACCCTGTTAAAAAACGTTGTGCACCCTGTTGGAGTTGAATGTACCCTACTGGATGCATTGGTTACTGGCCAATCAAGAAGCTTGCATAATTTTAAAAGGGTAATAACAATTATCACATTATTGAGTTGATCTGGGTCATCAGATTCTGACATGTTGATGTGACCAGATCAACTAGATCAAACAAGATGCCGCAGGCATCTTGTTTGATCTGCCTGATCTCGTCCCATCAATGAGAGATTAGTTGCCTGTTGTAATAATTTGTTTCTTTATATGACAGCAGATATTTAAAAATTGAATATAACACCTGATACATAAACAAAAAAGGAATATACAGGTGTTTGTGCAAGTTCTCGGGAAAAAAAGGCAATCCAAATTTTTATTTCGTGGTTGTAAAATTGTTGCTTCAACAATCTCAAAATGTCAGTAATGTTATTAGAGGCTTGTTTTAGACAGGCATGGTTGGGATTCTCATTTTCTGGCAAGCATGAAATGATGGGCACTTTCTAGCTTATTGTGTGGATATTCATGGTCATCTTATACCAACACAAACACAACACTCATTTACTTTCCTATCTTTGTTTGATATACATTTTGAATTCTTAGATGCGAGTGATTTAGTGGCTGTTTTCCCCCAAAGTTATGTATATGCTTGCATAGGCATTTTATTTGCCATTTCTGATTTGTAATAAGAGAATAAATGTTACCAGACAGTACTCTTTCGATCAATCTCTCAGCCAAAAAAAAAACATTTTTAAGGGAAGGTATCAATGAAGACTTTGATAGTTTTTTACCAACAGAAATGTGGCTGAATCACACTTTGAAAACAATACAGAGGTTCCATGTATTTTTCAGGTACGAATGATGATGCTATAATTCATGTTGTCACAACAAGAAATAATGCTCAAAGGCAAGAGCTGAAGATCATGTTCAAGACAGCTTATGGAAGAGTATGTAACTTTTAATATATTTTCTTCTTTAATTTAACTCGCTGAATAGCTCTAATTAGTTTTTATAATTTGTTTCATATGGACATACTGACACAAGGTAACTCTGATGTGTGAAAATTTACATTGTTATGTGAGGAAAGAATAGCCTGATCATGGTATGTCATTCTGGAGGTCTGCCCGGAAGAAATTTGTAAAGAAGAGGAATATGTCCCCTATAACACATCCAAAATCTGCTAAAATCACTTTGAGGAAAATAGTTTGCAGCACTTCCAAACTACCTTGTCATCTGCTCTGTGGTGCCAACATTTTGGTCAGATTCTCCTTATAGAGCTTCCACTTTGCACTGTCGTATTACAATATTCTCATTGAATAATCAATGGCCTATAGTGGTCATATGATAAGAAAGTCAGTAGAATCACAGATAACCATTTAGAATTATATATAATAATTTTTTATTTCAAACAAAGAGCATTGGTGTTTTTAAATGTTCTTAGTTGTATATCGGGATATGTGTTTTGCTTCCATGATGCCATTTATGAACACCGCATGCTTTATGCGACTTTGTCTTGACATTCAATGCAATACACTTCAGTGTCTCATGGTTTATTCTACCTTTTGAAAGATATTTGTTTAATTTCTGGTGCATGTTCATTTTAAGTTCACTCACATTTAGACGATCGTATCCTGTTGAAACCTAACAGTGACAATGTATGCAGGAATCGATAATCTGTGTGTGTCATCCCCATTGGTGAGGTTGTCCCTTTGGGAGTGCTCATTCATATTTTATTTTTTGATTGTATAGTTGTGTAGCTTTTTAGCTCACCTGACTGAAAGTCAGGATGAGCTATAGTCATCACTCGTCGTCCAGCATCTGTCGTCCGTGAACATAATGTTTGCACCTGCCTCTCCTAAACTGCTGAACCAATTTTAGTAATATTTTGAGGTGATTGCTTGTTCTGACATCATATTTTGGTTTTTATTAAATCAACTTCCCCAGCCTCATAGGGAGGGGTGGGGAAAAATCCACCAAATTCTTAAAAAGTCTTTTTTTCATGGACCAGTGTATATAATGACTTGATATTTGATATGGAGCTTCCTTTTGAGGTGTAGAATCAAATTTGTTCAAATGAAGTTCATGGATGAATATTTGCCTGTGTAATGGGAGGGTCAAGATTATTTTTGAATCCGCCAAAATTTCTATTTTCTGAACCGATGGTCCGATTTGAACCAAATGTGTTATGTGGTATTATTGAGTCATAAGTAATTGATTCATGCAACATAAATCTTCCTGTGTCCCCTATGGGAACCCCAGGAGCTAAAAATAGAAATATTTTCAAATGCCCATATTTCTCAAACCGCATAGAACAGAGAACTGAGCCTAAATTTTAACTAGGTGCAGTATGAGGGTATTTTTTTTAAAAGTCTTCTTCTCCAGAACCATCTCAGAATTTTTTAATATTTGGTATCCAGCATCTTTAGGATGGTCAGATTCAAGTTTGTTCAAATTGACCCCCTGAGTTAATATTTGATCTTTTTATGGGAGCCTGATTTTGCAATATGGGAAAATCTTAAGATCCACTGGTCAGAATTCTTTCACCGGTCAGAATCCTTTCATATTTGGTATACAACAGTGTCAGTGTCAGTGTATGTGTCAGTTTCAGGTTTGTTCAAATCGGTTACATGGATAAATATTAGGGCTCCCTATTGGAGCTTGAATATCAGCTTAGTGCCATAGGAGTATTTTTGTTTTTAAAAATCCTCTTCAGACCCTCATTCGGAATGCTTTCATATTTAGTATACAACATCGCAAGCAGAGGCAGATTCAAGTTTGTTCAAATCTGGTCCCTGGTTTGATATTTGGGCTCTCTATTGGAGCTTGAATTTTATTTTAACCTCGTGCAATATGAAGGAAGTTCTTTAAAAATCTTCATCTACAGAACCATCAATTAGAATCTTCTGATATTTGGTAAACAACATCTGAGGGGTCAGATTCAGGTTTGTTCAAATCTGATGCCTGGATTTATATTAAATTTGAACTTGGTGCAATATGAAGAAATTTCTTTAAAAATCATCTTCTTTAGATCCACCAGTCAGAGTCCTTTCATATTTGGTCTACAATATCTATAGAGAGTCAGATTCAAATTTGTTCAAATCAAGCCCCTGGGTTAGTATACTACTCAAAGTTTGCTAAGCACCAAATATTTGACATAGCATTGTGAAATTTGCTTGTGACATATTTGCGATATGTTTGGTGGATGTGATTGAGGAATGTATTGAGATGGTTCCCAGAGTTTACATTAGCTCTCTTGACAGGCAGACTTTTCGTGACAGTCATGGAAAGCGTGTACCCCCAATTTTCATGATGTTATTCAGTTTTCATTTCAACACAAACCCTTGTGATTTAATGATTGAATACGGGAAATGCAAATGTAAGTAGACATTTGTCTGAAGCAGAAATGTGCTGGGCTGTAGGGATGGTGGAGCAAGGGGCTACCCATCATCAGGTTGGTGAAGCCCTTTGGTGTGCACCATACGGTGATCACCAGAGCCTGGGCAAGATTCCAGCAGTATGGCACACCAGTAAAACGGAATGGTGGTGGCAGAGACAGGCAACATCTGCAGCTGAAGACCATTTTTTTATCATTCAGGCCCGTAGGAACCACTTTGCCACAGCAACCCAGTTTTCCAGTGACCTTCAGAATGCATCTGGGGTAAATGTTTTGATGCAGACGATCCGAGCAAGGTTGCATGCAGGTGGTCTCTGATCGAGAAGACCATGTATTCGCATTCAGCTGTCCCAGAACCACTGCCAGGCACAATATGAATGGACCATGCACCAGAGAAGTTGGCGACCTGTCCTTTTTACAGATGAGTCAAGGTACTGCCTAGACCACACAGATAGGTGTTCTAGGGTATGGAGAAAGCCAGGAGAGTGATTCCATGCAGTCAACATTGCTGAGCATGACTGCTGTGGTGGAGGGTCAATCATGGTCTGGAGCGGCTTCAGATGGGATGGACGTGCAGTGGTCTGTGTCCTTGAATGTGGTGCATTGACTGCACAACGGAATATTGATGAGATCCTGGATGTCCACGTCAGATTTATGCAGGTGCAGTGGGTGATAGATTCATTCTGATGGATGATAATGCCCATCCTCATGTTGCCTATGCTGTTGGGGAGTACCGACAGAGGGAGGAGATTGAGCGTGTGGACTGGCCAGCAAGATCCCCTGACCTCAGTCCAATCGAACATGTCTGGAATTAGTTACAGCTTGCAATTTCAGCCTGTCCAGTCCAGCCAAGAAGTGTCCAGGAGCTTGGTGCCATGCTGGTCCAAGAATGGAGCAACATCCCACAAATGACCACCAGGAACCTAATTGTGAGCATGAGAAGGTGTTGTCAAGCTGTAATTAACAGAAATGGGTCTCATACTTGATATTGAAGCCATACCAGTCCGCTTCGTCAACTTTTTGGCATATTGAAAAATTTACTCTTTTACCAAAAATATCCATTTTCTTATCAACCTACCTTGCAATTGTTTACTACAGGCTTGCACTACAGTGGAAGAACCTAACTCGGATAAAATACTCTCTATTTTAATCTTTCCCAAGAGATTTTGGAAAGAAAAGTGGTGTAAAAACACCACAAAAAAATAAGCCAAAACTGGGTCGAGCGCCATCAGTGCACACCCAGTATGGGACGCTCTTCCATAGTACAAATCCACGACTTCCGTAAAACAGTGCGCAGTGCGTCAATTCGTCATTCTTTTTTATCCGAGACATGTGGAAGATGTGTCTCCGCCATATGCATTATGAAACAGTGATAATTCAACTCGTCAATAATCGTTTTCCTGTGACTGGAATTGTGGATCTGAAGATCGTATAATAATAACAGACTGTGTTTATATATTCTCGTTATTTTCAACCACATTCTCATTGTATATTATTTACTATTCCGTTTTCGCGAATGTTTTTTCGACTTCGTGTCAATGCGATTCGACAATGAATTTTTCGGTTGATAAAAATTTAATTGTTATTGGAGTTAGGTGTCAATCAGGGACTGTCTGGACAGGATTTCTTCACTCTGTTGAGGGCTGAATTTCTGTTTTTTTCGGTCCTTGTCGGCCGTCTGGGTTCTGTCGTGTACCCACCGTTTTTTTTTGTGCCACCTTCTCTCATAGTTGAGGGTGTTCTTCTCCTTTCTGTTTCTGTTGAGTTCACCTTTTTCTTCTATTGCTCTCACCTCTGTTATTTCCAGTTCGGTTCCTTTAGGGCAATTCCTTTTGCCCTTGCCTTGGTGCGTTCTCGTGTCCGCTTCGTCAGCACCCGCGGGTGGCATGGAACGCTGTAGTTTCAGGAGCCTCCCGACTCGACCACGTCTTTTGTGAGTTATACACCCTCCGTGGGGGATGTGCAGCTCCTTCCCCGCACCCCCGGGGGGGAATGCTGTCGTTTCGGGGGCCCCAACTCGACCACGTCTGGTGTGCATTATACCCCCTCTGTGGGATGTGCAGCTCCTTCTGCTCCCGCGGGGGGTGGGGAACTCTGCCGTTTCGGGCCGCCCGATTCGACCACGTCTGGTGAGAATTGCTCCCCCTCCGTGGGGGATGTGTAGCTCCTCACGCACCAGTGGGGGGTGGGGAATGCTGTCGTTTCGGGGCTTCCCAACTTGACCGTCTGGTGAGAGTTATTCCCCTTTCATGGGGAATGTGCAGTTTTTTTTACCGTGGTGGATACTGCGGGAGCTGTTGGATTTCTGGTGAAGAGATGCCTGGTTCCGGGACTATGTGCCCTCTCTAGTCGACATCTGAGGCTGTCACTAGTGTTGTGACTCCTCCTTTGGAGGCCGAGCTAGGTGGCTCTCTCCGCTTTTCCGCCAGTTCCAACAGCTCCCGTCATATCTGCTGCTACTGCTGTTCTGTCTACAGCGTCATTGGGCACTGTTTTTAGCCGGCCTCGGGTCTGCAGGGATGTCTGTAGTGTGGTTGTGTGGTATCGGCCTCAGCCTCCCCAACTTCAACTCGGCGAAGTCGGAAGTGGCTGCCGACTGAACCCCCTACTGTGTCCTCTCATCCATTGAGCACAATAGTTTTTTACCTGCAGTGGTCTGCTGCGGTGTCTGGGAGTGTAGACATGGGGGTATCGGCCTCAGCCTTCCCTGACTTCAACTCGGCGAAGTTGTAAGTGACTGCCGGGCGGACCCTCTACTGTGGTCTCTGCGCCGTCGAGCACCACAGTTATGTCATTGGATTCGGATGTTCTTAGTGGGACACTCATGAGTTCCCTCTATGTTGATCCTCGGGGTGTGTCGCACCCCTATACACGTCTGCCTTCAGACATTTCGGCTGCCGCCCGTCGTCCCGTGTTGGTGTGTTTTGGAGGATCGTGACCCTTCGCTGGTTAAGAGGGTCAGAGGTGAAGCCACTTTGCCGGTTCGTTCCCCTGTCGAACCGGCCAGTACAGGCAGTGAGCTTAGGGAGGCCCTCTCCTTACTCACTCAGGTTCTGTCAAAGAGCCTTCCCGTTGCTTCCAGTGAGGCAGCGCCGCCTCCCGGGATTGGAAACAGGCCGCGTTCTGATTCTCCTGGTGTTCCGACACCATGGGAGGCGTCGGCTGGTTTGCCCACGATGGGCTAGGTGTCTTCCGACTCAGGGGAAGAGTCAGAGATGCTTGATGTCGAGAGCCAGCAGTCTTCGGACTTGTGGGCAGCTCTTGATTTCGTGTTTAGGTTCCTTCCTGATCTCAAACCATCAAACCAGTTGACAGTGTCAGCCAGGCCGCGATCATCGGTCTCACGCCAACAGCCTATGGAGCAACCTGCTTCTGGGCACCTTCGACCATGCCAGTCGGTACAGTTGGTTGAAGCATTTTCAGCCTTGGACTTTAAGCTAAGTTTCAAGACTATGAAGGCTCTGTTCTTCACCCGGGTTGACACCTTTTTGCCTCCGGCGCGTTATCGTTCCTACGATTCTGCCAATCCGTCAATCTGCCAGACTTTGACGGTTTTGGATCAGGACTCCAATTCCCTCGGGCTTTCCAAGCCCAAGTCTGCTGTCATTCCGATGACGACTCTGGAGTCCACATTGGGCTTATCGAGTGAGATGCTTGGTATGCTTTCTCTCTCAGATCACGTCGCCTCAGCTTTAGCTGCTTATCTGCCTCCAGATAAGTTTAACGAGGTACAGGCTCCTTTGCGTGTGCTGTCCAAGGCGCTCATGCATCTTACTCGCACACATGCCTGTAACACGGCTAATCTGGAATTAGTTCGAAGGCACTCTGTGCTGGACACAGGCCGATCCCTTCCTGAGGAGCTACTCTTCGATCTGCTTCTTTGGCAGGTCTGCAACTTTTCCATGCTTCCGTGTCGACGGTCTGGGATGACGTCCTACGTCATTCCAAAGATCAGCTGCTGTTTCTTCAGCTTGATCAGCCTTCTAGGGGAGGCAGGGGCTGTTCCAAGCCTAACAAGGGCTTCTGCTTCCTCTGCGAAGCAAAAGGCTAATCCTTCTGCCACCGCTTTTACTTCTTACCCAAGGGGTAAGGGTAAGCATCGGCAGACTAGAGGGAAGTCTCAGGATTCTTCATTCAGTAGAGGAAGTGGTTTCTCCTCTTGCGGGCCTCATCGGGGCTCAAAATGAAGGTCCTCACCTCGACTCGTCCCAGGTTGGAGGAAGGATAGCAGAGTTCGCAGACCGTTGGGCCACCATCACATCCGATCTTTGGGTGTTAGATGTTGTTCGGTCCGGGCTGCGAATATCTTTCCGAAGGCACCCCACTCTGTCCGGGGTGCCTCTTCCAACCACAGTTCCTTCAGACGTTTTACGTCGGGAACTTTTGTCCACGGAGATAGACAATCTCCTGACAAAGGGGGCAATCGAGGTCATCAAGAACATTCAGTCAGTGGGGTTCTATTACCGCCTGTTCTTGGTGCCGAAGAAGGACGGCCGACTCCGACCAGTTATCGATCTGAGTATCCTGAACCAGTCTATCATTGCTCCCAAGTTCAGCATGGAGACTTTCAGGTCGGTCCGCCGTTCAATTCACCAGGGAGATTTCACTTCCAGCATCGATCTGCAAGACTCTTACTTCACGTTCTTCTGATTCATCAGGCGTCACGGAAGTATCTCAGGCTCGTTTTTCTGGGGCCAGTTTACCAGTTCAAGGCCATGCCTTTCGGCCTCAACCTGGCTCCTTGGGCCTTCACCAGACTGATGTCGCATGTGATAGCTTTTCATCGCACACAGTCCAGGGTGACTACTTCGGCATATCTGGACGATATCCCCCAGAGGCCTTCCAATGCTGCCTTACTGGAGTCGGATGTCGCCACTCTGTTCAGCTTGCTCACGTCACTAGAATTCAGAGTCAACGAGGAGAAGTCTGACCTGGTCCCTTCTCAGTCGTTTTGTCATCTGGGGATGGCTTTCCGCACCCAATTCAATTTGGTGGTGGTTCCCCAGGCCAAAGCTGTGATTCTCTCACCTTTTGCTCTGACTCTGTCCCAGTCCACATCTGCAACGGCACGGAGTATTCTCCGGCTGATCGGTCTCTGCGGTTCGGTGACGGATCTCATTCCTCTAGGTCGGCTGCGTGTCAGACCTCTCCGACACTTTCTGCTCAGTCGTTGGAGGACGAATGTCGATTCTCTGGATCTGGTGCTTCAGTTACTAGATTCTCTTATCCTCACCTTCTCCACTGGACGAATGTTCAGTGGATCACGCAGGGTGTCCTGTTGGACTTACACACGTCCGATCGCGTACTGATGGCAGATGTCGGCGATCTCGGATGGGGTGCAACGTTGGATCCTCTAGGTCTTTCCCTTCACGGGATGTGGGACCAGGATCGGGCATCTCTACATATCAGCCAGAAGGAGCTTCTTGCTCTTCTGAGTTTCAGGCAGTGGATCCCTCACCTGTCGAATCGTCAGGTCCTACTGTTGTTCGACACTGGTTGCTTACATTCGGGACCAGGGCGGCATGCACTTGGTTCCAATGTACGGATTGGCTCAGGATCTTATACTGCTCGCTCAGGATGTCAATGCCGGGGTGGTTGTTCGTCACATTTCCGGTCGTCTGAACGTCCTAGCCGTCTCCCTGTTCCGACTGGGCAGGTTCTTTTCCACCGAGTGGATGCTCCACATGGTGGGTTCCATCGATCTCTTTGCGACTCGTTGGAACCATCGGTGGACACTTTTGTGTCCCCGTGTCCAGATGCTCTGGCTTTTGCCGTGGATGCTCTGGCCCTCCTTTGGGACGGTCTTGTCAGCTACGCCTTCCCGCCGGTTCCGATTCCGCCTCAGGTTCTCTCCCAGATATGAACCTGCAATCGTCGAATCCTTTCGATCACACCCATCGCCTCGGTGGGTGTGGATCAATCTGCTCCACTCTCTGTTAGCGGCAGTTCCGGCATGTCTCCCTCTACATCGCAACTTTCTTTGCCAAAGTCGCCCGAGGAGGTTTCAATTTGACTCAACTTCATTGTGTCTTCGCACATGTCTTTTTTCGGGTCCTGTCTCCTCCGTAGAGGAGCTTTTCTTCTTCAAGGAGGCACTCCTTCGATCACACCGCTCGCGGAGTTTCTGGTATATGTTTGTTTCTGGGGGTCTCCAGCAATTGGTACAAGTCCATGCTTTGGAGACCTTTTTCATATGCTGTCCCGCTTTGTTTCGACACTCATCCTTGCCTCTCCAAGCTTGTTCAGCTCTTTTCCTTGAAAAGGCCTAGAACTTTGCAGTTTACTCCAAGATGGTCACTTTCTTGGGCACTGCTCTGCTTGGGGGTGGGGGCATTCGCGGCTTTATCCTGGATGGATATGCGTTTTCTCACGTGCCAGATCTCTCCTGCATCCATTTCTCGATGGATTTGTCTTGCTATTCGTTCAGCTTCTGCTTGTCTAGCTACTGGTGATTGTATTACCAGTTGTTTTTTTCTGCCACGAGGTGCATGCATTGTCTTCCTCTTTTAATGACTCTGTCATGTTGTCGGATGACGGATGTTATACTGGTAGCCTACTAGAGAAATGCTGCTTTCTCCTTTTATCTGCGACAGTTGCAGGAGCCGGCAGAGGACCTTTTGTCCTCGGGGCCCTCTTTCTTCGGCTCAGGCTGTTGTCTATCCCAGCCATTCAGCTTTCTGTCTGTGCGTCGCACTTCACCATACTCATCTTTCATTGCCTTTTACTAATGTTTGCGATGCTATGGTTTGATAGGCCTAAGGATCTCTTCCTCTGTCCACGGTTCCAGTGCTATTGAGTTATGTGTGGGTTGGTTATGTGATTCCCTCCATCCTTTTGTCTATTCAGCCTGTAGTAAACAATTGCAAGGTAGGTTGATAAGAAATATAAACTTTATAGTAAATTTCCTTTCTTATTATACCTACCGCAATTGTTTACATGGAGGCCCTCCTGTCTTCTTATTCAGGTAAGAATCCTTCCTCCCTGCTGATCACATAACTCCTGTGTTGTCGGAATCAAAAGAATGACGAATTGACGCACTGCGCACTGTTTTACGGAAGTCGTGGATTTGTACTATGGAAGAGCGTCCCATACTGGGTGTGCGCCGATGGCGCTCGACCCAGTTTTGGCTTATTTTTTCGTGGTGTTTTTACATCACTTTCCTTTCCCAAATCTCTTGGGAAAGAAAAAATAGAGAGTATGTTATCCGAGTTAGGTTCTTCCACTGTAGTGCAAGCCTGTAGTATAATACAGAAAGGAAATTTACTATAAAATTTATATTTCCATGGTTATCATATTCAAAAGCTAAAAAATAATGTCAAACACAAATATAATCTTAATTTCTGTACTCAAATAATTAAAGATATAAATAAATAAAAAGTATATGCACTTTTCATAACAATATTTCAACAAAAATGTAAAACAGGTAGTTGGATGTACTTGGTGCTTTGCAAACTTTGAGTTGTATATTTTGGCTCTCTATTGGAGCCCAAAGTTTAACTTAGTGCAATGTGAGGAATTTCTTTAAAAACCTTCCTCTTCAGATCCACCAGTCAGAATTCTTTCATATTTGGTATTCAAGTTCGTTCATTTTGAGTCCCTGGCTTAATATTTGGGCTCACTATGAGGGGGAGAAGGGGGCAGGAGGAAGGGTGCAGGTTAGGTTCAAGTTTGTTCAGATCCATTCCTAAGACAAGAAGAAAAATGGTTTTGGTTTTCAGGCAATTGGTTTTCTAAATTCAGTGAGGGAGGGTGGTTTTTATTTTTATTTTTTTTAACCACACCAAGTATACCCTATTCACATAGCCTGACAATACCCACACTGGACCTTTGGAATTTTAATTTAAGATAGACAAGATACATTTCTGTTTGAAAAAGAATAAACTGAGTTACGGTTAAGTGATGGCATAGGGGACATTTCAAGGCTGGAACCCCAAGCCAGCAATCCACCAGAGGTACTGCAATACTGGAGTTTTAAACTTCACTTGAAGTGAAAAGGTTTGTTCTGTTGTTGTGACTTGTCAGCTTAACGATACTAAAATGGTGGTCATCGTGATCTTTATAAAGACTTTAAAAAAAGTTCATGATATCAAAGTCTGAGATCACTAAAAATTATTTAAAATCAGCCATGGAACGAAGCAAATTAAATTTGGTGAGACATACGGGGGGGTGGGGGGGGGGTGGGGGATTTGGGTCACATTAGGCATAAAGCACTGTCAGCAATTTCCACTGCATGAAAAAAAGAGAGTACTTCGATAGTTAATTTGATATACCTCCCTTACATTAGTTACCTTTCAACAGTACAAAAATACACTTTTTAATATGCTTCTGGTGAGCTGTTTGTACGTCCCAGTGCCGCTTCGAACTGTGTTGGTTCAGTGACAGATGAATGACTTTACTAAAAGATGTGAGGGTCAGGCGGGGGGTAGGGGGTGCCACACCTAGGCCCAAGTTTGCCGGAGTGTATTGTCAACCAAATTTTGAAATTTAATCCTAAAAGATGTGATTACCTCACAACCGAAGCAGATATCCACAATGCACACCCCGTCTCCGGGAGAAAATAGGGGTGGGGGGGGGGGGGAGGGGGAAGGCACATACCAAGTGCGCCGATGACTGGATTTGCCCTTGTGGTAAAATAATGTGATTGTAATGTTATACCATTAAATAGATGTGTCAATGCTTAAGGCAACTATTTAATGCATGTCAGTTGCAGTGGCGGATCACCCCGTTAGGACTACAATGGACAGGTCCAGGGGATCCTGGTCCAGGGTGGGGTGGCTAGGGTGGGGCAAATGTTGGAAGCTACAGATCAAGTTAAGTTGTGCATCGACGTATTAACGAAATCGTACCTGGTGTTATAGCAATTCGGGAGGTTTTTTACTGTTCATTTTACCTCAATTTCAATAGCACCAACAATGCTTATGTAGGACAACAATTTGCACTGTAACGTGTGCAGTTGTATTTATATTGGTTTTTCTTGTCACATTTCGGAAAAACCAACATAAACACAACAACTGCGCAGGATATGGCGCAAATGGTGCTCTGATTCTGAAACTATGAAGTCTCAGACACAAACGAGTGTTGGATTTTCTCAACAAGGATGAAGACATTGGGATGATAAACAAACAACGAAAAGCAAATAAAATGCAAGTATTTTTTAAATCATTAATAATAATATTTTTATACTGTACCAATGACCCAGACTTAGCTGGTGCTAACTCTAAAATATTTAGGGCCAAACGCAAATTTTACCCCCCAATCCCCAAAATTTGCATCTAAAACCGAAAATTACATGTCCTATATGGTCCTCCATACTTTTACTTCACTGCGCATGTGCAGTGTCAAGGAGGTCTCGAAACTGCCGCCAAAAGTCATTCTTTGTATGGCCCTCAATACAGTTACACTTCACTGTTATTTGTGCTTGTAAATCTCAGTTTTAAGGATGACAGACGCATAATTATGAGAGAAATGGTGAAATGGTGGATATATGGTGGAAATAGAAGGTGGAGAGGAAAAAACAGTGGAAACAAATGTTCAGGGCTGTAACTTATAATTATTTTACGAAATTATTACATGTTACCTATTTTCGTAGCATGACCTTATTGTGGTCATTCTTGCTATGAATTTTCCATTGTTTAATCAGTGTTTCCTCTCTCCCTTTCCTTTATTCCCCCTAGCTATTCTCCCATGCTTTTGGCTTATTTTTTGTAATGTTTATTACTAAAATTTCTTGGGAGTTTTGGCTTGGAAACAGAATTATTTTCTGTTTTTTTCCCCATGTTTACGTCCTCACCCTAGGGGTGTTTAGGCGTTTTGGTCTGCATCTACCATCTGATGTTCTACAGTTTCTTCTCTGGAAGCCTCTGTTTTGCATCAGATAGTGTTTAAATTGGTAACTGATTTCGGGCCATGTTTGTTTTAGTGCCTGGAGTCATGTTGACAACTGTTACTTCTGATGATGATTACTTGTCTTCTGCTTAATTTAGTTCATAGCAAGATACATTAATATTGTCCGTAAGTGTTGCATTAATTTTTCAAAATGATTAAAAGTTTTGTCCACACTTAGGCTTTTTTGGGCTCAGGGTTCCCATTGGGAACTTGGGCTCTTTTGAAAGTTGTTTCAAAAATTTTTTTTTTAAATTATTTTCTTTTGAAATGTTATAATGAATTATAATATATTATGTATATTTATTTCAAGAGTTAGTGCGAGTAATATGACCGTGTATATTTTTTCTGGTTGAAAAAATATTCTTCAATCGTAATGCGTGGATATCTTCCTCTAATTCACAAGTTCATTGTGTTTCTTATAGTCAATGTAGTCACATTAATTCTTGCTCTGTGTGTGTTGATTGATATGACAACATTGGAGACGTGTGTCACGGTATTTTGTTGCGCTGAGAGGTCCATTACGGTCCTCTCTCCGTAGGGTCACTATATATTATCAGTTTCTTTTTCAGAACTCAGAGCAGGGGTCAGCCGAGTGGGCTACTTGGGTGAAGAAGTCGCCTTGTCATTCCTCAAGTTACCTTGGCTTACATTGGGGGCGAAATTCAAGTCGCCCTCCAAAACGTCCTTGGGAGACATGGCAGTTTACTGTATTTTCTTATGTTTTATTTTTTAAAAACACCCGCTTGCACATTCGCAAAAAAAAGTAAACACGGCTGCTGTTGAAGTCCATCACACAGCTATGAAAATAGCCTAAACTAGCCCAATTTTATATTTCTGAAAAGAATTGTAATGGTGTAGTCGTTCGAACAATTCGCCCCAACTGATAGCAACCAGCACAAAATGGCTATTTAAAAACAAAGTGCCAGCCAAAACAACGAATCACACAAGACACACATCGAGTTAATTAGAATTTATTAAAGTTAACCACCGTTTCAAAACAAAAAAAATTATATTGGAGACAGTTCATCCATATCGAAATTGCTTGCGGTTACGCTCTGTTCCACAGAAAAATTGGTTGCATTGAAATTCGCCCTGCAATTTGCATTGAATGTTTTTCTTTGAAAACTTGTGAAGTTGTGTTGGAAGGGGGTTAAATGTAATAAGGCTACAATAGAAATCACAGGTATTTGGATGGATAAGAATGGCAGACCTTCAAAGCACCAATCGCACGTGTCAGTGTAAGATGGTTGGCAGAAATTGTCAGTTTTCTGAACAGTGTATTATTACCCAGCGCAGCCGGGAAGGAGACAACTGAAATATTTTGTCATTTACCTAAGAAATAAATTAACTCAAATTGTTAATAACGCTTAATTTACGAAGGATATCGAAAACTTTTTTAACTACGCTTTTCAACTCAGGGCATTCAGAAACCATGAATGACCCAGCTTCTTATATGAACTTGAAATTTATTTTAAACACTTTAAATATTTTTTTAAAAAGAATATTCCTTCTATTAGAGAGAAGAACACTCTCACCATGGGTCGTACTAAATTTTAAATCCACTGCGTTGAGGCAAATACAAAATCAACCGCATGGTAACCTTAGTCATCACTGTTAGGCAAAGAATTGTGGGTATTCAGAAACCATGAACGACACAGTTTTTTGTGGGGTGGGGGGGGGGGGGGGGGCGGGGGAGGTGGGATTTTAACCTCCATTCTGTTATATACCATCTGACTTAGTTTTGTGTGTGTATGTATGTTTGTATACAATTGTGTCCTATATGTTCATTTATTTTGTCACGATGTCATATACGTTTTATGTTTTTTTCTGATTTCTCCTTCATGTCCACTGACTTCTCCCTCCTGGATCCTGACTTCTCCCTAAAGTCTCTGGAGGGAGAAGTCACTTCTCCCTAAAATCAGCTGCCAGGCTGACCCCTGACTCAGAGTGATGTTCCGTGATGTCTTCAATAACTGTGTCTCCGTCGTTGCAATATTAGGGCAAGCGGGAAGTGCTCAAGGTATTACAACAATTGCTGGGAGTTAGCTAGTTCTATCGAAGGCATTGTCGCCCGCTAGTCCGCCCGGTATCGTGACCATTCACCAGGAAAGAATGGCTCAGCACCCGGGTTAGTCCATTGCGGTCCAGGGAAGCAGATTGGGTGATGCGAGCACTATGAAACTTCAGATGTGCACACCCAGCAATGACGGATCCGAGGATAGTACGGAGGAAGCCTGTCAGTTCCCCGGACCGCGAGTGAGAGAGGCCTCCTCTTTCTTGCATCAACATCTGCGCTGCGATGTTGTTGTATGTTGTTCGCTTAGTCGGAGCTTACGACCATTCCTCCTGTTCGGGACGCTCCGTCGCATGACAGTCCGACGAGGCTGTTATATTGGCTTCCTCATCCTCATCAACACACACGACCGCACCTTGGCTATGTGACCACAGATTTCCAGGGTACGTTCGCATATTATATAAATGCAGGATTGAACGTCTCTGGTGCTCTTGCTTCGCCGACCAAGGAATACACGTCGACCAGGTCACTCCATCTGCTAGCCAAGGATACGAGACCTTTCCAGTTGGGACGTTCGCATATTATATAAATGCTGGAATGAACGTCCCGGGAGTCTCCAGCGGATATTTCACGTAGGACCGCGGCTCCACAGGTCTCATAGGGTAACATGAACTAGATATTGTTACCGTGATGTCTTCGTAAAGTGTGCTTCCGTTGTCACAGTCAAATGAAGAGTTAGCGGCAAAAGTGCTTATGTAGATAAGTCAATTGCCTGGAGTTCCCTAGTACGATCGATGGCGTTGGCGTCCGCTAACTCGCACGGTGTCGCGACCATTCAGTGAATGGCTCAGCTCCCGGGTTCGTCCGTTGCGGTCCAGGAAGGAGATTTGGGTGATATGAGCACTATAAAAAACAATGTGCACACCCAGTGACGACGGATACGAGGATGGTACGGAGGAAGCCTATTAGTCCGGATCCTAGCTCGTCCAGGTCCATCCGGGCTGCGAGCGAGGGAGGTCCCTCTCTCGTATTACAACATCTGGGCTCAGATGTTGTGGTACAAAACGTTCCTCAGTCTGAGTATACGTCTACTGCTTGGGACGCTCCATTATATAGACAGTCCGGAGAGACTGCTCTTTCGCCTCATCCTCACGGCAGCACACGCGACCGCACCTTGGCTATGTGACCTGTGATATTCAACCAACATCGCCGATCAGGGATTCTATGGCGACCAGGTCACGCCATCCGGTAGCCAAGGATACGAGGCCTTCATTCTCCGGACGTTCGCATATTAGAGGTATGCAGGAGTGAACATCCAAGGAGCTTCCAGCGGCTAAATCCTATAAGACCGCAGCTCCACAGGCATCTGTTACGGATATGCTATCGCAGATAGCACAAATTATCGCAGCATCCCAGCAACCGACAGTAACTCTGTCAGTTCAGGAATTATCCGACGAAGCTGGGTTGGTACGTTCCGCTGCAGGTTCAGGCACGGACGACCAAGAATTTCAAGTGGTCCGACAGGATGGTGAAAGGGATACGGATGAGTTGTATTTTCCCTTTTCGGAACAACATAATTGCCGTAGAGTGCATCCGGCATTATCATCGGACATTGTTCCTCCGGACAAAAATGCTGTGTTGCCGGATAAGAGACGGATAGCACCACTAGATATAGAATTCTTAATCAGTTTAGGGACATCATCCCTCAGTTTCCAACATAGTCCAGATATGTTTCACGGACATTTGATCTGTTGAATGACGCTATATTTATATAACTTGCTACCTAAATGGGCAGGTCAGGTTTCTTATTGGCAATATGCTCTACATCTGCCTTTCATCATTTCATTGAATATTTTGAAACGGCAGGACAGAGCATTCTGAGAGTTCTCTGCGTCTAGACGACCAGGTCAGGAACTAGTATTGTTTTACTGTCGTCTATGTCAATTCCAACCACGATGTTGGAAATAACAATATCGTCTAGCAGGGACAGCTAATTAGACGCATCATCGTACGCAGATCACCTTACCAGAACGTTATCATTACGTCTCAAAGAAAAAAGAATTCTAGGATGTACAACCTTCTTAAGAGTTCTTTCAAGGGCCTCACGTAAAACTCCGTCCTTTAGTGGCAATATGGAGTTGGTTAGACATGACGCGGCCCTGGCTACATCCACGCGTGTAGATAGTAAGGTAAAAAACTCTCTCAGAGTCGCTCCGGTCTCCGGAGAGTTTTCTTCGATGGCAAGCTTTCCGCAGTTTATGATCAGTTAACTAAGAAAGCTTTAGTCTCTCTGCTATTAAAATTCGCTTCCATATAGTCAGATTCGGCAGAGAAGAGTAGGACAGGCACTTGTGGGATGAATACGTCCAAGGGAAGTTCCTATAGAGGTTCCTATGCATCCTCTAGGTCTTATTCTAGAGACCGTCAGGGTAGCGACTCAGATAGGGGCCGTAATTCTGAACGAGACATCCGGTCAGACGCCCCTAGGTCGACGAGGCGAGGTGCGGGCCGTGGATGACATGGCTTCTCCTTCCGCAAGCCTCGCAGGACCAGGAGGTAGTGGTTTTAACCTCTATCGTGTACTATCAAGTTTCTCAATGATTTGGGATTAGATTACGGACATCCCTTGGATTCAAGGGGTGATTTCGGAAGGATTAAATTGTTCCTCAAATGAAATCCTCTGTTAACTCGGAGTCCAAGTTGGACTCAGCTTCCGTCAGTCAGTAGGATAGATGCTCGCTTCCATCAGAAGTCCAGTCTCTTCTGGAATGATCGCGATAGAGATTGTAGAAATCCAGGAATTTCCAGGCTTCTACAACCATCCTTTTCTGGTTCCAAAACCAGATGGCTCGTTCCGTCCACTCATATTCTGAGCTGGATAACAAGCTGATCGTGGCTCCAAGTTTCTATATGGAGTCCATCCGATCGGTCAGAGCGAGTATTCGGGTGTACGACTATGCTACATGCATAGATTTCCAGTTGCATACTTTCATGTCATGGTACATCAGGCGGTCAGAAAGTATCTTTGCTTCTTTATCATAGGAATTGTGTTTCAGCACCGACCAATGTGTTTCGGTCTGAATCTAGTTCCTGGGCTTTAACTCGAATAACGAACTCGGTAATGACTCATTTCCGAGCTCATTCATCTGCTATAACGTCGGCCTACCTGGACGACTTTCTTCAGAGGTGTGGCAACGAGTTAGCGCTTCAGAACGATGTGCAGATTCTGCTTCATTGATCCGACGTCTCGGTTTCATAACGGATTTGAAGTGCCAGGGTCTTTTGTTTCTGTAGTTCCTTATCAAGCACACAAACATCAAGAATGATGTCATTTTGGCTTGCGCTACGTTATTGATGAACATTATTCAGAATGCTCATATGCTAATTCTGTCCGACAACTCGACGGTATTAGCGTATTTTTGGAATTATGGAGGCACTCATTCCATCCTGTTATTCATGTTAACGGAAGGAATCTTTCGGTTGGTACTAGAACATCAAGTTCTTCTATTGGTCCATCATATTCCGGGTCGTCTGAATGTATTAGCAGACTCCCTTCACGGAGGGGCCGTTTGTTGCCACCAGAATGGACTTTCAACAAACCAGTATTCAATCAGATTGCTACCAAGGAGAGCGGCCAATGATCGACTTTTTCGCGACGCATCTCAACAATCAGTTGCAGACGTATGAGTCACAATGTTTGGATCTTCAAGCGTTTGCAGTAAACTCTTTATCGATCTTGTGAAACGGAATAATAAGATATACGTATCTTCCAGTGCCATTGATTTAACAGATATTGCTCAATGTAATTATTTCAATGCAAATTCTGTTGGTAGCTTCTCTAGATCCACAAAGACTGAGGATTAATTTACTCAGGCATCTGTTGTGGGACATGCCGTGGAAGCTTCCTCCACATTTCGGTCCATTCTATGGTCAGATGGATTCAATCTGCTATCAGTTCTGCTAATGATTATATCTTCATTCAGCAGTCTGTGCATTAGTTTTAAGCTCATGAAGTAAGAGTTCTTCTACATCATAGGCTTAAGCTAATAATGTTGATATTACAGATCTAATGAGGGCTGCATATTGGTCTTAGCCCTCCATTTTCACGATTTTGTATCTGAGAATATTGAGTCCTTTCTGCAGATCTACATTGTTTAGGTCCGTTATTTTTTACTCAGAATGTCGTCTACTAAACAGTGGCAACTATATGTGTATAGGCTTTCGGTTCCGGCAGTGACTCTGTCCTGCTGCCTTCTTTGCTCTGGAGTATATGATCCAGGGCAAGGGGAAGGGGGGGGGGGAGCAGGTTTTCCCTTGGGTCACCTGCTTTATAGTGTAAAGCAAGGGAATACCTCCCTTGGAGTCAGTAATTCTGAGTCAGTTCCGAGATGATTTTAAAGGGTAAAGCCTATGTTTACTCATCTGTGTAATATTTTTTAAGTGTCGATTGGTGTGAAGTATCTGTATATATCACGTGATTAATAGGGGGTTAATATACATTCTTCGAACACTTTTAAATGAGTATATAGAGTCTCATTTCGCTAGACTCCCGTATTTATTGGCTTTCCTGTAAAAAATATTAGTATAAAGGTTTATACTAGATGTTGTAGAGATCATTGAGGTTATTGTGCTCAATTACAGATTGGTGTTGTGTCTTTCTTTTTTGATACAAATAAGAAAGATACATTTAACCTATCTCTCCTTTTCTCATTGAGGGGATAGGTTTGTTATAGGTAATTGAGTCTGTTGGATTTTCCTTATGTCCTAGGCCCTCCAACCTTTTTACCAAGTCTGGGTCATTGGTATGGTATAAAAATGTTAAAAAATTTATCGTAATTTATATATTTTTTATACTTACCAATGACCCAGATGGGGATGGCCCTCCCAGGAGTTGGGAATCTTGCCTCTCCGCTGTGTACATAACGCTTACCAGGCACTGGTTGTAAGAATGACTTTTGGCGGCAGTTTCGAGACCTCTTTGACACTGCGCATACGCAGTGGAGTAAAAGTATGGAGGACCATATAGGACATGTAATTTTCGGTTTTAGATGCAAATTTGGGGGATTGGGGGGTAAAATTTGTGTTTGGCCCTAAATATTTTAGAGTTAGCACCAGCTAAGTCTGGATCATTGGTAAGTATAAAAAATATATAAATTACTATAAATCTTTTAACTTTCCTTTATTCTTTATCTTATTCAACACGTGGTAACTTGTGAAAACTTACCTATTTCCATTGCATCCCAAATTGGCAAATCGTATAAACTTGCAACTAATTCTTGTTGACTGTATATACTTGAAAATGGGTGTGCGACCTATACATGAGCTTAAGGCAATAGGGGGAATTTCAAACGTGAGTTGGGTTGGGGGTGCGACGTATACATGGACATGTATGGTATTTTTGTTATACTGCAATGAACGTCTGAGATTGACGGTGCATTGTTTACTTTTGAGAAAATCTCGAACCTCCATAAAAAAATTAAATGCGGGGGATATTTTTCCAACGCGGCAGTACCTGAGAACCAAAACACTTTTTTTTTTTTTGGCCTTAGTGTTTTTCCATAACATTTGTCTCTCATGACTTCATTCCTTTGTAGTGTTGATGAACCATGTCTAACTGAATGTGATCCCAAATACTTCTTTGAAACTCTTTGTCAGGCCTCTTGGGGCCTTTTGTTTAACTGGTTGAATGCTAGAAGCCACTATCATGGCTCTATTGAAAAGTGCTAGAAGACACTTTAGTGGCTTTACACAGGATACATTAGATTATTGTTTTCTCAGCTGCAGAAGTAAAAAAATTATATAAAATTGTTTTGTTACAATTTATTGGTGAGTGCCTGTGGGAGCTAGTGATCAAGTTGAACTGTCATTCAAGAAATGACAATTCATATCCAACTCCTGTATGTTGGGAATGAATCATTCATTTTTGAATGTCTGATTGCTTTGCTTTTATTAGCTTCAAACCTTGTGAGTGGTAAGTTGGGGTTACTGTATTGACCCGTGTCTAAGCCCAGGGTGTGCTTGGAGTGGGTTGGAAACAAATCGAGCGGTGGGCTTAAACACGAAAACTTGAGTTTTTCTTGATAAACGATATTGAAAAAATGACAATCCTACTTTGTTCACTTTAAGAATGAAATACCAAATCAACATTGGTTTTCAGTGTCATTTGTCAAATCACCAATACATACGTAACATGTTTTGCTTTCAGTGATCAATCATTTAAATATATTTACTCATATTTCAGCTGATCAGTGAATGAAATTTTGATTAAATCCATGTGTGTTGTTCATATTTTTTTTTCAGTAAACCAGAAAAAAACGTTTCTGGTAATTGTAGCACTTGCAAACAAGGATGAAACCAGCAAATTAAATGCCCAAAACAGCCAACTGTACAATTTCATCAGAGGGAATCCACTTGAAGTGACAAAATAGCATTACAACAAACCCAGTTTTATCTTTTTATTACTCAATAACACTAATTACTCAATAAAACATCAAATGAATAATACAAATATAAAATAAAACACATGATTGAAAAATGGCCCAAAATAGCACAGACCACACAAAGTTGTAATTTTGTTGGTGAGCCACACTAACTTGTGCGTGAATTTGCCCATCAGGTGACATGCAAAAAAACAAAAATTATCAATTTATGCGAATTCACCCCGGGCGCACAAATTCAATTCGTTCAAAGGAATTGAGATTTTTTTCCATGTCACCTGAGGGACTCACGCACTTCATATTCATGAGGATACTTATTCTCTAACAAGTTACACCACACTTTTGACTAGACACTAAACTGCCCCCCACACCCCCATCATGAACATCCAGGTTGGAAATAGTGATGAACCAGTAATCAGAATCAGCAATCAGAACCGGCTGGTGAAAGGACATCAGCTGATTATGACAACTAGCTGTTAAAAACTGGCAGTTTCCGGTTATTCCATATTTAACACTAACTATTAAAAATATCTTTGATATCTAGAAATTTCAATCAAGTTTCCCCGTTAAAAACGTGTAGTGCACAACAGCATATATAGGGATTTGCAGAGCTGAGATATTACGGGATTTACTATCTGCAATCGATACGAGATCGTCACCTTTTCCCTGCTGATCTTAGTCAGTGGCCTTCAATTATGGTACTGTACAATGTTAAATTGAGTATATGTATAAATAAAATGTGTTCAGCCAATAGTCTGTAGTACTTCATGATACAGGGCGGTGGCTCAGTAGGTAGAGGTGCAGGCTGCAAGCCGAGAGGTCCTCGGTTCGAATCCCACCTGCGGCAATCGCATTGTGTCCTTGGGCAAGACACTTCACCCCCATTGTCCACGTGGGGGCACGGTGACGCTGTGTACTAAGGCGTACTGCACGTCGATGATGCACCTGTCTTCAACCAATGCTAACCCTGCTTGTGTGGAGTTAGTATGTTGGGGCACTGACAGTTGCTCGCCATTGCTCGGTGGTTCACTCTGGGTACTCTGGCTTCCTCCACCCGTAAAACTGTCAAGGTCATGATTAGCCATTGTGCAGAAATATGTGACCTTAAACACCAATAAATAAATAAATACTTCATGATACAATCATCACAATACAATAAGAAATTAAAATTGGAGAAAAAACTAAAACAACACTCTTTTTTTTTTAATGATAGATGACTGTTACACAACATGTAAGTTGCATGACTGTCACAAATACGTTTTCAGTTTGTCAAGTTCAGTTTTTAATTTAGTTACTTCCCTTGATGTTTCTCTCCAATATTGATTGCAGAGTACATGTAAACATTGGTGAAACACATCAGGGGAGGTAAGTTGAAAAATGAACATTAAATAATAAATTCTGACATGTCACCTGTGAATCTGTAAACCATGTGTCATAAAACTTCACAACACACGTTAACTTTGAAGTTATTATTCAGTTAAGATATGTGTGCTCAGCATATTCCTGGTTAATACAGCCAAATGTATTGTACCCTCACACAAAACTGTATTAACACTATTTACCGGAATATCACACAATCTTCACAAGAGAACAATATTGTGTGATTGCATCGTTAATAATGATCTCCTCCCACCACCCCACCCCCCAAAATGTGAATATTCTTTTGGCTAATATTGCTTAGTGGTAAACATGCATACTCTGAGAATTTATGTTGGTATTAAGCTTTCGTAATTGGTGGTTTATCAAGGAAATTCTGTAGTATAACAGGCACCAACAGATTTTCTTCAGTGTCCTATTTCAGCAATTGGAATTGGCAGAGAAATAACCGGTAATCGGTTCATAGCAAGTTTTGATAATCGGTTCATCACCAGTTAGAAATTTTGAGTAGATCTGTGTCTTTCACAAAATTCTACAGTGACTGTGATCTAATAGCCAGTTGGAATATATTCACTTTTGAATTTTGTAAAAATCACATCAACAGATCAACTTCTTAAGTGTTTGCACATGCAGACGTGGTGGCGTTAGATAACCGGTTCTCATTAGATCACCGAAGTTAAGCAACGTTGAGCCCAGTTAATCCTCGGATGGGTGACCGTCCGAGTGATCGATTCAGACTCCTGTGCTGTGTCCTTGGGCAAGGCACTTAACCCCCATTGTCCACTTGGGGGCATGATGATGCTGTGTACTAAGGCGTACTGCATGTCGATGGTGCACATGTCTTCAACCAATCTAACCCTGACTGTGCTGCAGTGCAGACTTACGATGTTGGGGAGCTGGCAGCTGCTCGTCGTTGCTCTGTGGTTCTCTTCGGGTATTCCGGCTTCCTCCACCTGTAAAACTGTCATGGTCATGATTATCCATTTGTGTATAAGTATGTGACCTCAAACATCAATAAATAAATAGAGTTTGCACATAGCAACTGCCAAGGCCAATCAAATGAAATCTTGTAATGTCAGTTTACTCTGATCCATTGGAACTTGGGATATCTTGGTGGGGTACCATCGCCCCACTTCCTCTAGTCGGGTTGCACAGAGTCTCCTGGCTTCAGCCCTGCCGGGGGTACTTTGGGAAACTACTATAGGAAATGTATTGATACCAATACACTTTTAATAGTCGTTTCCCGTAGTACTCCAGGGTGTCATTCCTGTAGTACGCTTATGGGGATGTATTGAAGTCAGTACACTTTTCATAATAGTTTCCCTTAATACTCGAGGCTTCCATCACTGTGGCATGCTTATGGGGGTGACAATGGGGGATTTCTAACAGTAAATTCACTTAATGTCTTCCCCAAGGATGGCACCCTGGGGTACTCAGAAAATTTACTATAGAAAATGTATTGACGCTAATACTTCTATCCGAAATTACCAGAGTACCCCAGGGTGCCAGCCCTAGAGTAGGCTTATGCAATTTTCATCCAGTTTTAACTATATACTCTTCCATTCCAAAAAATTAACAATTAATTTACAAGTATACCTCGGGAGGTATTTTCAAAATTCTCAAAGTCTAGCTCTTCATCAGAGTCACTCCGATCTTTGGAAAACAACACACCAAGCTGTGAGTCATGGTCATTATCACTGTTAGATGACACTAGCTCACTATCATCTTTGGGGAAATTTCCTGTGTCAACACCGCATTTTTTATTCATGTAGTCTTTACTTCCATCTAAATTGCTACTGATATCACATGACAGAAAAGCTTTAATAATAGAAATGTCATCAATTTGTTGTCATGCTTTCCTAGTCCAATCAATCACGTGCTGTCTGGTTGGCTGAATATTGTTTCTACATTCATTTCTAGTGGAATCTTTTTCAAACCACTCTGTCCATTGCTCGCAAAGTTTACTCTTGAAAGCATGATTGACTTGTGTGTCCATTGGTTGAAAAAGGAGAGTACAACCACCTGGTACTAAAACAGCATCAGTGTCCCTCCTATCAAACAGTTCAGTAGTTTCTTTTGTGTAATGTGGTTTGTGAGTGTTTAAAATTACAAGCCTACGGATGTCATCCGTGTTGGGTACACACACTTTTCTTACCCAGTGTTTCATTTCATCGGATGTCATCCATCCATTAAGCATTGCAGATAATTTCAGATTTTTAGGAATATTTAAACTTCCCAACACATCTGGTCCTAATATTCCTTTTTTCTCTTTAAACATAACATAGGCTGGACGTTTCTCACCATTTGCCCTGGCAGCCAGAGCCTCTGCACATCCTTTTAGGCTACTCTGGTAGTTGGTAGTTGCAATTCTGATACTCTTTTCACTTTTAAAAGTGTTTGTATAGTTTTTGAACACTATCAAACCAGACCATAGCCTGGTCCATATTTACCATGTTGTGAAATGTATAGACATTTTTGGTTTTTAGCTTAACTTGACATAGTCGGAAGTCTGTTAGTCTGTGACGTCTGTTCACATTTTCCTTCAGCACGGACTACACCCCGCAGTTCTTGTCTGATCGTCACGAAATTTCATATGCAGGTTTGGGGTCATGTCTAGATGAGAACGTCCCCTTTTGGTCGCGATCGGGCAACCGGTATGGCTGCCCGAGCCCAAAACCAACAGACTTTTACAGTTTTCAAAATTGGGGGAGTGGGCTTGAACATGGAGAGGGCACCTTGTTTTCGAAATGCGGAAAGTTGGGGGAGGAGGTGGCGTGGGCAAAATCACAAATATTGGCTTAGACACAGACCAGTATGGTAGCTGACTGTGGGGGAATATAAATAAAAACAGAAAAAGGGCATAATTCAAGACATTTTTTAGCTCATCTGACTGAAGTTAGCAGGAGCTATTGCCATCACTTGGCATCTGGCATCTGATGTTTGGCATTTATTTATTTATTTATTTATTTATTTATTTATTTATTAAGGTTTAACGACACTTAACTGCCAAGGTTAATATTTTCTCAATGACAATTTTATGGGTTAAGGAAGCCGGATTACCAGGAGAGAACCACCAAGCAACGATGAGCAGCTGCCAGCTCCCCAACCTTGTAACTCCGCACTGCAGTACAGGCAGGGTTAGATTGGTTGAAGACATGTGCACCATTGATGTGCAGTACGCCTTAGTACATGGCGTCATCATGCCCCATGTGGACAATTGAGATTAAGTGCCTTGCCCAAGGACACAATGCGGGTGTCTGAATCGATTGCTCAGATAATCACCCGTCCAAGGACTACCCGGGCTTGACGATGCTTAACTTCAGTGATCTGACAAGAACCGGTTACAGCAATGCCACTGCACCCCTATTCATCATCCTTTAACTTATGAAACTTGTCTTCAGTACCACTGGGTCAAATTCAAATATATATGGCACAGACCATCTTTGGAATATACTCTTTCTGCTTTGTTCAAATGAAGCTGCTGCACACTTTGGGCCTGTTGGCAGTGGCAAAACACTTAGTCATCATCTTTCTTATACTTTATCAACTAATTTGAAGCTTGTCTTTTTCAAAACCACTGGCTCAAATTCAAACATAAATGGCACAGGTGATCTTTGAGTATACCCTTTTTCCTTTTGTTATCCCCCGCCGATGAAGTTGGAAGGGGGATATTGAAATGGTGTTCATCCATCCATCTGTCCATCCATCACAGACTTTGTCCACTTAACTCTTAATGTTTACATTGAATTTTTATGAAACTTGGTCTGAAGTATCAGTATCAAGTGTAGATATGTATGTGGTCAGGAATTTTCGGTGTGATGAATTTTGCATGGTTATGGCCCTTGGAAATAGCAAAATTTCCATCACAATGGCTTGTATGCTTAACTTCTATATTTTAGCTCACTTAACTGAAAGTCAGGGTGAGCTTTAGTGATTACTCACTGTCAGGCATCCAGCATTCATCATCCATGAACATGGTGTAGTTGCTGAACAAATTGTAGTTAAATTTGAGGTGATTGCTTGTTTTGTCTTCACATTTTGTTTGTTTTTTTTTCAAATCAACTTGCCCAGCCCCTCAGGGAGGGGGTTGGGGAAAATCCAAAATGTTTTAAAATCTTCTCATGAAGCAGTGGGTACAATGGCTTGATATGTGGTATGTAGCTTCTTTTTGAGGTGTAGAATCAAGTTTGTTCAAATGAAGTTTGTTGAGCAATATTTGCCCTTGTAGTGAGAGAGGCAAGATTTTTGGCCTAACCCAAATTTCTATATTTTTATACTATAAACCAATGGCCCAGACAAGCTGGTGCAAACTCAAAAGTTATCAAGGGCCAAACACAAATTTTAAACCCCCAATCCCCAAAATTTGCTTGCAAAACCGAAAATTAAAAGTCCTATCTCGTCCTCCATACTTTTACACTCCGCGCATGGTCAGCCATCAGGAAGTAATTGGAATTCGTGCAAACATCATTCTTTGTTTGGCCCTAAAGTCAGCAACAATGAACTGACATTTGTGCTTTAAAATCTCCTTTTTAGCCTGATTGTTTACAGTGAGGACTTTTGTCATGACTTTCGTCCATCAATCTGTCCATTTGTCCATCTGTTAACATTTAGAATTTTTGTTAAAGTTTGTGGTTAAAGTTTTTTACTGAAAGTTTAAGTGTCTTTTGTTTTTTTTTTTCTGTTTAGTCATGACTTTCATCTGTCCGTCTGTTAACATTTGGAGTTTTGGTTAAAGTTTGTGGTTAAAGTTTTTAAGTCAGCTTTAAAGTTTTTTTGTTTTTCTTTCTTTTAAATTAATATTACTATTGATTGTATCATTCTCATTATGTTTTTTTCATGTTTCATGTTATTTTGGGAAATATTTAACCCTTTTTTGTATGTCAATTTAACTTACAACTTCTAGGTTAAAGTTTTTGATTAATTTTTTTTTTTTTTTTTGTGGGGGGGGGGGGGGGGGGGGGGGAGGGGATGTTTAAAAATTACACCTTTATTTCTTCAAACAGTGTAGTGGAATGTCACCGTTTCTTATTTGAGACAATATCTACTATCTACTGAACATTTCTACAGTGATTTTCATTAATATCAGCATGATTTTAACCCCTTTTAAACAATATTTTTATACTGTACCAATGACCCAGACATAGCTGGTGCTAACTCTTAAAATATAGGGCCAAACACAAATTTTGCCCCCCAATCCCCAAAATTTGCATCTAAAACCAAAGAAAACATGTCCTGAAAGGCCCTCCACACTTCGCCTCTACTGCGCATGCGCAGTGTCAAGGACGTTCCGAAATTGGCGCCATTAATCATTCTAAGTTTGGCCCTTCATCAGTTAACATCTGACTGATCTTTGTGCTTGTAAATCTCAGTTTAAATGATGCCAGACACATAAATATTAGTGAAATGGTGATTCTAAGGAGGATAGAGAAGGAGGAGAGGAAAAAAATGTGTGACAGAATATTATCAGGGCTGTAACTTAAAATTTTTTAATGAAATTATGTTAAGTTACCTATTTTCGAGGCAGCAGCCATTTTGTTGTCATTCTGATTATTTAGTTACACTGTTTTTTAAGTGTTTTCCTCTCTCCCTGTCCTTTAAGTCCCCCCTTGCTATTCTCCCATGCTTTTGGCATAGTTTTTGTAATTATTATTACTAAATTTTCTTGGGAGTTTTAGCTGAATAACAGAATGAATTCTGTTCTTTTCCCCATGTTTACGTCTTCACCTACGGGTGGTTAGGCGTTGTGTTCTGCATCTACCATCTGATGTTCTGCAGTTTCTTCCCTGGAAGTCTCTGTTTTGCATCAGATAGTGTGTTTTTGGTAACTGATTTCGGGCCTGGGTGCCTGGAGTCTTATTTTAGTGTTTTTACACTTATTGTTTACATTTGCAACAGCCCTCTGTGTGAGGGGGGGATTTCTGGAAAATAATATCTTGATGTTATTTTTATCATAACTAGATACATTATTATTGTTCGTAAATGTTGAATAAATTGTTTAAAATATTTTTAAAATTTTTGTCCACACTTAGGCTTGGGATCCATTGGGGCTCAACGTTACTTTTCAGAAACTTGGGCTGTTCTGAAAAAATATTTTTTCGAAATATTTTGATTTCAATTATTTTTTCTATATTAATGGATCATATTATTATTATGTATTTTGATTGCCAGGGGTTAGTGCGAGTACCAGGACTTGTTTTCTTTTTCACATTGAAAGGATATTGATCAATTGTAATAACAGGAAGTCTTCCTCTGACTTTATAATCATTCTATATGTGGTCAGTGTACTCGCATTAACTCCTGTTCTGTATCGTATGATTTCGATGACAATATGGGAAGCGTATGTCACGGTATGTTATTGGGGAATTGGACACTCCGGTCCTTTCCCCGCAGGGTCACTCTACTTTATCAATTTCTATTTCAGACGATCAAGATTAGGGTGATGTATCTGTGATGTCTTCCAACAGTGTGCCTCCGTCGTCACAATTAATGAAGGGCTAGCGGAAAAGTGCTCATGTAAATACGCCAATTGCCTAAGAGGACCCTAGTAGGTTCGACGGCCTTTGACGTCCGCTAGCTCGCCCGGTGTAGCGTCCATTCACCGAATGGTTCGGCAGCCGGGTTCGTCCGTTGCGGTCTAGAAGGAATTTTGGGGTGATGCGAGCACTATAAATCAACCTAATGCACACCCAGTGACGGCGGATCGGAGGGAGAACGGAGGAAGCCTTTTAGTCCGGTTCATAGCTCGTTCCGGTCCATCCGGACGGCAAGCGAGAGAGGCCCCTCTCTCGTTCAACAACATCTGGCCCCAGATGTTGTGGTACAAAATGTTTCGCATTCGGAGCATACGTCCGTCGCTCGGGACGCTCCGACATATAGTCAGTCCGGAGTAGACTGTCAATAAGGCTTCCTCATTCTCATAGTTGCGCACATGACCGCTCTTGGCTACGTGACCACGGATATCCAGTCAGCTTCGCCAGTCAGAGATTCATCGGCGACCAGGTCACACCATCCGGTAGCCAGGGACACGAGGCCTGCAGACTCCGGACGTTTGCATAGGAAGTGTGTGGGAGTCAACGTACACGGAGCTTCCGGCGGCAGTGCACCGTAAGACCGCTACTGCACAGGCCTCGGGAACGGACGTGCTTTCCTAAATAGCACAGTTTATCGCAGCATCCCAGCATCAACTGAATCTGTCGCATATTTTTTATCCGACGATGCTGGGTCGGGACGCTCCGCGGAAGCGGGTACGGACGTCCGAAAATTTCATCCGGCTCGATGGGATACCGAAAGGGATTTGGAGGATTTCGAGCTCTCCCTTTCGGAACAACATATGCTGTTGTGTATGTCATCTGACTTGGTCTTCTACAGCTTCTTTCGTCGGACCAGAATGCTGCGATGCCAGATAAGAAACTGATAGCGTCGGTGGACTTAGAAATTTTTGGTTCGGTTCAGGGACATCGTCCCTCAGTTCCGACATAGTCCAATAATGTCACACAAACTTTCGAATTATTGAACGACGCTATATATATTATTATTTTATGCTTGCTATATCCAAGCATTTCTGGTTTCTTGTTCGCAAAGTTACGAAGATGTCTTTCAAAAGTGTGCCTCTGTTGTCATAGTTAATGAAGAGCTAGCGGCAATAAGTGCTCATGGAATATGTCTATCGCCTACGGAGTGACATTCGCTAGCTCACCCGGTGTAGCGTACATTCATCGAATGGTTCGGCTGCCGGGTTCGTCCGTTGCGGTCTAGGAAGGAGATTTGGGTGATGCGAGCACTTTAATTACTTTAGTACTCACCCAGTGACGGCAGATTGAGGACAGATCGGAGGAAGCCTGTTAGTCCGGTTCCTGGCTTGTCCAGGTCCGTCCGGGCTGTGAGCGAGAGAGGTCCCTCTCTCGTCCAACAACATAGGGGGCCGCATGTTGTGGTTCAGATATTTTACATTCGGAGCATATGTCTGTCGGTCGGGACGCTCCGTTATATTGACAGTCCGAGAGACTGTCCTTAATGCTTCCTCATCCTCACAGCAGGGCACACGACCGCACATTGGCTACGTGACCTCGAGTATCCGATCAGTTTCGTCATTCAGTGATTCCACGGCGAATAGGTCGCGCCATCCGGTAGCCAAGGGACACGAGGCCTATACACTCCGTTCGCTCGCATATTGGTAGTATGCACGGGGTAACGATCACGGAGCTTCCAGCGGCAATGCATTGTAGGACCGCTTTTTCTCAGGCCTCAGTGACGGACGTGCTATCCGAGTTAGCACAGTTGTTTCGCAGCATCCCAGCAATTGACAGTTTCTTGGTCGAATCAGGAATTATCCGACGGCGCTGGGTCGGTGCGGTCCGCGGTTGCATCAGGTACGGACGACCGAACGCTTTATAGGGTCCAACAGGATGGCAAAAGGGATTCGAAAGATTTCGAGTTTTCCCTTTAGTAGTATCGGAAGCTGCCTTTCATTTCTTCTGGCATTATCTTCCAGTGATTGTTATTTCGGACTTCATTGCTGCGATCTTGGATAAGAGACTTATAGCGTCATTGGACTCGGATTTTTCGATCAGTTCAGGGACATTGTCCCTGACTTACCGACGCAGTCCAATAATGTCATTACAACATGTGTTTTATTTTTCGACGCTATATATATACATACAAGCCTGCTACCAAGCATGATAGTTTAGTTTCTTGTCCACGTTGCTCATTTCTGCCGTTTTATCATTTATACGAATAGTTTATTTTGGCAGAGCAGGGCATACCGAGAGTTCATATGCGTCTAGACGGTGTGGTTAAAGACTGGAAATATTCTTTTTCGCCGTTTATGTCTTTTCCAACTTCAATGTTGGAAACGACATGATGTATAGTAGACTTAACTTAGACGCTTTATCATACGTAATCCGCCTTACTGAGGCGTTATCATTACGTCTTCAAGAAAAGATTTACGGGATATTATTCTCAATGTAATTTCTTTTGAGGGCAGTAGTTTGTTCACGTATAACTCCGCCCTTCAGTGGCTGATTGGAGTTGGTTAGACGTGACGCAGCCCTAGCTACATCCACACGCGTGGATAGTAAGGTTAAGAACTCTCTCAGAGTCGCTTCGTTCTCGGAGGAGCTTCTCTTCGACGGCAACTTTTCGGCAATCCATGAATTGCTCGATTTACACGTTCTCTTGTCTATCTAGTGTTACAAGAGATTCAGACTGGGGCAAACATTCGGTGGTTGACTCAGAGAGTGCCACCGCAGTTGCCGGACCCGAGTGTGGCTGTTATGACGGTTGCCAGTCAAACAGATTGGGATATAATACTGATCCCAACGGATTCGAAGTGCCAGGGTCTTTGGTTTCCGCAGTCTCTTAGCAACCAATTTTCTTCTGCGGAATAATGTTTTTTTAGGCTTGCTTTATGTCATTGCATGAACATTATTCAGAAACGCATGCCCAAATCCTGTCCTTTAATTCGACAGTAGTGGCGTATCTCCGGAACTAGGGAGGCACTCTTTCGTTTCCGTTATTCAATTTAATGGAAAGAATCCGTCTGTTGGTTATAGTACACCAAGTTCTGTTTTGGTCCGTCATATTCCGGGTCGTCTGATTGTTTTACCGGACTCCCGTTCACTTACGGGTCGCTTGTTGCTGTCAGAATGGACTCTCAACAAACAAGTATTCAATCAGATTTGCCATCTATGGGAGCGCCCAATGATGATTTATTTACGACACAGCTTGCTAATCAATTGCAGACGTATGTGTTGGCTTGTCCAGATCTCTGAGCTAATGTTGTTAACGCTCTATTGATCTATAGGACGGAATGATAGGATACGCGTATCCTCCGGCGCTGTTGTTTCAGCAGGTATTGCTAAGATAAACAACCACAATACATTTCTGTTGATAGCATCTCTATCTTCACAGAGACCATGGGTAATTTACTCTCTTGTCTACTGTGGGTCTTAACGTGAAATCTTCCTCAATGTGAGGATCTTTTTTCACTGGGTAAATCGTGTCATGTTTATCACAACCCGCAAGGTCGCAACCTTCATGTTTTCCGTTGTGTGGTCCGTATTGCATTGTAAGCATTGTACTGGACGAGCTTTGGACGCGATTTCTTACTATAGGAGATCCTCTTCTTCGCTATTCTATGCGGCTAAAGTGGAGGCTCTTCCGTTGTTGGTGTAGGGATCATTATGTTCATATTGTTGATCCCTCCATACTACTCATTGCAATTTTTTAGTATACTTGTTTCACAAGATCTACTGCAGCCTGTTATTATTAAGGTTATAGGTTTATGTTACCTAATACCTATGCACTCTACGATAGTTTACAATTGAGTCTTATGTCTCTTTATCTAAGTCAGTTAGTAACTTTTTGATAAATAGACTAAATAATGTCTAGATGAAAACGTCCACTTTTGGTCACGATTATTCAGCCTTGATGGCTGCGCAAGCCCAAAAACTTTTAGCATAGTCTATAGGTCGTATTTATGGAAGGATTTCATTGTAACTTGTTAGGTTGACTCTATATAGTGCCCAGATGATGACATCCCCTTTGGTTGTGATTGGTCAACTGTGATGGCTACAGGGGCCCAAAGCCCAAAAACCTTCAGCACACTATAAAGGTCATATTTATGAAGGGATTTTATTTTAACGTCTTAGGATCACTCCAGATGATGCCCAGATGAGAATATCACCTTTTGGTTGTGATCATTCAACCATCATGGCTTCCTGAGCCGAAAGCATAAAAACATTTAGCACAGTCTACAGGTCATATTTATGAAGGGATTTCCTTGTAACTTGGTAGGTTGACTTCATATAATGTCTAGATGAGAACGTCCCCTTTTGGACGTGATTGGGCAACTGTGACGGCTACAGGGGCCCGAAAACCTTGAGCACAGTATACAAGTCATATTTATGAAGGGATTTCATTGTAACTTGTTAGGATGACTCCAAATAATGTCTAGATGAGAACGTCCTCTTTTGGTAGCGATCATTCAGCCGTGATGGCTGCCCGAGCCCAAAACCTTTATCATAGTCTATAGGTCATATTTATGGAAGGATTTCATTGTAACTTGTTAGGTTGACTCCATATAATGCCTCAATGATGACATCCCCTTTTAGTCATGATTGGTCAGCTGTGGTGGCTTCAAGGGGTCCGAAGCCCGAAAACCTTGAGCACAGTCTACAGGTCATATTTGTGAAGGGATTTCATTGTAACTTGGTAGAATGACTCGGTATAATGTTGAGATGAGGACGTCCCCTTTTAGTTGCAATCAGTCAACCATCATGGCAACACAGGCCTGCAGTCCGAAAACCTTGAGCACAGTCCACAGGCCATATTTGTGAAGGGATTTCAATGTAACTTGATTGGGTGACTCGTTTTGAAATAATTTCACTGCAACTTGGTAACTTCCGTTGACATACATTAACTGTGAGGGCCACATACATTAACTACGAGGTCCATATTAACCCACCCCTCAGCTCTTTAGTACAGTGTACACCTCATATTAAAAACATATGCTATTAAAAACATAGCATACAGGTAGCTGAAATTAACATATTCCCAGTTATCACAATTCTTGTCTTATTTCATAATCCTTTCATAAACATTGGACGTTATTCTTTTCATCAAACACAACACACAGACAAGTTAAGCTACAGTGTCATTGACACTTTCATTTACTTCAAAGTATGGTTTATTAGTCCTTATTGAAACAAATTCATCAAGCTTGTTCCATTAGCAGGTCATGAGGTATGTTTTGGAGTAGAGAAATGAAAAAATAAAATGTGTATAGCAAATTTTGTATATCACAAATAAACGGTTGACAAAAAATAAGTAAACGGTTAACAAAAAATAGCTCCTACTATTTTGTGTCTAAGCATTGCCTTTGCTGGGACAGTCGGGCTGCATGTGTGACATCACTCTAGTTTAAGGATGCCAGACACAAATCCATGCAAGAATTGATGGATCCAATGGTGTTATTAGATGTTGGAAGTGTTCATTGGTGGTTTTAGATGTTCAGGACTGTAACTTTATTATAATTATAAAATTATTTTATGTTTCCCAATTTCAGGACATACGCTGGATGTCATCATTTTTATTAAGCCTCCCGACTTAAGTCAGGTGGCATATAGTGATTGAAGTGTGCATGTGTCCATCCGTGTGTGTGTCCGAGCCAATAACTCGAAAACTGTTAGGGCCATAGTCATCAGACTTCACACAATTATAAAGGACCATGAGAGGATGTGTCACACACTATAGCCAAGTTTGTACCTTCAAGGTTTTGGCATGAGATAACTCAAAAAATTTCAATCCAATTGTAATGTTTCTTTATATATATCTTCAGGTTACATATATCTTCAGGTTACTGATGTTCCGAGCTGTATAGTTTTTGGTGTAAATCTGTTATTTTGATCCTGAGATATTAACCCTTTATCTTTCAAATTGAAAATTCCTCCAAGCCCTTTGGCATTCGATAACTTGAAAAATATTGCTTGGATTGTCTAGTTACTTTGTATTTGTGTTCAGGTTACTGATGTGCCGAGCTGTATAGTTTTTGGTGTAAATCTGATAATTTGATCCTGAGATATTAACCCTTTATCCTTCAAATTAAAAATTCCTCCAATCCCTTTGGCATGAGATAACTCAAAAAATATCATTCCGATTGTCATGTTACTTCATATATGTATGTGTTCAGGTTACTGATGTGCCAAGCCGTATAGTTTTTGGTGTAAATCTGATAATTTGATCCTGTGATATTAACCCTTTATCCTTCAAGTTGAGAACTCCTCCAATCCATTTCTTCGGCATGCGATAACTCAAAAAATATTAATCGGATTATCAGGTTTCTATATATATGTATACAAGTTACTTATGTGCTGTGCTGTGCTGTATAGTTGTTTATGTAAATCTAATAATTTGATCCGGAGATATTAACCCTTTATTTATCAAATTAGAAGCTCCTCCAATCCATTTCTATATGTACCCATACCATGTATGGTGTAAATAATGTCGGCATTCAGGGTGGCCCTCTTTCATACAGCTTTCTACTAGTTGCACGTATGGGTACACATCTGACGATTTAATCGGCCTATTTTTATTATCACCTGTTTCTGATCCTGAATCCGGATGGATAGTGCATAGATAGGCTGAGATATGTCTTGCCGTCAAGACAATTATATCATTATAGATGCCAGAGTAGCCTTCTGTACAGTTACTGCAGTCTCTTCAGTTAGGCTCTGTCTGCTGTCTTTTGGGATTACAACAAAAAAAGATACTGTGCTTTTCGGTTTGTTTTTCCTGGGTGTCATAGAGTTGAGTCTTATTGTTACACCATAGTAGCCTAGCTAAAATCTTGAGTGAGATTTTTTCAGTATTATGCAGGGGCATAATTGAATTATCTCTTGGGGTGGCGGTCTCTTTGGAAATTCAGGGCTGTTTAAATAACGGCTCTTCATTCCCTACCTTGCGTGACAATAACTGTAAGTCTACATTAAGTGAGCCTTCATGGTCACAACTTACACCGATATATCTATCTTCACGTATATGAAGACTTATAAGCTATGTCTACCATTGTAAATCTCCCTAGTGAGATTCTAGGGCCTCAGTTATCAGCTTTTATTGGTCTTCACATACAGGAAGACCTTTAGCTGCTTCATCTAGGCTGAGTTAGTTGTCCTATTGGACATGATACCATTTGTTAGTCGAGGTTATTCTCTTCAAACCTGTATGGTTTGGTGGGAGTTATTATGTAAATGCGGTGTATTTGTTCATCACGTCCTTCTCTGCCTTCAGATGATTACTTGCCGGCTTTCAATGCTCACATGCATAATAAATGCATTTTTAGGCAGACACATTATTGTATGTTATGGACCTTAGAAAAAATGAAGTGTTAGTTATTGGAATTTATTATACACCTGAATGGGGTCGTCTGTGGGTTACCTCGGAAGTGTGTTTACTCTCCAGAGATCGTCCATTGTGATTCCTTTGGACATGTGTATGTTTTATATTATATCACCTGTTTTCAACCTATCTACATATGCCGACTCCAGTATACATTACAAGCAGGCAATATTAATTACCAGGATCACTGCGATAGCCTTAGCTTCTGAAGTGGCGTTAAGCACCAATTTATTAATAATAATTAATACCCTGGTGACTGTTCGACGAATATATAATGTTATTTGGTACCGCTTTTACTTATTCCAGAGTGCTCCCCTCTTTGTTTTTGAAGAAGATTCCTTCAAAACGGGATGGGGCATGATTTTTTTTACCTCTCCCACGGCTTGATAAGCGAAGTTGTTTTGTCTGTAGATTCTGTCTTCTCCCGTCTCCGTACGGGATCCCACGAGATTGTACGAGTTAACCAAAAGGTCATGTGTTAATTCGCCTTTGTTCTCAATGCACACAAAAGATTCAGGTCACTGATCAAATCAAGCATAATCTCTCTTTTTAAAAAGTTATTTTTTCATGAATCTTGGCTTACGCATTTTGGAAAACATGTTTATAACCAACAGAAATGGAAGGATTTAACTATTCAGGAGAATTGGTCGGAAAAAGGAGTTTAGTGAGTGGTTCCAGCACCCCGCAATTGGGAATGTCGCCATTGACTGTGAAACCAGTTTCGAAGACTGCTTCTGTGTTTGATATCCCGCAGTCAGGTGAACACAAAATCTTATCATTGACGGTGGATGATCAGGAAGGCAGGATCCAAGTGGTTGATGGGCATGCATCTTGTGGCCCAGATAATGCAAGAGGCGCTGCACTGGGGTCGAACACAAAGGAACTTCCCCACGACGCCATTTTGAATCAGATCAGTCATCTTACTCAAGCCATAACGGGACTCCAGCACACATTCCTCCGAAGTTTGAAAGTTTGGCTGCCGCAATCTATACACCTCATTCATCTGCGACATGGAGACGGGGAGGCAGAAATGAGTACGGATGATGAAAGCTTGTCGAAGGACCACATCAACGAGTTGATGCATTCCACAAATGTTACAAAACAGCGCCAGCATAGTAGTTTGGACCCACCGGAGAATGACCTGGACAATTACTTATCCTCTATTTACAAGGAACTGGAATTCGAGGAGGCGGGACCAGCTCTGAACGACCAACTGGCACATATCACCAATAGTTTGACTGACAAAGGCCTTAGTGAGGAACATCTAAAAACGGTCCTGCAGCAATACATGTGGCCTCAAAACGTCCAGAATCTTGTTGTCCCCATAGTGAACAAGGAGATATGGGGCAAAGTCAAATCTTCCTCCTGATCCAGAGATGTAAAACTTAAGAGGGCCCAGTTAAAATTAATGCAGGGCACCTATGCCAACTTACAAGTATTTGACAACCTGGTGAAGGGGCAATCTCGAAATACACCAGTGGACATGGAAGCCAACATAAAAACACTCATTGACTCAGTGAGTCTTTCAGTCTCAGCACACCATGACATCTCCATATGCTGGAAAGAGCTTTTCAAACCTGACTTGAACAATAGGTATGCTCCCCTTTGTTCTGCGAGCAACAATGACTCCACTGTGCTTTTTTGGTGAAGATCTGGCTAAATCAATCAAGGATATAAATGAGACTGATAAAGTTGGACGTGATCTCACGAGTCGGTATGGCTACTATCCCAAAGGAAATAGTTTGCCGGCAAAGGAAAAAGTCATTTTTTTGGAAAGCCGGAAACAACACCAACAGGAAGAAGCCCTACCACAAGAAGGACAAATGCTTCTAGTGGAGGATCCAACCAGTTCTTCCTCAAAAATGATGACCACGACCACCGTAAGGACACCTCCCACCACTATCACACAGGACAAGCATTATCAGGTAAGCAATTTTTTCTTATCCTGGTCTTCATACATTCAAAACCTTCGGTCAGAATTACACTGCCTCGTGAATAATTTCAGGGCAGGACAGCTGCTATTTCATGTCCACAATTGGCGCAAGATCACAGCAGACCATTGGATATTAAATACCCTCACTGATATTCACATTGAATTTCTATCTAAACCTTTGCAAATGTCTCCACCATGTACAATTGCATTTAACAAACAAGAACATTGAGTTATTTCCAATAAAAGAGTTATTTCCGATAAAGGGGATAATCGCACCATCCACATCAGATTGTGCAGGTGAATATATTTCCAATATTTTTGTCCATCTGAAAAAAGATGGGACATTTAGGCTCATTTTCAATCTGAAGCTTTTCAATGAAAATGTTGAAAAGAAACATTTTAAAATGCAAAGCCTACAGTCTGCCCTAAACCTAATGACACTGGCTTGTTTCATGGCATCGGTAGATTGGAAAGATGTCTATTATTCAATTCCGATAAAAGAGTCTCACCAAAAATATTTGAGGTTTTATTGGGAGGGGGTGAAATGGGCTTTCTTCAGGGCCCTGAATATTCACCCAAATTTCAAATGCATTTTACAGCCATTTACAAACCATGGGACATTTAAATGTTTCTTACATAGATGATTCGTTTTTAGTTGGTGAGGACTTTGAAGACTGTTGCAATAACATTAGGGACACAGTTAATCTAGGCCATGAGGCTGGTTTTATAATTCACCCTGAAAAATCTGTTTTGGAACCTACCCATGCCCTAACTTATTTGGGCTTCATTTTAGACTCCACAACCATGACAGTCTCACTTACGCCAGAGAAAGCACACGAGTTACAAACATTGTGCATCCAGCTGTGTCACAAAATTCATGCCACTATTTAGAGAGTGGCAGAATTGGTGGGGAAAATTGTTGCTAGTTTTCCTGGGTTTCAATATGGGGAAACTTTTTTACCGAAACTTAGATAATTCTAAAATCAGTACTCTGAAACAAGCCTTTGGCAACTTCAGTGCCTTGATGGTAATCTCTCCACAAGTTAAAGAGGACTTACAATACTGGATTGCTAACATGACTGAAACCATGTCCCCCATCTCCTGTGGCAATCCTGACATAATTCTGCAATCAGATGCATCAAATTATGCCTGGGGAGGGGCTTGTGGGACACAAACCACAGGGGAGAGGTGGTCTGAAGCAGAGACAGACCTCCACATAAATGCAAAAGAACTTCTTGCTGTTTGGTTAACACTGAGATCATTCTGTAACACTTTTACTTCACAGCACATCCGAATTCAGAGTGACAATACAACTACTGTAGCATATATAAAAAATAATATGGGTGGAACCAAACATCTTTGTAATGCCCTGGCTCAAAAATATGACTTTGGGCAATACAGAGACACTTGTGGATCTCAGCAACTCATATCCCAGGTGCTTTAAATATAGAAGCTGATATCCAGAGCAGGCTATATCAGGATAATACTGAATGGAAATTAGACCCAAACATTTTTCATCAGCTCACACAAATTTGGTGAATTCCTGATATTAACCTCTTCGCATCACGTCTACATTATCAAGTGGGTCACTAAGTGGCCTGGCAGCCAGACCCTGGCGCCCTAGCTATTGATGCATTTACATTCCCATGGCACCAAAACTTGATATATATCTTCCCACCATTTGGCTTGCTGGGGAAAATTCTACAAAAAATTGAACGAGATAATGCCGAGGCACTTGTTATAGCACCCTTTTGGATATCATAATCATGGTCTTCAAAACTTATCGATTGACGTTTCTATACAAGGACGAAACACCATCCGTTGATGAAGACACACTTGAAGGCCTGCAAATTGTCAGGAACACCCTACAAAGCCAGAAAATTTCGACTCGGGCTGCTGACATCCTTATGTCATCATGGTGACAGTCAACGAAGTAACTATACAAAACTTACATCCGTCAGAGGAAAACATTTTGTGGTGAATGGGGTGTTAATACACTGTCACCACCTATAGGTATGGGCTTGGAATTTCTCACCACCTTATTTGACCAGGGCCTGCAATATAGGGCTATCAACACTGCCCGTAGTGCACTTTCAACCTTTTTGATAACAGATGGGGGAAAAACTATTGGAACCCACCTATTGGTGATGAGATTTCAACGGGGTGCCTTCCAAGTCCGGCCTGCATTACCCAGAAGAAATCTAATCATCTGGGACGTCCAACGAGCACTTAACTGGATTAAGTCAATCAATATTAGCAACAAACTTTCTTTAAAATTACTGACATTGAAATTAGTAGTTCTTCTGGCTCTATTAATGGCACAAAGAGCCCAGATGCTACATTTGATACATGTGAATAATATTGTTCAGTTTGAGAATTACTACTTGATACACATTACAGAGTTAGTAAAACAGAGCCAGCCTGTGCGGCACATCAGGCCACTAGAACTTTATAAATTTCCTGACGATGGGGATTTATGTGTATACAGAACATTACAGGCCTATTTGCAGAAAACATCTCCAGTTCGTAATGACATACAAAATCTTTTCATTAGCTATGTTAAACCACATAAGGCAGTTGCAAAATCCACCATTGCTCAATGGATAAAAACAGGGTTGATAATGGCGGGAATCAACATGACCCTCTTCACACCACACAGTTCGCAGTCAGCCGCCTCCTCATTAGCTGCCCAAAATTTGTTGCCCATCTCTGCAATCTTGTCAACTGTGGAATGGTTCAAAGAAATCACTTTATTAAGTTTAATAAAAACCGATAACAAAACAGGGAGAATTTGCATCTTCCCAATTGAAACAGGTTACACAGTAATACATAGACAGAGACTCTCCTTTCGTTGCACTCTTTTCACTTGGTAACTGTCGAGGACTGCGTTAAACATCTCATGGGATCCTGTACAGAGTCAGGAGAAGACAGAATTGTTTAGTTAAACAAGACTTACCTGAAGGGTAAGGTGATGTTTGACTGTAATTCTGTTTTCTTCTGCCATAGGGAGAGATGAGATGCCCTCCCTACCCAACCCAAGTCGTGTCAACAATGCAGCACACACAATTGTGAGAAACCTGCCGCAATTCTAGTCTACAGCAAATATATGCACTTGCTCCATTGCAATTAGATTTATGTTTCATTCATGTATGTACATGTACAGGTATTTTACCGTTCTCTCGTTACGTTAAAGTATGACCTTTTGGTGAACTCTCACAATCTCGTGTCATCACTCCCTATGACAGAATTACAGTGAAACGTCACCTTACCCTTCAGGTAAGTCTTGTTTAACTAAACAGTTATATCCTGGTTACAGCTTGTGTTTTATTGTGTATGGTGTATGTTTGTGGGGGATAACCTCTCATTCTCAAATACGCCATCCTAATTTTGGGGGCTTAATTTGGACTAGCCTTAAAATTGGGAACTCGTTACATCCAATTAGCATAGTCTTCATGCTAAGACTACGGAATTACTTGAATTTGGCTCCTTATTTATGATATGTCTTCTCTATTATTGTATAGAGAGACATACATGTAATTCCTTTTAAATTTAATTTCCTTTCACCTTGGATTACAGGCTTGGAACTATGTTGGTCTAAGAATTCTGAAGTCCTAGGCCCTCTGTCTTTTTACGATTCAGCTTGTCTGGGCCCCATTGGTTTATAGTATAAAAATATGATAAATTTAAAGTAATTTGTATATTTTTTATACTTACCAATGGCCCAGACAGGTATGGCCCTCCAGTGAGTGGGCAGGGCACTCACACCTCCCTGCTGAGTTATTACTTAGTACTCTTTTCTACAAAGAATGACGTTGGTGCCCATTCCAGTCATTTCCTGACGACTGTGCATGCATGGAGAGTAAAAGTTAGTATATTTGCAAATATTCAAATTTTTCCAGAACCAATGATCAGAATCTTTTGATATTTGGTATAAAGCATCTTCAGGCAGTGTCAGATACAAGTTTGTTAAAATAATGCCCATTGGTTCATATCTGGACTCCATGCAGGAGCCTGAATTTTTAACTTAGGGCATTATGGGGAATAATCTTTAAAAATCTTCTTCTTCAGAACCATCAGTCAGAATTGTTTTCATGTGTGGTATACGTCATCTCTATGAGGGGCAGATGCAAGATTGTTCAAATCAATCGCCTCTGTTAATATTTGAGCTTCTTATGGAAGCCCAAAGTTTTAACTCTGTGCAATATGGGGGATAATCTTTAAAAAATATCCACCAGTCAGAATGCTTTCATATATGGTATAAAAAATCTCTAGGGTGGTTAGATTGACATTTGTTCAAATTGGGCCACTGGGTTAATACTTGGGCTCTTTGTTGGAGCCCAAAGTTTAATTTAGTGCAATATGAGAGAATTTCTTTAAACATCTTCTTCTTCAGATCCACCAGTCAGAATGCTTTCATATTTGGTATTCAACATTTTGGGAAGGGTCAGATTCAAATTTGTTCAAATCGAGTTCCTGGGTTAATATTTGGACTTCATATGGGAGCCCAAATTTTAACTTAGTGTAATATGTGGAAATATCTTTAAAAATGTTCTTCTTCAGATCCACCAGTCAGAATCCTTTCATAATTGATATACCGAATCTCGAGGGGGGTGAGATTCAAGTTTGTTCAAATCGTGTGCCTTGATTAATATTTGGACTCCAGATGGAAGCCTGAATTTTAACTTAGTACAATATGAGGAATTTCTTTAAAAACCTTCTCCTTCAGATTAACCAGTCAAAATCATTTCATATTTGGTATAAAACATCTTGGTGAGGGGGGGGGATGGGGAGGGGTGGGAGAGGGGGATTAGGAAATATCTTCAAAATTCATTTTTATCATATCCCCCAGTTAGAATGCTTTCAAGTTTGGTATACAACATCTCTAGTGGAAGGGGTCAGATTCAAGTTTGTTCAAAACAAGTGCCTGGCTTAATATATGGGTTCTCTGGAGGAGCCTAAATTTTAACTTAGAGCAAATTTGCCAAAATAAGGGAATTACTTTTAAAATCTTCTTCAATTATTATTTACTATTGTCATTATAGCATTATTTTCCTCTCATGCTTAAATATGACATCCATTATATCTTTTAATCAGACACAATATGCATGATTCTCCCTCTGCCTATATCTTATTCAGGCAGCTGTGTTACTTTGGTAAGGTGGGGAAAAAAATAAATTTTATACCAAATTTTATTTTTTATTATACTCACAAAAGTAACACAAAAATATTGCCCTCCAGGCAACATAAACTGTAATTTATATGTGTGAACTCCTCACTCTGATGTATACATGCGTTATTGTTTTTTAAATTTGGAAATTGACTTTATGCATGACTGTCAGTAATTGGACAATAGGTCATTGTTTCTTGTAGGATACCAGTCATCAGGTTTTGTGTACCTACACAAATTGGTACCGGGTGAACTTGATTAGATTTAAATTTCGTCTTTTGGCAATTTTAACCCTACTAAAAGGTTTTTTATTAGGATTCTCCAAACATTTGCCTTCTTTTCCAATTGAGAGTAATGAAGAGGATAAGGCCGTTGTATAACTTTGGGGGGATTAGTATAATAAAAAATAAATTTTGGTATAACATTTTAATTTTTCCGTAAGTGAGATTCTATAGTAGCGTAATGCTGAAGAAAGCTGACAAGAGATATTCTGTTCGATTGCAGTGCAGTGGCGATAAGGTTGAAATTGTATGTCCACTTTAGTAATCACAGAATTGTATAATCCAACAACCATTCAAGTGTAACATGCTACAACCTCTTTAGTTGTTTATCTTTTTAGGATTTAATAGACGACATTAATTCTGAATTGAGTGGAGATTACAAAGAAGCAGTTATGGCATGTTTTGTTAAGCCTGCTTACTATGATGCCTGGTGTATAAAGGAAGCTATCTATGTGAGTTAGTTTTTTTTTTTTACTTACTTTGATGAGTATATTTTTTTTACTTTGATGAGTATACTTTTTAGCTCACCTGACTGAAAGTCATTGGGAGCGATTGGCATCCTGATGCCGTCAACCAACTTTTGAAACTTGTCTTCTTCGAAACCACTGGTCCAAATTCAAACATGTATTGCACAGACCATCTTTGGAGTGTACCCTTTCTTCTTTGTTCATATGAAGATGCTGCCATCTTTGGGCTGTGGTTAATGTCCCAAAAGCCTAAAAATCTTTAAAATCTTCTTCTGATGAACCACCAGAGAGAATGCCTTGATATTTGGTATGGAACTTTCTTTGGTGGTGTAGATTAAAATTTGTTCAAGAGAAGTTTGTAGGTCAATATTTGGTCTTTCTGTGGAAGCATGCCTATTTTGGGGAGTACCCAAAGTTTGTATTTCAAAAACTGATGGGCTGATTTGAACCAAATTTGGTATGTAGTATAATTGGGTCATAACTACTTGATTGATATCAGAAAAAAAAAATTCACAGCCCTGTGGGAGCCTCAAGAGCTAAAAATATAAACAAATTCAAATGCATATATTTCAAAAACTGCACATATCAGAATATTGTGTTTTGGTATCCAGCTTCCTTCGGTTCAGTGGAATCAAATGGGCCAAAAAAAATTGCAGTCAGTTTTATATCATAGAGTGCCTTATGGGAATGCCCATTTTAACACTGTTGGCAATGGGAAAATGCAGAGTCATCATCTTTCTTGTACTCAATTAGCAAATTTGAAACTTGTCTCCTTTAAAACCACTGGGCAAAATTCATTCATATATGGCATAGACCATCGTTGGACTATACCCCTTCTACTTTGTTCAAAGGAAGCTGCTGCCATTTTCGGACTGGGGTCTAAAAAGCCTAAAAATCTTTAAAAAAAAACCCTTAAGAACCACCAGAGAGAATGCTTTGATATTTGGTATGGAAACTTCTTTTGGTGGTGAAGATTATTAAAGTTTGTTGAAGGCAAGTTGGTTAGTTAATGTTTGGAGGTGAAAATTGTACAAAAAAATAGTACTGATAAAGTTTTTGTTGTTTTTCAGCTCATCTTGACAAAGTCAAGCTGAGCTAATCTCATCGCTCTCCGTCCGCTGTTTGTTATTCGTTGTCCGTCGTCCGTCAACACCATGTTTTGGTCTTCTCCTTCAAAGCTTCTTGGCCAATTCAAGTGGAAGTTTGTGTGAGTGATGGTCCCAAAGGGACATTTCATTTTTGTTCAACTCAACATGCCCAACCCCATAGGGACGGAGTGGGGGAAAATGCTCCCAAAATATTTTTAAAATCTTCTTCTCGAGAACTAGTGTGTACAATGACTTGATATTTACTATGAAGCTTCCATATGAGGTGTAGAATAAAGTTTGTTCAAATGAAGTTCGTGAAGTAATTAATATTTGGCTTTGTAATAGGAGGGGTAAGATTTTTGGCCCCGCCCAAAATGTCTATTTTCTGAACCGATGGTCCGGTATGAACCAAATTTGGTTTGTGGTATTATTGGGTCATAAGTATTTGACCCATGCAAAAAAAAAAAATTCCCGAATCCCCATGGGAACCCTGGGAGCTGAAAATAGAAATATTTTCAAACGCCCATATTTCCCAAACCACATGGAACAGAGAGCTGTTATTTGGTATGAAGTATTCTTAGGACCAGTAGAATCGAATGGTAAAAAAAATTGCCATCAGTTATGTAGGGGGTTCTGTACTGGGTATCGAAAAATTGTCAGCATATTTGCAAAAATTTAAAAAAATCTTTTCTCCAGAACCAATCATCAGAATCTTTTGATATTTGGTATACAGCATTCATAGGGGGGTCAGATAAAAATTTGTTGAAATAAAGCTCATTGGATTATATTTGGGCTCTCTACAGAAGCCCGAAGTTTTAACATAGGCTAATATGGGGAATATTCTTTAAAAATCTTCTTCTTCAGAACCACCAGTCAGAATCTTTTAATGTTTGGTATACATCATTGTTATGAGGGTCAGATTCAAGATTGTTCAAACCAAGTCCCTAGGGTAAAATTTTATCTTTGTTCAATATGGAAGGTAATTTAAAAAAATCTTCTTCTTCAGATCCACTAGTCAGAATGCTTTGATATTTGGTATGCAGCATCTTCAAGGGGGGCAGATTCAAGTTTGTTCAAATCAGATCCCTAGGCATATATTTGGGCTCACTATGGTAGCCCAAAAGTTTACTTTGTGCAATATGAGGAAATTTCTTTAAAAATCTTCTTCTTCAGATCCACCAGTCGGAATGCTTTCATATTTGGTATACAACATCTCAAGGGGGGTCAGATTCCAGGTTGTTCAACTCGTGTGCCTAGGTTAATATTTGGGCTCGATATGGGAACATGAAATTTAACTTAGTACAATATGAGGGAATTTCTTCATTGAAAGTGTCAATGACACTGTAGCTCAACTTGTTAAGACATGTACATGTATAGTACACAGCAATGATAAACATCTAGGTAATGACCTGATAACAAAGGTACATATAAAGTATTGTAACGGTCTGTACATAAATACTGACCGTAGCCTGTAACAAATGTGTAGGTAAAGTATTGTAAAGGTGGGTAACAGTCAGATGCTAAACTAGAAAAGAAATCTTTGAGTCCCAGAGTGGATCTGACTGAACCCCAAAATATTTGTTCTCATAGCACAGTGATAACAAAGGCACCCCAAAACACACTGAAAACAAAGGTACCCAAGAAGTTTCGTGAAGATCAGTTCATAAATATGAGCTGTATAGAAGTTGTGACAAAAAACTGATTGGACCTAATTTTGGTACAAAATGGCCACCGGCAGCCATCTTGAATTTTGGACCACACACAGAAATACTCGTTTTTGTCCCAAGGTGATAACAAAGGTACCCAAAAAGTTTCGTGAAGATTGGTTGCTAAATACAGCCTCTAGCCCGAGCCGTATTAGCATTTGCACTTACAGTGCTGAAAGTAACACAAAATACATCAAAGTTAGTCTAATTTGTATAATTTACGCACGAGAAAAAACCTGTATTATATGTGATGTATCCCAAGGTACTAAACATTCATACAAAAAATTATTCAAATCAGCGCTTTCATATGGAAGTTCTGTGCAAAAATCTGATTGCACCTAATTTTGTACAAAATGGCTGCCAGCGGCCATCTCGAATTTCGGATCGGACTCAAAAACACTCGTTCCATTACGTGTACACTCCATATAAAAAAATTATTCCAATATCGACTGAGTGCGTTATGTATGATTATATAACAGCAGGTATTTACTCATTAATCAGTGTTGATTGGGAAAACACCTCGCAATTTACATAATAAGTTTTCTTCACTAAATCCTTTTTCTGTGCCTGAAATATTTTTGGAGAGAATTTTCTGGATCAAAAGAATCCTTTAAATGTGAAAATCGGTCCAATAATTCACGTTTTGTGTTCTAATAAATCTTTAAAAAAAATGTGAATTTTGACGATCCAGCGAAGCAGTGTGGCTCTTCCATCTATTGGATTTACATGATATAAAATAGTCTGAACTCACTTAATCGAGGTCATTGTTGTTGAAAAAAACATTCTGATTCTCAACCGAAATGGACGGGTACAGATAACTACACATTTTTCGTTTTGAACATACTGGCAATTTATCTGCTTTTCGCCCGGGATATAACATGATAATTCGCCCAAATGTTAAATTAAAACACATTTTTTATTCTATCTGACAGCCGCTATGGAACCCCAGACACGGGGAGATTATCTTCAAAACACGGATCAGATCCAATTTGGGTAAACCCGATCCGTGCTTCTCTCATCTTTTTCCTGGAGCTACTTCAAAACACGGTATCATAATTCAACTCGGGACCATTCCGATCGATGAAGTGTGTCCCCACGGGAACGAAATGACGCCACCCAGGAATACATTACTTGAGTTTATGGTCATGAGAACAACGTCGTGACATCTTATTCAACCCGGGGAACCGGTCATATCAGCGGTGACTGATATTGGTGATAAAACGAGTTTTGGCTCCCATTCTTTTTTTTCTTTTTTTTGGAGGGGGAGGGGGCTGATTTTGAAAAGATTAGAGCCAAAACGCATGCTCTATTCAATTCGGCGAAACTCAAACCGTTCTCACCCTAACTCGGTGGTAGTGTTGCGGCATCATACTATGATGTGGATAATGAAACAGTCCACCAATATTAGCAACAAATAATAAAAAATAAATAAAGCTTGATGAGACGCGTGTTCATAGCTAATATTATTGGACTACTTGATCAAGACATCGTGTTCAGCACTAAATATCCAAAGTTTCAACTAATGAAGTCTCTTATTTGTAGCTAATATCATTGGACTCGAGACCGCACAAGCACTAAATTTCAGGAGATTTTAAAAATGTTTCCTGTGAATATTTTTATATTTGGGGGATGTGATATGATGAAACATAGCAAGTGTTTTGTTTCTTTTAACATTTTCTTGGGGATTAACAACAAACAAAGGATTTAATTTAACACGCCACTGAACAGAAGTAACTAATTGAGCATAATTGTATACTGGTATGTCATATGTTCAACACCTTTTCTAAGGCTAATTTACTTATTAATCTGTCAAAGGGCCAAAGCATTTGAAGCATCTATTGAAAAGAAACCCATGCTAGCTGGGGAGAATTATTATTACCAAAACACCAACATACAGACGACAGCGTCTGGCCAAAATGTTATCAGTCTACCCAGTTTCCAGCCACGAAATTAAACATACTATTTCCAAGAAAAAACGTACCAAATGCTAGGAAGATAAATCCGGTGATCCAATAGTCTCAACCCGCCTACAGGACCAGGTGGAACTTGCCAGATAAATTCTTTAATAACAACTAAAAATTTGAATTTTTTTGTCTCAAAACAGAGCTTGGGACCCCTCAATGGAAAGACTCAAAATCCACTAGCTCGTTCCAATGAAGGGTCATAAGCTATGTTTTTGAAACAAAAACTTAAACATAATAAAATTTGAATGCAGATTTTTGTATAGCCTGAGTGCTGGCCAAATTCGGCCATTGGCGTTGTGAATTTAGTGAATTTCCATATTTTGTTTCGGTCACATAGTTTATGGTCCCTCATTGGAATGCTCCCCTCCCCCGTTAATGAGGACCACAAGCTGTAAAAAAAATGAAAAATATATAAAAATTTTAAGGGAGAATTTTTCCAGGCGCGGCGGATCAGATTTAAAAGTGGAGAGATTACACTGTCGATCGTTGACTCACGGAAGGCATGAATACGCCAGCCATGGTTACGGGGGGGGGGGGGGGGGGGGGGGGGGGGGGGGGGGGGGGGGGCAGAGACAGAGAGAGACAGAGAGAGAGTTTGTGTATGTGTTATGGACGTGGGAAGCAAATGTGGGCAAAATCTACGTTTAAGGGGCAAATACCTACCCGGCCCCCAGTGACGCCACCAATTTTTCATGCCTTTTTCAGATATTGGAAGTTGACAAGAAAAATCCCATTGTGGGTGCCTTCCACTTCCTAAACTGCACTATAAATTTGTTTACCGTAGGCCATGATTCGTATGTCTCTTGCTTCTAAAATTTCATGATTCCGAAGACTGAACTTAATTTGAAAAATCCACCCGAGTTGTTACGAAAATGACCGGAAGGAGTAGATGGATTTATTTATTAATTCTGTTTCATTCTCAATTTAGTTCGTCAAAAATAATTACTGAGGTAAACGTGAAGCAGCTTATCTGCAATGATATTAAATCATATGCCGAGTTAGTAATGATCCCGAGTCTGAAAAATAGGGGCCGCACTTCGTAAAGACAGGATGTATCGCCGAGACTGTCACATTATTGTTCTAAAAAACATAGCAACGCACAGAATTTGTTTTATTTTAAAATTCTTCCTCTATTTGGTAATTTTATTTAAAAATGTCTCGATGAAATGTTTCGAGAATGAAGGTGGACAAGATCATATTCGATGGCGATAAACTTACCTTTAATTATACAGGGGGGAATCCAAATGACATATCGGCAAAACATTTTATTTTAATACGGAAACAGGTTAAATATCTCGAAAAATATTGGGCGAATTGTTTAAATGCGGACATTATTCCAGGGTACAATGATCTGGAAAAGACAGATATAACATTTTTATGTCATTATTTTATGAAATGCAGGTTTTAGAAATTCACTGACTGAAGACCAATATTGCTAATCAGGTTCAGACTCTGGAAGAAATTTCTCGTCCAGCACTAATTGATTATGTAATGCTTCTTTCCTAACCGCACTTGGGTACCCCACTTTTCTACACAAAAAGTGGGGTACGCGAAGTGCGGTTTTATATGGAGTGTACACGTAATGCCCATCCCACGGTCATAACAAAGGTACCCAAGAAGATTTGTAAAGATCGGTTCATAAATACAGCCTCTAGCCCAAAGTTAAGCTAAAAATCTTCTTCTTCAGATCCACTCATCAGAATGCTTTCACATTTGGTATACAACATCTCTAGGGGGGTCAGATTCAAGTTTGTTCAAATTGGATCCATAGGTTAATATTTGAGCTCGCTATGGTAGCCCAAATTTGCAATTCCAAGAAATTTCTTTACAATTTCTCTTCTTCAGATCTAACAGTCAGAATGCTTTCATATTAGGGACACAACATCTCTTGGAAAGTCAGATTCAACTGTGTTCAAATCAAGAGCCTGGGTTAATAGTTGGGCTTTCTATGTGAGCCGAAATTTTCCATTTTGCTGAAGAATTGAAAATTTTGTATTCAGTACCCTCTAGAGGTGTGTAACTAAGATTAATCCACATAGGTTGTATCCAGGGGCTTAATAGGGGAGCTCTACATTTTACTTTATGATCAACTGAAGAAAAGGCATGATGCCCAGATTATTTTTGTCACTCCTGAGGGACTCAAGGATTGACAGTGCAGCCTATGGAGATGGCTTGCTTAATGTAGACTTTCTTGTTCTGTTCAAGATGAGCGCTTCAGGCCCCGTGAGGCCTCTTGTTTAAATATTGGCCTTTGACTTCTTTGTTTATAGATCTGAGAAATTATCCACCAGTCATTTCTAATAGAAACTTTCTGTTCTCAGGTTATACTGTATTCATATTGTGTTTAGAGTTGTCATTGCATTACCTCAGTTGTCTAAGAAATGCTGTAATAATTATAGGCCTACACAATGTGATTCAGTTACCCCATGCAAGCTTACACATTTTCTTGGAAATTTACATCCTGTTACATCTCGTATGTACTACACATGTAGGTGGAAATAAGTGCATACTGGACCATATTAGGGTTTGTTCCAGCCTCGTTGGGAAAGGGTCTGGGTCCCATTTCATTGGGAAAAATTTGTGTCATATGGCCCATAATTTGGGAATTTTTGAATATTAAATACATAATATTTTTCTACTATAACCCAATGGCCCAGACTTAGCTGGTGCTAACTCAAAAATATCGAGGGCCAAACACATATTTGGACCCCCAATCCCCAAAATTTGCATGCAAAGCCAAAAATTAGAAGTCCTTTCCGTGCATGCCGCGCATGCGCAGACGCCAGGAAGTGACCAGAATTGGTACCAACATCATTCTTTGTTTGGCCCTCAGTCAGATAACAACAAACAGACTTCTGTGCTTTTAAATCTCAGTTTATAATGATGTCAGGCACAAATCAATGGTTAATTTGGTGGATCCAAGGACACAATTGGATGAAGGAAGAAAGAAATGGTGGTTTGAAATGTTCAGGGCTGTAACTTTATAATAATTGTAAAAATTATTTCATGTTCCCCAATTTCGGGACATGGGCCTGACATCTTCATTAGTGCTAATGATTTTCCCACTGTTTGTTAAGTGTTTGTTCCCTCTCCTTTCTTGAAACCCCCCAGTTAAACTCCCAAGCTTTCTATACGCCCGTTTGAAAAACGGGACGTATTATAGTATGGCGTTGTCCGTCCATCTGTCCGTCCGTCCGTTTGGTTTCCGAACAATAACTTTAGTATTTGTTTTCCGATCGGCTCCAAATTTGGTATGTGGTTTAATCACAACAAAATACAGGTCAAGTTCGAATATGGGGTTGGTCTGAACAATTTTTGCCTGAATTATGGCCCCTGTTGGACTTAGAATTCGTCAAATATTTGGTTTCCGGATGATAACTTTAGTATTTGTTTTCCGATCGGCTCCAAACTTGGTATGTGGTTTAATCACAACAAAATACAGGTCAAGTACGAATATGGGGTCGGTCTGAACAATTTTTGCCTGAATTATGGCCCCTGTTGGACATTATATGATGTATAAGGTAAAGTAATTCTTGAAACCTCTCGCACTGATACATAATAGTGAAACCACTTTGGCTTCCTTTATAATTTTGCAGCATGACAAATCACTGTCAAGTGAAGCTAGAGAGGTCGAACAGGTTCACAGTGTGATCATGGGGTCTCAACCATATAAATCTAATACTCACTTCAGATATATTGCAAAACTACCATGAAACGTTGGAAAATGCAAATAAAAATGTATGAAGTTCAAAGAAAACACACCAATATTGTGTGACTTACTGCGTCAAATAATTAATTGCTCAAACAATTACCCAATTAACAAACTGACTAGTCAAATAAATCTCATGGTTTTGATGTGTTTTATTTAAACTTTATATCTTTCTATACACATGCCTCTATGTAAACCACAGGAAGTGAAACAGTACTTGTTTTCTTTGGAAAACAAATAAGATTTTACAGTCCAAATAGGATTCATTGACCAATGCTTGAGTTGGAAATCCTCTAACCTTAAACACCAATAAATAAATAACTAAAGATAGGAAGCTTCAGTGTTTCTAATATATATATATATCTATATAAATATGTTACAGTCAAACTGTGAAATCAAGAATTTTTGTTTGAAATTATTAAATTATTGAGTCCTTTTGTGAAGCTATTGTCCTTAATTTTTAGTCTTTTTCTCAAATGACTGAAAAATTTAGTCATTTCACAAAATCACTGATTTCAAAAGTCTGACCGTAACATATATATATATGCCAGTATAAATTTCTCGCACTCTAAAAAAATTGCAAATGTGTTAAAATGGTACAATTTGAACAGTTCACGGGCGTATGATGCAATGCCCAGCGGTGCTCTTGTTGGCTTGTTTTATTGATCATGCATTATACATCCAATGTATGGTTTTTTCTTCTGATGAAGATCTTGCTTTACATCGGATAGTTCAAAATCTGTTACTGACTTTGGGCCATGTTGCCTGGGGTCTTGTTTCTGGTTTTCATTTTGGCAGAAGTCTGTGAGTCTGTTCACATTTTTCTTTAGCACGGGCTACACCCTGTAGTTCTTTTCTGATCGTCACAAAATTTCATATGCAGGTTTGGGGTCATGTCCAGACGAGAACGTCCCCTTTTGGTCGCGTTCGGTCAACCGGTATGGCTGCCCGAGCCCAAAACTTAAAAACCATTAGCACAGTCTACAGGTCGTATTTATGAAGGGATTTCATTGTAACTTGGTAGGATGCCTCTGTATTATGTCCAGATGAGAATTTCCCCATTTGGGTGTGATCTGCCAACTGTGACGACTTCCCGAGCCCAAAACCCGAAAACCTTTAGTACAGTCTACAGGTCATATTTATTGAGGAATTTCATTGTGACTTGGTGGGTTGACTTCATATAATGTCAAGATGAGAAAGTCCCCTTTTGGACGTGATTGGGCAACTATGATGGCTACAGGGGCCCGAAGCCCGAAAACCTTTAGCACAGTCTACAGGTCATATTTAGGAAGGGATTTCATTGTAACTTGGTACGATAACTCCAAATAATGTCTAGATGAGAATGTCCCATTTTGATCGCGATCATTCAGCCTTGATGGGTGCCCGAGCCCAAAAAACTTCAGCATAGGCAAAAGGTCATATTTATGGAAGGATTTCATTGTAGCATGTTAGGTTGACTCCATATAATGCCTAGATGATGACATCCCCTTTTGGTCATGATTGGTCAACTGTGATGGCTACAGGTGCCCAAATCCCGAAAACCTTGAGAGGGTCCAAAATCACGCGCTTAGAGTTGCCCTCCGTGCCCCATGGGACACACCCATAAAAACACTCCACGACAGGACCGATATCCCCACCATTAAAGACCGTCTAGCCACCCTGGCCGTGAAAAATCATGACCGGTTAGCCGACAGCGAACTAATCTCCGAACTTGGAGTAATTTGCGAAAGCCGACAAAAGGGAATGACAAGGTGAACTGCGATCCCCTCCCCCCCCTCCCCCCCCCCCCCCCCCCCCCCCGAATACCCCTAAACTAAATTAAAATAAATAAGTCCGCAACCAGCGAAGGGTACAACAGGAAAGTAACACCCTCGGGTGTGGTCTAGTGTGCTAGACTTGTTGCCCTCTCGCTGACAGCCTCAGAAGCTCAACCCGCATTAAACAATCGCGATCCCCATCACCCTCAACTTCAAATAAACTTAAACTAAACCTAAATAAGGCCACTTCCAGCGAAGGACACAACAGGAAAGAAACACCCTCAGGTGTGGTCTAGTGTGCTAGACCTGTTACCGTCCCGCTGCAAACTAGGAAGTTCAGCTCACTTAAAACGCTCGCGATCCCCTACACATTAAAACTAAATAATAAATAGGGAACGATTGGGGTCCCAAGCACGAGAGTATGTTACTGCTCTTACGAATGTAAAGATTCGTGCATTTCATACTCTCCCCCACAGCGACAAGCACACACACAGTACAACACCACACGAGAGTATGTTACTGCCCTTACGAATGTAAAGATTCGTGCATTCCATACTCTCCACACACACACAGCAGACACCACAAGGACACGCAACTAAAGAGGTGCTAGTTTTATCTTTATAATTTACATATTCTAACGAAAACTAATTCTACCTTCTTCTTTTAAGCAGGTACACAGAAGATTTTTTTTTTTTTTTAACAGCACCCCAATAACCGCTACAGACAGTCTAACCATTATGGAAACAGTCACCCCCACGGTTCCTGAACATCCTCCGCTCCATCCCTAAAAGTGGTCAACCACTTTAAGGGAGGCGAGCGTTGGTCCTTCGTCCCACCTCTGCCCCTTTTTATAAGCGCATTGCGCATCTTTTTGTCCCAACCCAATAGGACTACAATGCAGGCCTGCCCCCGAACCAGGGAAGTTTGGGTCTTCTTCTTGGTGGTCCCCGAAAGGGGTCGTTGTTGTTTCCTTCAAAAGACATCCTATCTAACTGAGACAGCCTGAGGCAGATTATACTTGCCAGTGATGGCCATCACTCAATATCATCTCCGAAGTGGCAGACTATACTTGCCTGAAAACGCAGACCGACTGCACCCTCGGGGAGAGGTAGCACCTTTGTGAGAGGACCCAACCCCTCACACTGGTCCTCACCCGAGGGTTCAACCGACATCAGTCAAAGAGACCATCACGACGCCGCAACCGGTGACATCTGCCGAGTACCTGAACCTGTTCCTCCTTCAACACGAGTAGACATGTGGAAATTAGTCACTTACAGTCAACGAGGGTTGAAAGGGGCTTGTTCCCCATATCATCCCTGCGCGCCTTCGGCGCGTTAAACCATTCCATTCGGGATCATTACCTTGAGCACAGTCTACAGGTCCATATTTATGAAGGGATTTCATTGTAACTTCTTAGGATCACTCCAGATGATGCCCAGATGAGATTGTCCCCTTTGGTTGCGATCATTCAACCATGATGACTGCAAGAGCCTGAAGCCCGAAAACCTTTAGCACAGTCTACAGGTCATATTTATGAAGGGATTTCATTGTAACTTAGTAGGTTGACTTCAAATAATATCTAGATGAGAACGTCCCCTTTTGGACACGATTGGGCAACTGTCATGGCTACAGGGGCCTGAAGCCTGAAAACCTTTAGAACAGACTACAGGTCATAATTATGAAGGGATTTCATTGTAGCTTTGTAGGATGACTCCAAATAATGTCTAGATGAGAACATCCCCTTTTGGTCGCGACCATTCAGCCTTTATGGCTGCCCGAGCCCAAAGACCTTTAGCATAGTCTATAGGTCGTATTTATGAAAGAATTTCAGTGCAACTTGTTAGGTTGACTCCATATAATGCCTAGATGATGACATCCCCTTTTGGTCGTGATTGGTCAACTGTGATGGCTACAGGTGCCTGAAGCCCGAAAATCTTGAGCACAGTCTACAGGTCATATTTATGAAGGGATTTCATTGTAACTTCGTAGGATCACTCCAGATGATGCCCAGATGAGAATGTCCGCTTTTGTTTGTGATCATTCAACCATTATGGCTGCCCGAGCCCGAATACCTTTAGCACAGTCTACAGGTCATATTTATGAAGGGATTTCATTGTAACTTGGTAGGTTTGACTTCATATAATGTCTAGATGAGATCGTGCCCTTTTGGACACGATTGGGGAACTGCGACAGCTACAGGGGCCCAAAGCCTAAAAACCTTTAAAACAGTCCACAGATGATATTTATGAAGGAATTTCATTGTACCTTGGAAGGATGACTCCAAATAATGTCTAATGAGAACGTCCCCTTTTGTTCGCGATCATTCAGCCTTGATGGCTGCCCGAGCCCAAAACCTTTAGCATAGTCTATAGGTTATATTTATGGAAGGATTTCATTGTAACCCGTAAGTTTGACTCCATATAATGCCTAGATGATGCCGTCCCCTTTTGGTCATGATTGGTCAACTGTGACGGCTTCAGGGGCCTGAAGCCCGAAAACCTTGAGCACAGTCTACAGGTCATATTTATGAAGGGATTTCATTGTAACTTCGTAGGATCACTCCAGATGATGCCCAGATGAGAATGTCCTCTTTTGGTTACGATCATTCAACCATGGTGGCTGCCCGAGCCCAAAGCCCAAAAACATTTAGCACAGTCTACAGGTCATATTTATGAAGGGATTTCATTGTAACTTGGTAGGTTGACTTTATATAATGTCTAGATGAGAACGTCCCCTTTGGACGCAATTGGGAAACTGACAGCTACAGGGGCCCGAAGCCCGAAAACCTTTAGCACAGTCTACAGGCCATATTTATGAAGGGATTTCAATGTAACTTGATAGGATGACTCGTTTTGGAATAATTTCACTGTAACTTGGTAACTTTCGTTGATATACGTTAACTGTGAGGTCCACATACATAAACTGTGAGGACACATTAAACCACCCCTCAGCTCTTTAGTACAGTGTACACCTCATATTATTTTTTATCAAAAACATAGCATACAGGGAACAGAAATGAACATATTCCCAATTATCACAATTCTTGTCTTATTTCATAATCCTTTCATAAACATTGAACATTATCCTTTTCATCAAACACAACACACAAGTTAAGCTACAGTGTCATTGACACTTTCATTATGTATCTTTTTATAATATTTAATGTGAATTTGGTGGGAGGACGATCAACTTTATTTTGCTTCATTATAAAAGCATATTGCTCAATGCAAGGCGAAGAGGCCTTTCCTCTGATTTACATGTTGGTTGCCTTGCTTGTAGTCGATGTACTCTCCCTAATTCTTGCTCAACATGAGTCGCATGGGATGACAAACATTGGAGACGGGTGTCACAGTATGTTGTTAGAGGCGAGAGGCCACTGTCAGTCCTCTCACCAAAAAGTCGCTCTAGTTTTTTAGTTTCTATTTACAGAGGAACAAGAATGTGGTGATGTTTACGTGATGCCGTCAGAGAGTGTTCTTCTGTCATCACATTTAGATAGTCAATCAGAGCTAGCGGCTAAAGTGTTCATGAAAATTAGACAGGGCAATAAACCACAGCGTGGTTTTAGGCTAGTTGACTGGTGAAGCGGTTACTCCGCCCATGGGTACCGTGACGCCGGGTGTGTCCATTGCGGTTGAGGAAAGTAGAAAGGGTAGAGCGAGCACCATAAAATAAAAACAGGCTCACCCTGCAATGATGGAGAGGAAGAAGCCTGCAAGTTCAGCGGGAAGCTCGGTGAGGTTTGAAGGACCGTGAGCGGGAGAGCCCTCTCTCTTTCATAACAACATCTGGGGCCAGATGTTGTGGTTTGGAACTTGTGTCAGTCGGAGCATACATCCACGCCACCCTTCCGGATGCTCCATTCAGTTCACAGCCGGGGTCGGCTATAGTTACAGCTTCATCTTTAGCATCTACCAAGCACACAGGACTGCACCTTGGCTAGGTGACTTCAGATATCCAGCCTGCATCACCGAGAAGGTCCACTCTTCATCATAGAAGTCACACCATACAGTAGCCAAGGAGACAAGGCCTCATTCATCGGGACGTCTGCAGAAAAGAGCCATCTCGGACACACTGTCCCAGGAGCAGCCGGCAATCAAGCAGCAGAAGACCCCTGCTCCTCAGGCCTCCGTTACAGACTTGCTGTTGCAGATTGCGCAGCTCATCGCAGCATCCCAGTAAGTGCAGAAGCAGCCGATGGCAGTCTCAGAACCTGAGCTGTCAGATGGTGCTGGGTCGGTCTGGTCATCTGCACATTCAGATGCTGATGACCTTGAGTATTATTTGATTCAGTGGGAGGGTGAAAGGGATTTGGAGAATTACCCTGCCCTTTTGGATCAAATAGGGTGGCGATAGATCTAATGCATCAATACTTCCCTGAGTTTGTTCCTGAGAATCAGAATGCTGCAACCGCTCAAAAGTAGCACTATTCAGTAGCTAAGGAGACGAGGCTTCATATATCGGGACATCCGGAGAAAAGAGCCGGCTCAAACACACCGTCCCAGGAGCAGCCAGAACAGAAGAAGGCCGCTGCTCCTCAGGCCTTCGTAACGGATTTGCTTTCGCAGATTGCGCAGCTCATCTCAGCAAGTGCAGAAGCTGCCAACGGCAGTCTCAGAACCTGAGCTGTCGGATGGTGCTGGGTCGGTCCAGTCATCTGCAAGTTCAGATGCCGCTGGTCGTGATTTTCTACTGATTCAGACGAATGTTGAAAGGGATACAGAGGGGGATTACCCTTCCCATTCGGAACACCACATGGTTGCAATGGATTTAATCCATTAACACTACCCTGAATTTGTTCCAGTGAATCAGAATGCTGCGACTACTTGCAAGAAACCGCTAGCATTGTTGGATGCTGACTTCATCCAGAAAAAGAGGTCATATTTTTTCCAGTTAAGTCTAGACAGGTGTCACAGGCCTTAGGCCATTTAGATGACGCCATATTCAACTTTCCAGTGGGAAGAAGTAAGGCGGTTTCTTGTCATCATCTTCTGTAATTTTACCGATTGTTGAACTCCGTTCATTTATAACGGTCAGGAAAGATGTATAGAGAGTTCCTCTGCATTTGAATGAGCAGGCTAAGGACCTAGTTATGGCCTAACCTTCGTCATTCACTATTCACTAGGACACAGTTGAGACGGCATTTCTTCATTCAGAGCGAATTTAGACTCACTGTCTTACGCAGATCTCCTTTAAGAATTGTGATGCAACGTCTCTACGGAAAGGAATTTGAGGACATTCATACCTCTTTTAGAGTCCTTTCCAGGGCTATTATATTTATCACGTATAACTCTGTCATAACATTTGCCAATTTGGAGTTAATCAGATGTGACGGAGCCCTTGCATCATCATCTTTAATAGATGACAAGGTGAAAAACACTCTACGGGTCACTCCGGTATCAGAACACTAAGTTTTTGACGATAAGCTTTCATTGGCTTATGACCAAGCTACAAAGAAAGCATCAATACTCTACTCCTTAAGTTGGCATCGAATCGACCCGCAATAGCAGAAAAGAGTAAGGGAGGATGTCCTAGACAGAAAATCATCTAAAAAGGACTCCTGGCGAGGGTATAGGTAACCATCCTATAATTACTCTAGGGATCGTCATACAGCGACTCGGATAGGGGCATAGGTCTGGTTGAGACTTCCTGTCAGTCGTCCCTAAGCCGTTGGCTCGAGGCTCTTCGCAAAGGAGACGTAGTTTCTCCTTCCATAAGCCTCTCCGGTACTACAGGTGAGGGTTAGGGCCTCTATTGCTTAGCAGTTGGCGGATGGTTATCAAGATTCGCATCAAACTGGATAACTATTATAGAAGACCAGCAGGCATGAAATGTGGTCTCGGACGACCTACAGCTATCTTTCCAAGAGAAACCGCCACTAACTTAATGTCCGTGATGGTTCTTTTGACAATGAAAGTAATAGAGGTCGTCGAGAATCAAGATTCTCTGGGATAAATCTACAGTCACCTGTTACTCGAACCAAAACTAGAGAGCTCGTTCCGACCAATAATAGGAGCTGCATGACAAGTTTATCATATCTCTAAAAGTTTATTTATGTTAATCATTTAGTCGGTAAAAGCGAGCGTTCGAGTGATCGAGTATGCACCAAGCATAGTTTTAAGGATCCGTTCTTTCATGTCCTGATATATCAGAAAGTACCTACGGTTCGTCATCCAAAGGATAGTATTTCAGTTCCGAGTGATGTACTTCAGTCTGAATCGAGTGCCCTAGGCTTTCATTCGAATAATAGACTAGTTAATGTCTCCAACAGTGTTGTTCGACTGCCGTTACCCAGAGCAAAATTGGTCAGTTGTTATGCTCACTTTTGTCTACTCTCAGACGCATTAACAGCGAGGAATTTTATGCAACTGATGGGGTTGTTCGAAGCAGCTACAGATCTTATTCCAATGGGTCGCTTACGCACACGTCCCCTCCAGTTATTCTTTACCCAGAGCTGGAGTGTGAAGAAACATTACCTCAAGACCAGTATAGTTTTAACAGATCTAGTAAACAAAAGGTCCAGATTTGGGCAGATATTAAGTGGATATATTAAAGAGTTCCACTGCAACTGCCAGATCCGGCTTTCACGATTATGGCAGATGTGAGTCAATAGTTTATGGCACGACCCTGAGTCCGACAGACTCGAAATGCAGGGGTCTTGGGACCCTCGGCTCCTGGAAAAACACATAAATATCAAAGAATGATGTCATTATTGTTAGCGCTACATCAATGGATTCACATTATTTGCTGACTCGCTTGTTCAGATATTGTTGGACAACTCGATAGGGGTAGTGTACATCAGGAACCAGGGTGGCACCCATTCATTTCCGTTATGACAACTAATTTCTATTCTATTTCATCATGTATCATCATGTTCATCTCTCTATCTGCCATATACCGGGTCGTCTAAATGTACTAGGAGACTTGCTTATTGGAAAGGTCGCCTGTAACACTTGCACTGGACGCTCAACAAACGAGTATTTGGACAGTTTTGCTACCAGTGGGATCGCCCCATGATAGTTCAGTTTGCGACGCACCAGAACAATTAGTTACCATCATTTATGTCACTATGCCCAGACTATTGAGTGCATGCAGTAGACGCTCTACAGAATTCATGGGGATGAATGATAGGATACGCATATCCCCCAATTCATTTGATTCAGTAGATTACGTTTAAGATTAAACAGACTCGTTATGAATCCTACTAGTAGAACCTCTGTCGTCACAGAAACCTTGGATCAGTATTTTCAAGTGTCTGCTATGGGATGCTCCCCATAAGCTTCCTCCAAAAGAGGGCCTTCTTTCAGGGGAAGTTTTGTTCTTCGCATCCTTCTCCACCCACAGTGGCAAAATGGAGTTGGTTAGACATGAGGGAACCATCGCGGTTCCTATATTATTTGATGACTGGCACAAGAACGATTAAATAATGTGGGTGAGGAGATTTCGATATCACTTCGAATTCCCCCCCTCCCCCCACACACATACACACACTGCTTATGTATTTAAAGGCAATTACTGGGCAAGACATAGTTTTCTTCCCGCAAGCCTCGTTTAATTTAATGCTTACATACTATGCATTTGGGCGTGTTCTATGCGACCTGATGGGCACATCTGCTTTTTATGTGTACCCATACTATGTATGGTACACATAATGCCGGCATCCGGGGTGGCCATCCGTCGTTCGTCCATCCTTTGTCCGTCTGTATGTCCATCTGTCTGTCCATCCATCCATCTGTCTGTCCATCCGGCGTCCGTATATCCATTTCTTTGGCATTCGATAACTTGAAAAATATTGCTTGGATTTTCAAGTTACTTTATATTTGTGTTCAGGTTACTGATGTGCCGAGCTGTATAGTTTTTGGTGTAAATCGGATAATTTGATCCTGAGATATTAACCCTTTATCCTTCAAATTGAAAATTCCTCCAATCCCTTTGGCATTCGATAACTTGAAAAATATTGCTTGGATTGTCAAGTTACTTTATATTTGTGTTCAGGTTACTGATGTTCCGAGGTGTATAGTTTTTGGTGTAAATCGGTTATTTTAATCCTGAGATATTAACCCTTTATCCTTCAAATTGAAAATTCCTCCAATCCCTTTGGCATTTGATAACTTGAAAAATATTGCTTGGATTGTCAAGTTACTTTATAATTGTGTTCAGGTTACTGATGTGCTGAGCTGTATAGTTTTTGGTGTTAATCTGATAATTTGATCCCGTGATATTAACCCTTTATCCTTCAAATTAAAAATTCCTCCAATCCCTTTGGCATGAGATAACTCAAAAAATATCAATCCGATTGTCATGTTACTTTATGTATTTATTCAGGTTACTGGTGTGTTGTGCTGTATAGTTTTTTATGTAAATCTGATAATTTGATCCGGAGATATTAACCCTTTATCCATCAAATTAGACACTCCTCCAATCCGTTTCTATATGTACCCATACCTTGTATGGTGTACATAATGTCGGCATCCGTGGTGGCCCTCCATCATACAGCTTTCTACTAGTTGCGCATATGGGTACACATCTGACGATTTCATCGGCCTATTTTTAGTTGGATTAGTTTCCTGTGATTATTTGTTATATACGAGCGCGTATTAAAAAATCATCATTATTAAATTGCTACTCCTGAGTACCTTGGAGGCTGCATAACCATTCAACTGGTATTCAGATGATTACATGCTGGGTTTTAATGCTATCGCGCATTATATTATTAGTCTAATGCTTTATTGTATTTTGTGGACCATGAAATTATAATCTATTTCGGGGGCGGTCCGTGTCGGAGCCTGTTAATCATACCTACTTCCATTTCTAGATCCAGGTTTCTATTATGTTAGTACTCAATGCGCATATTCTCACATGTTTACAGTCGTAGATATCGGATAGTACACAGAGAGTGTTGTTACTGGAATTTATTGTACAGAGACCGCCTGTGGATTACCTAGGAAGTGTGTTTTCTCTTCAGGAATCGTTCAGTGTGGCTCAGTTGGACATGTGTATATTTTATATCACCGGCTTTTGATGCATCTGTGTATGTACGTTATATAGCAGGCAGTATTAATTACAGGTTCGACCCTATAGCCTTAACTTCTGAAGTGGCATTAAGCACCATTTATAAATCATGAATTAATACCAGAGTGCCTGTTCGACGATTATTTATGTTGTTTTTTGGTACCGCTCTTAATGATTCCAGAGCTCTCCCCTCTCTCTTTTGAAGATTCTTTCAAATAAAGGGGTGGGGGGATGATTTTTACCTCTTCTCTGGCTTAATGGATATGTAACTATGAAATAAGCTGTTTTATCCATAATTATATCCTGCATACAGCTGATGTGTTATTATATGGCATATGTTTGTGGGAGATTTTCTCTCATTCTCAGATATGCCATCCTAAATTTGGGGGCTTAGTCTGGACTAGCCTTAAAAATTAGGAACTTGTTACATCCTAATTAGCATTGTCTTCATGCTTAGAATAAGGAATTACTTATATTGGGCTCCTTATTTAGGATATGTCTTAGGCAGTTTGAGGTTTGGTGCAGGTGGATACGGCATGGCATTGTGCTCAGATTGGCATTATTCCTCAGATTGTAGTTCTGAGTTTCAGCCACTGATGGTGTTACCATCAGTGAGAGGTAAGGAGGCATAACACCGTGAAACATCTTGAAGTATTGAATTAACTTGTGTTTTTTCCTTCTGGTCTCAAGAGGTTCCCAGCCTGTTTCTGTGTATAGGGACTGTTTACTTGCACTTCTAGTTCCACCCGTAACAATACAAGCTCCCCAAGTACCTTCCGATCAAGTCGAAATTTTAATTGTCTTAGCAGAGCAATGCCATCTCTTCGAGGTTATTTCTGTGGTGTGTGACACCCAGTTGCCACGGTCGTTGAGGTTAAGGCCAAGGTGCTTGTGTTTTTCGACATTCTTTATTACTTGGGTAAACATTAAAGGAGGGGGATGATTTGGTTTTAAGGATTTGCGGCTGATCACCATTGATTCGGTTTTTGGGGATTAGAGTTCACTAACCATGTTTGGGCCCAATCCTCTATTGTTTTTATGTCCCTGTTAATTTTTAAGAATTTGCGACTGATCACCATAGATTCAGTTTTTGGTGGTTAAAGTTCACTAACCATGTTTGGGCCCTATCCTCTATTGTTTTTATGCCCCTGTTAATTATCTCAACAGCCATATTGGGTTGTTCAACTAGATTGAACAGAGAGGTATCATCGGTAAAGAGTCTAATGTTAGAAGTGATGTTGTCTATAATATTGTTGATATGTATCAAGAATAGCAGGGGCCCCAGGATAGAGCCTTGTGGGTCACCCGCAGATACTTCGCCCCACGACGACACAGAGTTTAAATATACATGTTGGTAGCTGCCAGGCAGAAAGCTGTGAGACCAATCCAGTAGAGGGCCTGTGATGCCTATTTGTTCAAGTTTGTAGAGTAAACCTTTGTACTAAACTTTGTCAAATGCCTTGCTTATGTCGCAAAAGACTACCCGAATTTCTTTCCCTTCGTCAAGGACGGAAATGAAAGTATGGTATATGTCAGTGAGCTGATGTACAGTTGAGTCGGATGGGAGAAAGCCTGATTGAAGTAGGTTTAGCAAAGAGTTACTTTGCAAGAATGCTAGAATATGTTTGGAAATACATTTCTCAAATACTTTGCTGATACAGCTCAGTAAAGTTATAGGGCGGTAGTTTGAAGGGCATACATAGCAAGAATATAAGATAAAATTAGATGAATTCATTGATATATTAAAGATGGGATCAACCTATATCATAGCAATGTATTTTCTAACCTGGACTCATCTAGCACTTGAATACTAGTAAGTAACAGAATAATACAATTTCTCTTCGTACACTTGAAAAAATGAGTTTGAAGGTAAGACTCATTCCCAGATGCAAGGAAATTGAGTCTTTCAGGTCAAATTTCACTTTGTACACTTGGAAAAATGAGTTTGAAGGTAAGACTCATTCCCAGATGCAAGGAAATTGAGTCTTTCAGGTCCAATTTTCAAAATTTTCTCACTCAAGACCAAACCTGCATGATCAACCCAACAAGTCCTTGATCTCTCAACTTTAGCTACAAAAAAGTTGCAAATCAGTTTCTTTCAATGAATCAAGGCCTGAATAGAGGCAGGGATGTATGAATAATATATTACCATTCTTAGCTGGTAGAGTGCTAAATTATTTTTGGTCATCAAAATTTGTTCTCCTTTTTATACCCCGACTCTCATTGGGGCATTATGTTTTCCCCATGTCTGTCTGTCCGCCATCCATCTTCTGTCCGTTAACTTTTGATTTCCGCCCCAGTAACTAAAAGAACTGCTTATTTGATCAAATCGTCATTTTGATTTTGGTCCAGCTAGCCAATTCAATATGTACGCAAACAACTGGTGGCTATTTTGAATTTGGTTTCCATCCAATAACAAATGAATGCTGACTTGAATCATTTTTATATGCCCTTTGTAAAAATGGTTGTATTATGTAAATGGGTGTGCCTGCCTACCTGCCTGCCTGCCTAATGCCCACCCGCCCACCCACCATCTACCCACCCGATGGCCCACCTGCCCAGCCATCTGTCCGCCCTTCTGTACGTAAACAATTGGTTTTTGGTTGCAACTGATAGCTCCAGTTTGAATTATTTTATTTTAACCAAAGTTGGTATGTGTATTCCCCATACAGACCAAGTTCGAATATGGGTTCTGTCCAATTATTTTTACTAGAGTTATGCCCCTTTTTCAACTTGAAATTTGACCTTCTATTAACATTTTTGGTTTTCGATCAGGGCAGATTTTCAAATATAGCAGATATATGATGAAAAATGGATCCAAACACATGAAAATGCTTATAGTACTTTTATGTAAGGCCTATATGATACACATGCATGACACACAAAACACATATGAATGCAAACATACATGCATACATACATGTATAAATTATCTTTGATGACTACTTTGTGTTAAGCACACATATATATTTATGCATAGGCACCCATGGTGTACATGTATTTGTGGCTTGGAAGCAAGGGGAAGTGTAAAGTACTGATGAGTTCCAATATAAACTTATCTATTGGATTCTCTTGTACTTTTTCAATCGGACCACTGCCTCCAAATTTTTTCTCTGTGGCAAGTTTGCTATAAAGCCACCCTCTCAGTGTAGTGCTGAGATGAAATATCATTCCTAAGTGAAGCTATACACGGTAAAATGTTTCTCATTTTAACTCTGTAAACGTGGAGTTGTTTTTTAAATTATGAGGAAATTATAAGTCCAGTTTGTTTGTTGTGAATTGGGAGACCAAGAGTGATTATTTTCTTTGAAATGTCTAAGGAGTAGTTTAATGACTTGGAAATACACTGCTTAAAAGTGTCCCAAAAAAGCCTTATAAATGGACATTTCCCCAAAATCTGAGTATCATATCTTTCTGGAGCTCACAGAAATTGCAAAGATGGCTTGTTGATTTTCCTATTTTTTTTTAGCAAACTATTTGTGCCTAAGATCCTAGTAAGTATTGGGTACTGAAACCACTTATATTTCATCTCAATACTACACTGAAAGGGTATAACCGAAGGTACTTGTCATAGAATACTTCTAGAGGTTGCGCCGAATCAGATTCCCACCGGTTTTTTTTAAATTGGATCTTGGGTTATTTCGATTAAAGTTTTGTATACGATCTCAACCAAAGTTGGTACATGTATTACCCAGATAATAATACAGGCAGGCCATATTCGAATATGGGTTCTGTCCAATTAGTTTTACATGAGTTATGGGCCTTTCGGCTTGGAAATTTTTTATCAACCTACCTGACAATTGTTAACTACAGGCTTGCACTACAGTGAAAGTCCCTAACTCGGAAAATATACTCTCTATTTTGATCTTTCCAAAGCGATATGGGAAAGAAAAGTGGGGCAAAAGCACCAAGAGAAAATAAGCCAAAACTGGGTTGAGTGCTACTGGCACACACCCAGTAGGGGATGCTATTCTCCTTGAACAGATCCACAGCTTCCGGTACCAGTGGACAGATGTGTAACAAATGACTCATTCTTCTTCACTCCATCATCTTGGGAAGATGTGCATTCATTTGCGTTAAGAAACAGAGATAATTCAACTCGTTGATAATGGTTACCTGTGACTAGAATTATGGATCTGATGATTGTATAATAACAGAACTGTGTTTTATATATTCTCGTTATTCAATTCAACCACATTCTCATTATGTATTTTTATACTATAACCCAATGGCAAAGACTTAGCTGGTGCAAACTCAAAGTTATCAAGGGCCAAACACAAATTTTGAACCCCCCCCCACATCCCCCAAATTTGCTTGCAAAACCTAAAATTAAAAGTCCTATCTGGTTCTCCATACTTTTACTCTCTGCACATGCATGTTCACCAGGAAGTGACCAAAATTAGTGCCAACATCATTCTTTGTCCCTAAAGTCAGCAACAATGTACTGACATCTGTGCTTTAAAATCTCTTTTTTTGAGGATGCCAGACACAAATCAATGCAAGAATTGGTGGAACCAAGGCTGTTATTGGATGATGGAAGTATTCAATGGTGGTTTTAGACAGTCAGGGCTGTAACTTTATAATAATTATAAAATTATTTTATGTTTCCCAGTTTCGGGACATTCGCTTGATGTCATCATTTTTGTTAATGATTATTCCACTGTTTGTTAAGTATTCCTTCCCTATCCTTCCATGAACCCTTTGTTTGATTCTTTTTAGTTCAAATATTCTCATTGTAAAATCCTATTAGTAGCACCTCAGTAGTCAAAGAAACCTTGGGTCAATCCGACCGTGGGTGCCGTGACGCCGGGTAAGTCTGTTAGTCAAAAAAAGAAGTGGATGGGGTTCTTCATGGGGAGGATGTAGTTTCTCCTCCTGTAAACCTCACAGGTCATACAGGTGATGTTCAAGTCATCCGTTGCTTGCCAGTTGCCGGAAAGGTATCATCTTCACGAGAAACTGGACAGCAGTCACGAAAGATCAGTGGGTGAGTAGTGTAGTCTCTGATGGCCTACGGCTACCATCCCGAGCAGCAACCCCACTAACAAGATGTCTGTGTTTGACAGATCTTCCATTGGATCCTTTCAAAGAGAGTCTCCCCTAACGGAGATACAGGCTTTAGATTAAGGAAGCAATAGAGGTTGTGAAGAATCAGGATTCTCAGGTTTTTTACAGTCACCTGTTCCTCGTACTGAAGCCAGATGGCTCGTTCTGACCAGTAATAGACTTGAGCTGGATAACAAGCTTATCGTGGCTCCAAAATTCTATATGGAGACCATTCGGTCGGTAAGAGCGAGCATTTGAGTGAACGACTATGCAGCAAGCATAGATCTAAAGGATGCGAACTTTCACGTCCTGGTACATCCGGCATTCAGAAAGTACCTGCGGTTCGCCGTACAAGGGAAGGTGTATCAGTTCAGAGCAATGTGCTTTGGTCTGAACCTGGCTCCCTGGGCATTCACTCGTTTAATGAACTTGGTAATGTCATACTTCTGAGCTCATTCGTCTGCGGTAACGTCGGCTTACTTGGACGACATTCTACAGAGATACGGCAACAGAATTATTCTTCAGAACGATGTTCAGAGTCTGCTTCTTTTGTTCCAATGTCTCGGTTTCATCGTAAATGAGAAAAAGTCAGATATAGCTCTGTCCTAGTTGTTCACACCCTTGGAAATGAACTTCAAGACTCATAACAATCTGGTTCATCAGCCATTACCCAAGGCAAAATTTTGTCAGTTGTTATGCTCACTTTTGTCTCCACTCAGAGATCTGGAGTGTGAAGACGCATTCTCTTGAAACCAGTATTGTTTTAATGGACGTAGTAAAACAAGGGTTCCAATTTGGGCAGATATTCAGGGAGTTCCGCTGCAACTGCCGAATCCAGCTTTCATGATTATGAAAGATGCAAATCAGACGAGTTGGGATGCTTCCTTAATTCCCACAGACTTGAGGTGTAAGGGTCTTGGTACCCTCAGTTCCTAGAGAAGCGCATAAACAACAAAGAGATGATATCTATATGGCTAGCGCTACAACATTGGATTCACATAATATCGGACGTCCATGTTCAAATTTTGTCAGACAATTCGACAGAAGTAGCTTATATCTGGAACCAAGGCGACACTCATTTAATGTCATTATGCGAATTAATGAAGAAGATTCTCCTATACATCATGAATCATCATTTTTATTCTTCTGTCCATCATATACTGGGTCGTTTGAATGTACTGGCAGTAAGGCTTCCACGTTTACACAGGTAAACGTGAACGTTTCGTTTATGGGCATTAAACGTTTACAGTTCTGGTAAACGTGTACACGGAATGAAGTTTTAATAGAGTAATTTCAAAATTGCAGATTAATGCAGAAAGTCAAAGAAACAAAAAAAAAAATTTCCAACTTTGCAATGCAATATTTTGATAATGCTTCAGAAAAACTGTGTACTGGTTCCGTCTGGCGCCGCCGCCACAGTAACTGAACAAAATCATCTTCAAATCATGTGATATCATATGTGACACAGTCACGTGAGCCACATGGCACGTGCTTATCTTTGGTGTTTCCTTCGAAACATGTGTGGGATGTTTTAGTTTATTCGGATTTACATGTATATTCCCAAAGTGAATTGTTCTCGATGATTTCGTTCACCTGACATGGATTATTAATTTTATTATTCACACATGGGATGATCTTAGGATCAATTTATGGAGTTTGACAGACAGACTGGCACTTGCGGTGTTTGAAAATTTGGATTCCCCTGCATGGTTTGTAGACTTTGTTTATTTTTGCGACATTGCATTCCACTCTCAAGTCCAGTATTGTCATTATTGTGCGCCATGGCAACACGCTCCAACATTACTGTTTGAAAAAACACAAGAAATTTCTCCCCGAACCCACCAGAATGAGCTCAGTGACCCCCATAAATTTCAAAATTTACCTGGTGGAGAATCCCCAGACACCCCCCCCCCCCCCCCCCCTCCTCCCCCATAGACTGAGCGACTTTGCCTTCGGCATCTGCATGCTGTGATCGTTCGTCTAAGTCGTTTTTGGACGAACTGTAAATCGTCTGTCTGAATAACATAAATTGTATGCCCTGTACGCAAAGATATGATGAACTATTGACATACTGTGTATTATTACACACTTCTATCAAATATTGACTACTTGCATTGTTAGTACGTGTAAACGTTTACGTTTCGTTTACAGACAGTCGTTTAAACGTTTACAATTTTGTCTAAACGTGGAAGCCTTAACTGGCAGACTCTCTTTCTCAGAAAGGTCTCCTGTTGCCATCAGACTAGACTCTCAACAAGCAAGTATTCAGGCAGCTTTGCTACCAGTGGGATCGTTTCATGATAGATCTGTTTGCGACACACTGTAACAATCAGTTACCGAAGTTTGTGTTGCCATGTTGAGATCGAGTGTACGCAGTAGACACTCTGTTGATCTCATGGGATGGAATAATAGGATATCCTCCAACTCTATTGATTTAGCAGATTCTGTTTAGTTCAAATAGTCTCATTGCGAAATCCTGATAGTAGCACCTCTGTAGTCACAGAAACCTTTGATCAATCTTCTCAGGTATTTGTGGGACATTCCCGAAAGCTTTCTCCTCGAGAGGACCTTCTTTATCAGGGGAAGTATTTGTTCTTCATGTCCTTCTCTGCCCTTTGTGGCATTATGGAGTCAGTCAGACGTGAGGGAGCCTTGTGGTTCCTATTATATTTGATGATGAACACAAGAACGATTCAAGTAATGCAGGTGAAGGGGTTTTGATATGATTTTGAATCCCCCCCCCCCCCCCCCACACCGCCCACATTACGTTTACACTCCATATAAAAAAATTATCCCAATCAGCGGGTATTTACTCACTAATCAGTGTTGATTGGGAAAACACCTCGCAATTTACATAATAAGTTTTCTTCACTAAATCCTTTTTCTGTGCCTGAAATATTTTTGGGGGGAATTTTCTGTATAAAAAAATCTTTAAAAGTGAAAATCGTCCAATAATTCAGGTTTTGTGTTCTAATAAATCTTGAAAAAAAAATGTGAATTTTGATGATCCCGTGAAGCAGTGTGGCTCTTCCATCTATTGGATTTACATGATATAAAATAGTCTGAACTCGCCAAATCGAGGTGTTTGTTGTTGAAAAAAAACATTCTGATTCTCAACAGAAACGGACGAGTACAGATAACTACACATTTTTCTTTTTGAACATTCTGGCAATTTATCTGCTTTTCACCAAGGATATAACATCATAATCCGCCCAAATGTTAAATTAAAAAGCATTTTTTATTCTATCTGACAGCCGCTATTTAACCCCAGACACGGGGGAGATTATCTTCAAAATACAGATCAGATCCAATTCAGGTAAAACCGGTCCGTGCTTCTCTTATTTTTTTCCAGGAGCTACTTTAAAACACAGTATCAAAATTCAACTCGGGACCATTCCGATCGATGAAGTGTGTCCCCACGGGAACGAAATGACGCCACCCAGGAATACATTACATGAGTTTATGGTCACGAGAACACTGTCGTGACATCTTATTCAACCTGAGGAATCAGTCATATCAGCGGTGACTGATATAGGTGATAAAGCAAGTTTTGGCTCCCACTTTATTTTTTTGTAGGGGGGTGGGTGGGGGGGATTTTGAAAAGATTAGGACCAAAATACATGCTCTATTCAATTCGGCCAAACTCAAACCGTTCTCGCCCTAACTCGGTGATAATGTTGCGGCATCATACTATGATGTGGATAATTAATGCTACTACCCCCCCCTCCCCCCCTCTTCTTTTTTTAAAGAACTTCATGAACTGCAACTGCAGGGAACCACAGGATCATTCTGGTTGTCCCTTAACCCAGCGTGAACCCCACGGGTGACACTTACAAAATAAATTTTAGGATTACAACTACCAATTTCCAATTTTGTCTCTAAACATAGCTTGTGCCCCTCATTGGAACGACTCATGATTTATTTACCAGTAAAACAGCGAATCATTCCGACGAGGGGTCATAAGTTATGGGTTTTTTTAGAGAAAAATTGTAAGTGTAATAAAGTTTGAATGGAGACTTTTGTAAAAAGTGCAGGACCGATTTTATCCTTGACGTTGGTTAAAGAGCAAACAGAAATTCCAAAATGGTCAGTTAAATGATACTTGCAGTCCTTCATTCTCTCTGTGCTTGGGAGGATGTGCAGCTGCAACGTGCCTCAACAGTGATGTGGTGCATCAAATGTGCTTTGCTGGCAAAAAATATATAGATTCTTTTTAAATGTCAATTTTGGCGTAGGCTTTGGGGATTAACAACAAACAAAGGATTTAATTTAACTGAACAGAAGTAACTAGTTGAGCTTAATTGTATACTGGTATGTCATATCTTCAACACCTTTTTCAAGGCTAATTTACTTATTAATCTGCTAAAGGGCCAAAGCATTTGACGCATCTATTGAAAAGAAACCCATGCTGGCTGGGGAGAATTATTATTACCAAAACACCAACATACATACGACAGCGTCTGGCCAAAATGTTATCAGTCTACCCAGTTTCCAGTCACGAAAATAAACATACTATTTCCAAGAAAAAACGTACCAAATGCTAAGGAGATAAACCCGGTGATCTATTAGTCTCCACCGGCCTACAGCACCAGGTGGCACTTGCAAGGTAAATTCTTTAATAACAACTGAAAATTTGAAATTTTTTGGCTCGAAACAGAGCTTGGGAACCCTCAATGGAATGACTCAATATCCACTAGCTCGTTCCAATGAAGGGTCATAAGCTATGTTTTTGAAACAAAAACTTAAGCATAATAAAATTTGAATGCAGATTTTTGTATCGCCTGAGTGCTGGCCAAATTCGTCCATTGGCGTTGGATGAAGGGCTATAGTAAATTTCCATTTTTTGTCTCAGTCACATAGTTTATGGCCCCTCATTGGAATGCTCCCCCTCCCACGTCAATGAGGGCCACAAGCTGTAAGAAAAGGAAAATTTATAAAATTTTAAGGGAGAATTTTTCCAGGTGCGGCGGATCATATTTAAAAGTGGAGAGACACCATACTGTCGATAGCTGACTCACAAATTCTGTTCCATTCTCAATTTAGTTCGTCAAAAATAATTACTGAGGTAAACGTGAAGCAGCTTATCTGCAATGATATTAAATCATATGCCGGGTTCGTAATGATCCCGAGTCTGAAAAACAGGGGCTGCACTTCGTAAAGACAGGATGTATCGCTGAGTCTGTCACATTATTGTTTTAAAAAACATAACAACGCACAGAATACGTTTTATTTTAAAATACTTCCTCTATTTGGTAATTTTATTTAAAAATGTCTCGACAAACTGTTTCGAGAATGAAGGTGGACAAGATCATGTTCGATGGCGACAAACTTGCCTGTAATCATACAGGGGGGAATCCAAATGATATATCGGAAAAACATTTTATTTTAATAAGGAAACAAGTTCAATATCTCGAACAATACTGGGTGAATTATTTAAAATCTGACATTATTCCGGGGTACAATGATCTGGAAAAGACAGATATGGTATTTTTATATCATTATTTTATGAAATGCAGGTTTTAGAAATTCGCTGACTGAAGACTAATATTGCTAATCAGATTGAGACTCTGGAAGAAATTTCTCATCGAGCACTAATTGATTATGTAATGCTTCTCTCCTAACCGCACTTGGGTACCCTACTTTTCTAAACAAAAAGTGGGGTACGCGAAGTGCGGTTTTATATGGAGTGTGCACGTAATAATGTGTGAAGAGGCGATTATATAGTTTTCTTCCCATAAGCCTTGTATGCATTCAAGTACATACATGCATTTCATGACTTCTCTATTGACGGCTGGGTCGTGTTCTATGGCAACCTCATGGGCACATCCACTTTCTGGTTGGTTGGTTTCCTGTGGTTGTTTGTCTATATGTCATATATGAGCATATGATTCATCATTTATAATTTGAAAGCCTTTGGGTACCTGGGAGGCTGTCTAGTCAGTTAACTGGTATTCAGATTGCACGTGGGATTTCAGTGCTCATGTGCATAATAATCGCATTATTAGGCAAATGCATTATTGTATGTTAAGGACCTTAGAAACTATGAATTATTTTGGGGGCGGTCCATGGTGAGTCTGTTAATCATAGCTCGATCCATTTCTAGATCCAGGTTTCTATTAATGGCGGTACACAAATACATCTTGTCTTACACTCTTGTATATTCGCTCATTTCCAGGAACATAGATATCGGATAGTACACGTCTGGGAGGGTTATTTACTGGAATTTATTGATCACCGCTATAGCCTTAGCTTCTGAAGTGAAGGTTTGTGGGGGCAAGCCTCTCATTCTCAAATATGCCATCCTAATTTCTGGGGCTTAGTCCGGACTAGCCTTAAAAATTGGGAACTCGTTACATCCAATTAGCTTAGTCTTCATGCAATGAATGCAGAAGTACTTGAATTTGGCTCCTTATTGATATGTCTTCTCTATTACTATATAGAGAGACATACATGTAATTCCTTTTAAATTTATTTTCCTTTCTCCTTGGATTACAGACTATGGAACTATGTTGGTCTGCTAATTCGGAAGCCCAGGCCCTCCGCCTTTTTACGATTCGGCTAAGTCTGGGCCATTGGGTGACAGTATAAAAATATTATAAATTTAAAGTAATTTGTATATTTTTTATACTTAACAATGGCCCAGACGGGTATTGCCTTCCCATGAGTGGGCACTCATACCTCTCCGCTGAGTTATTATGTGGTACTCTTTTCTACAAAAAATGATGTTGGTGCTAATTTTGGTCACTTCCTGGCGACTGCGCATGCGCAGAGAGTAAAAGTATGGAGGACTAGATAGGACTTTTAATTTTCAGTTTTGCAAGCAAATTTTGGGGATTGGGCGGGAGGGGGCTCAAAATTTGTGTTTGGCCCTTGATAACTTTGAGTTTGCACCAGCTAAGCCTGGGTCATCAGTATGTATAAAAAAATACAAATTACTTCAAATTTATAATTTTTTTATATTCTCCATGTTCGCGTGTGACTTTTGCAGACCATGTGATTCAGACATTATAATTTTTGTTAATAAATTTATGTTATCCTTTTGGATATTATTATTATTATTATTGGAGTTAAGTGTCAGTCGGGGGCAGGATTTCTCCTCTCCGTTGAGGATAGAATTTCAGTTTTTTTGGTTCCTGTCGATCGCCTAGGTTCAATTGTGTTCCCACCGGTCCTTTAATTTCTGCCACCTTTCTCTCGTAGTTGGGTGTGTTCTACTTCTTTCTAGATCTGTTGAGTTCACCTTTTCTTCTACTGCTCTTACCTGTTATGCCCAGGACTGTTTCTTGTGGGCAGTGCCTTTTGCCGAAGCATGTGGACGATTCCCATGCTTCTTTTTCCACTTGTAATGGTGTTCTTCAGATCGACCCTGTGGGCTCTGTGGGTCTTGGTCATCCACCTTTTGGGCTTCTGTGTACCATGTGGTGCGTTCTCGTAACCATTCCTCCCACACCCGCAGGAAAGGGGAATGCTGTCGTTAGGGGTCTCCCAACATGACCACGTCTGGTGAGAGTTATCCATGGGGGATGTGCAATCTTTTCCTCTTGTGGATACTGCAGGAGCTGTTGAGTTGTCCGGTGAAGAGATGCCATGTTCTGGGACTGTGGTTCCTCTCCAGTTGACATCTGACGCTATCACTAGGGTTGTGACTCCTCCTTTAGAGCCAAGATTGTTGCTCTCTCCACCTTTCCAATGGTTTCAACAGCTCCTGATGATCTGCTGCTACTGCTGTTCCATTTGCAACGCCTTTGGTCACCGTTTCAGCTGGCCTCAGCTTATCCCTGCAGGGTTCTGCAGAGATGTCTGGTAGTGTGGACATGGTATATCTGCCTCAGCCATCCCTGAATTCAACTCGGCGAAGTCGGAAGGGGCTGACAGCCGAATCCTCTGCTGTTGTCTCTCAGCTGCCGAGCCCAACAGCTTTTTCATTCATTGGATTCAGATGTTCATGGTGGGGTCACCATGGACTCGATTGCATTTCCGTCCATGCACTCTGGTCTGCAGCCAGTTTTGCTGGACCGATACATTTTGTGCAGCCTGGACCTTGTGTCGCTCAGGGGTCCACCACGACTTTCCTGAGTTCCTGCACTTCAGATCCTGGGGGTATTTCATACCCCCTATAAGCATCTGTATTCAGATGTTTCGGCTACCACCATCACCCCACGTCGGGTGTACTAGAGGATTATGACCTTCGCTGGTTAAAAGGGTCAGGAGTAAAGTAACTTTGCCAGGTCATTCCCATGTTGAACTGGCTGACATGGGCCGTAAGCTTAGGAAGGCCCTCTCCTTGCTCATGCAGGTTCTTTCCAAGAGCTTTCCCATTGCCTCCAGCAAGGCTACTAGTGGTTTCTGGGCATGCCTTGTGGCTGGAAGCAGGCCACTTTCTGATCCCCCTGGCATGCCTACACCATGGGCGGCATCAGCTTGTTTTCCTGTGAGGGGCTATGTGTCTTCTGACTCAGAGGATGGGTCAGACATACCTGACGTCGAGAGCCAACATTCTTCTGACTTGGGGGCAGCTCTTGACTTTGTGTTTGAGTTCCTTCCGGATCTCAAACCATCAGCCCAGCCGACTTTGTCAGCCAGACCACGATCATTGGTTGCGCGCCTACAGCCCATTGGGCAATCCGTTTCTGGGTACCTTCGACCATGCCAGTCAGTAGTTGAAGGTGGTTGAAGTGATTGCAGCTTTGTACTCTAAGCTAAGCTCCAAGGCTATGAAGACTTCTTTCTTCACCAGGACTGATACCTTTTGCCTCCAGTGCATTATCATTCCTACAATTCTGACAATCCGTCAGTCTGCCACACTTTGAAGGTCTTGGATCAAGACTCCTCCTTCTTCAGGCTTTCCAAGCCCAAGTCGGACATTATTCATATGGCATCTCTGGAGTCCCTGTTGGGCTTATCAAGAGAGATGCCAGGCATGCTTTCTCTCTCAGATCATGTCGTCTCTGCTTTGGCTGCTTATCTGCCTTCAGTTTGACGTTGTACAGGCTCTTTTGCATGTGATTTCCAAGATGCTCATGCATCTTCTTATATGTATGCCTGTAACATGGCTAATTTGGAATTAGTTCGCTGGGATGCTGTATTGGACACAAGCCGTTTCCATCCTTAGGGGCAGCATGCTGATCTTCGATCCACTTCTTTGGAAGGTCCACCACTTTGGTTCACGACAATTTCATGGTTCCATGGAGAGGGTCCGGGATGATGGCCTGCATCATTCCAAAGATCAGCTGCTGCTTCGCCAGCTTGATAAGCCTTCTGTTGGAGGCCGGGGCCATTCTAAGCATAACAACACACTTCTGCTACCTCTGCGAAGCCAAGGGCTGATCCTCCTGCCGTTGCCACTTCTACCTCTTACGTAGTAAGGGTAAGCATCGACAGACTAGAGGGAGGACTCGGGATCCTTTATCTAGTAGAGGGGGTAGTTTCTCCTCGCTCGGACCTTGCTAGGGCTCGAAATGAAGGGCCTCACCTCGATTCATCTCGTGCTGGAGGAAGGATATCAGAGTTTGCAGACCATTGGGCCACTATCACATCTGATCCTTGGGTGTTAGATGTTGTTCGGTCCGGAATTGACTATCCTTCCGGAAGCATCCCACTCAATCGAGAGTGCCTCTTCCAACGTTTCCAACGTTTCTCTTCAAATGTTTCATGTCGGGAACTTTTGATAATGGAGATAATCTCCTGTCAAAGGGGACTAGCGAGGTCATCAAGAACATTCATTCAGTGGGATTTTATTCCCACCTGCTCTTGGTGCCGAAGAAGGATGGCCGACTCTGACCAGTTACCGATCTGAGTATCCTGAACCAGTGTATCATTGCCCCCCAAGTTCAGCATTTAGACTTTCAGGTCGGTTCACCACTCCATTCCCTAGGGAGGCTTACTTTCACATTCCGATTCATCACACATCGCGAAAGTATCTCGGGTTTTCTTTTCTGGGGTGAGTTTACCAGTTCAATGCCATGCCTTTCATCTTCAACCCGGCTCCTTCAAAATCACTCCAATGCTGCTCTTCTGGAGTCAGATGTCGACACTCTGTTGAGCCTGCTCACGTCGCTAAGGTTCAGAGTCAACTTGGAGAAGTCATACCTGGTCCCTTCTCAGTCGTTTTGTCATCTGGGGATGGACTTCCGTACTCAGCTGAATACGGTGGTGGTTTCCAGGGTGAGGGCTGGGATTCTCATGGCTTTCACCCTGAGTGTCCCAGTCTACATCTGCAACATCTCTGAGTATTCTCCAGATTCTCGGTCTCTGTGGTTCAGTGACAGATCTCATTCCTCTAGGTCAGTTGTATGTCAGCCCTCTCCAACACTTTCTGTTCAGTGATTGGAGGTCGAAGTTGATCCTCAGGATCTGATGCTTCAGTTACCAGACTCTATTCATCATCACCTTCTCCCCTGGATGGAATTCAGTGGATTAGGGAGTTCCGTTGGACTTGCCCACATCCGATTGTGTTCTGATGACAGATGCCAGCGATCCTGGAAGGGGTTTGACATTGAATCCTCTTGGTCTTTCCCTTCACGGGGTATGGGACCAGGATCAAGCAGCTCTTCACATCAACCAGAAGGAGCTTCTTGCTCTTCTGCTGAGTTTCTGACTTTCGAATCATCAGGTCCTTCTATTGTCCAACAATTCGACAGTGGTCGCTTACATTCGGAACCAGGGCACCATGCACTCGGTTCCCATGTACGTATTGGCTTGGGATTTTCTACTACTAGCTCAGGATGTCAATGTCAGAGTGGTGGTTCATCACATTCCAAGGTCGTCCTAGCCGACTCTCTGTCCCGATGGCGCAGGGTTATTTCCACCAAGTGAATGCTTCACGAGGCAGTGTTTCAGTCGCTTTGCGATCTCCGGGTCATCCCAACATCGATTTTTTTGTGACCCATTGGAACCACCAGGTTCTAGCCAAGATACGAACCTGCAGCTGTCGAATCATTCTGATCGCTCCCCTGTCACTTCAATGGGTGTGGATCAATCAGCTCTGCTCTCTGTTGGTGGCAGTTCCGGCATGTCTTCCTCTACATCGCGACCTTCTTTGCTAAGGTCACCCACAGAGGATTCATGTCAACCCGACTTCATTGTGCCTTCACAGATATCTTCTGTCAGGTCCTGTCTCCTCTGACAAGGTTTTTTCGAGACAAACAGTGAAGTGCATTTCTTCTTCAAGGTAGTACTCCACTGGTTTAGCCTATGCAGCTGAGTGGAAGGTCTTCTGTCGATGGTGTGCTGATCACTCTGTTGTTTATGCCAATCCTTTGATAACACAGATTGCAGAGTTTCCAGTATATATGTTTAATTCTCGGGGTCTTCAGCCTGTTACCATCAAAGGGGCAGGTTCATGCTTTCGGAGACCTTTTTATATGTGGGAAAGCATTATATTGGCACTAATCCATACCTCTCCAAGCTTATTCGGTACTTTTCTTTGAAAAGGCCTAGGATTTTGCAGCTTACCCCAAGAGGGAGGAGGCATTTGAACCTTTATCCCAGGTGGATATGCGTTGTCTCATATACAAGACAGCTTTTCTGTTGGCTTTTGCCTCAGCCAGATGGGTTCGTGAGCTTCATGCCCTCACAGTAGATCTCGCCTTTCTCAGGAGCTCCGCCAACAGTGTTACTTTTACCAGTGGTTACTCCTTTCTGGCCAAGAATTCGATACCAGAAACGACACCCTCCTATCTGTATCAGGGCTCTTCCTTCTGAGGGTAATCACCCTTTGCTCTGTCCGGTACGTGCACTTCGCGTTTATCTCAACTGGACGCAGTTCATTAGGGAAGGCAGAAATCGATTCTTTCTGTCTCTTATTCCCGGTCGACAGAAGGTCTCTCCTCAGTTCATTTCTCAATGGATTTGTCTTGCTATTCATGTGCCCTATGCTCATCTAGCAACTGATGATTGTATTACCAATCATGTTTCTGCCCATGAGGTATATGCCTTGTCTATCTCCTGGGCTAACACTAACTCTGTCAAGTTGTCAGATGTTATGCAGGCAGCCTACTGGAGAAATGCTTCTACTTTCTCCACTTTCTGTCTGCATCAGTTGCAGGAGCAGTCTGAGGACCTTTTTTCTTTGGGCCCTCTTTCTTCTGCTCAGGCTGTTGTCTACCCTAGCCATTAGGCTTCTTACAAGGTTAGTTCCAGCCCTATGCTGTTTTACTGTCCTTTCTGTGTGTCAAGCAGAGCCGTATGCCTCATCTCTCATTGTTTTTACTAATGTTTGTGATGCTATGGTTTGAAAGTCCAAGGGAACTCTTCTTCTGTCCACGATTCCAGTGCAATCAAGTTATGTGGGGGTTGGTTATGTGATTCCCTCCTCCTATTGTCTATTCAGCCTGTAGTAAACAATTGTGATACCGGAAGCCGTGGATCTGTTCAAGGAGAAGAACACCCCCTACTGATTGTGTGACGGTAGCACTCAACCCAGTTTTGGCTTATTTTAACTTTGTGCTTTTGCACCACTTTTCTTTCCCAAATCGCTTGGAAGTGATCAAAATAGTATATTTTCCGAGTTAGGGACTTTCACTGTAGTGCAGGTCTGTAGTAAACAATTGTGGTAGATAAAATAAGAAAGGAAATTTACTATAAAATTTAAATTTCTCATTACCATCAACATTTTGGTTTCCGTATGATAATTTGAGTTGGATTCCTAGATGCTGACCAAACTTGCTTTCTGCCTCGTTTATATAAAAATGAAGGTTAAGTTCGAATTGGGGCATGGTCCGTTGATTTTTACAAGAGATATGGGCCTTTTTTACTTGGAAATTGCATATTTCCATCAACATTTTGTCTGAACTTTGTTTATGGCATAACTTTAACAATTAATGGATTTCAATTTTTTTTATATATATATCTCTGTAGCTATAATGTCTACGTCAAGTTCGATGACCAGCCATATCCAATGAATTATGGGAGTTATTGCCCTCTGTTAATAAGTATCGTCTAATGCTTGTTTACGGAAGAACATGAACATTAGTAACCAAATATCCATTTTTTTTTTTTTTTTTTTTGGGGGGGGGGGGGGGGGGGTATATATCTCTTTGGGAACAATGTCTACTTCTTCAAGTTTGATGACCACCATTATCTGATGAAAACTGTCAGAGGTATTGCCCTGCCTCCAAAATCCCACCCTTCCGGTGTCATTTAGGTATTTTTTTTTTCTCAGCCCCCAAATGCATTTTGAAGTGATTTAACTACTCCCCCACCCCCTCTCTTCCCTCTGTGTCATTTATGCATTTTGAAGGATTCTTCCGGTTGTCATTTAGACAATTTTATTTTTCTTCCCAAAATGCTATTTTCTTTCTGCACATAATCACTCCAAATCCTTCAAAATTGCAATTCGGAGTGGGGTGGGGAAGGGGAGTTATAGAAGTTTTTTGAAATAAGTGATTTTATGCAGAAAGAAAATTTGACTTCTATAACTGCCCCCTCCCACTATATCATTTAGGCAATTTTTGCCAAAATGCATTTTAAAGGATTGGGTGTTTTAACAAAAAAACTTCTATACCCCCCATCCCCTTCTCCAAAATGCAACTTTGAAGGATTTGGAGTGATTATATGCAGAATGAAAATTTGACTTCTATAACTCCCCCCCCCCCCCTCCCCCCCCCCCCCCCTCTCCAAGTCGCAGTTTTGAAGGATTTGGAGTGATTATAAGCAGAAGGAAAATGAGGCAATTTTTCCAGATATGCATTTTGAAGGATTTCGAGTGATTCCATGCAGAAAAAATTTGACTCCTATACCAACACCCCCCACCCCTCCTCCCCACCCCCACACCACCTCCCAGTCATTTATGCAATTTTTTTCTGAACTCTGAAATGCATTTTGAAGGATTTAGCACTTGGCGATGCAGGCCATTTGTTGGATGAAATCAGTGATTATGTACAATCCGAAAAAGCCTAATGGCATATGGTGCATTACCAGGCGTAGCTCTTGTTATATTTTAATTATGCATTGTTATCCCCTGACAAAACAAACTTTTTAGAGGATTTTGAAATGGGGTCTGTTTGTTTGTTTGTTTGTCCGTTCATTCATCCAGCCATTCATCCGTCTATTTGTTCATCTGCCAGTCCATCCATCTGTTTGTCCGAACAAACAAATCAGGTTTATATGCCTAGTTGTTGGAACACAGCACTTTTATCTGACTCGTCTGATTTATAGGGACTACCATGGCAACCTCACCCCACCACACCTTCAGTTCATGTGACTGATGACGTCAGATGAGAAGTCAACATCACATACTACTAAGGTCCAAGGCACAAGTAGTTGGAATCTCCTATAATTGGCACTGATAGACATGTGCCACTTCAGATATACGTGTGCGCATGTGCACGATGCACTACATATCATCACGCCAATGATGTCACAAGGGGGCAGGTTACTATATCACCCAATAATAAGGAAAGGTATGGCATTACCACTGAACATATGTGACAGTGGTTTGGTTTCATAATTATTATTGGATTATTGGTGTTTTATGACATTTTAATAGCTGAGGTCATATTGTGCCAAAGATAGTTTTATGTGTGGAGAAAGCTAGAGAATCCGGAGAGTACCACTGAGCAGTGGTGAGTAACTGTCAACTCTCCAATGTCCTAATCCCTCTGGAGCAGGGTCAGCATTGGTTGTAGGCATGTGTGCATGCTATCAACATGTGATATGTCTCAGCTCATGGGGCAGCCCTGCTCCCAAGCGAGCAATTGGGATTAAGTGCCTTGCCTAAGAACCCAATGCAAGGTACCCCAGTGAGGCATCAAACTCACAACCTTTCGATTCCAAGACCAATGCTCTAACTGCAGAGCAGCCACGCTCCTGATAATCATGACTGAACATCACATTTCGCATAACTTGCAGATTACTACTGCATTTTTCATACTGACAAAAATTGTAACAATAATAGGCGATTGTTGTAACAAAAGTGGTGAGCGAGTTTTTTTTGTTACAAAAATGGGTGATGTTTGTTACACAAGTGGTGAGCTCATTTTGTAACAAAAGTGGTTGATTTTGTAACAAAACTGGTGAGCTGTAACAAAAGTAGGCAAGTGTTGTAACAAAAGTGGTGAGCTGTAACCAAAGTGGTTGTTGTAACAAAAGTGGTTGCTACATACAGTTGGATGAGGAATCCAGTTACATTTACTCCTCTTACCAAATGTCTGGCTTGATTTGGAGGTGAAATGGAAAATGATAAAAGTTGACCTCAGTCAGCTCTTATAGACAGTTTTTTTTAAATTGTAAAAAATGATTTTCTGACATTTTACAGGGACTTGGAACGGATGAAGATGCTCTTATAGAAATATTGATGACTCGACCGAATGCTCAAATACAGGAGCTTGTGGCAGCATACACTGATAGTTAGTGACTTATATTATTAATTCTATTCTGGCTCCATTTAAGGCAAACTAATTCTGCTAAAAATGTGTCATCTGCAAGTTGATTAAGGCCTAAAAATTTAAAAATATGTTTCTCAGGCCCCCTCTTCATGGTCCTTTTGACCATGCATGCATGCATGCTCTCTATTTTTATACTACAACCAATGGCCCAGACTTAGCTGATGCAAACTCAATATTATCAGGGACTAAACACAAATTTTGAACCCCCCCCCCCCCCAATCCCCAAAATTTGCATACAGTACCGAAAATTAAAAGTCCTATCTGGCCCTCCATACCTTTTCTATGTGCGTATGCACAGTACTCAGGAACAGACCGGAATTGGCACAACATCATTCTTTGTTTGGCCCTAAGTCAGTAAACATCTCAACTGACATCTGTGCTTAAATCTATCTTTTGGTGGATGCCAGACACAAATGTGGGCAAGTGTTGTAGCAAGACACAAATCAATGAAGTATATGGTGGATTCAAGGCAGTAAGTGGATGATGGAAGTGAACAACGGTGGTTTGAGATGTTCAGGGCTGTAACTTTTAAATAATATGAAAATCATTTCAGGTTACCCAATTTAGGGATATACATCTTGATGTCATTAGATTTGCTAACGATTTACCTACTGTTGGTTATGTGTTCCTTCCCTATCCTTCCATGAACCCTCCGGGTAAACTTCTAAGCTTTCTGGCTGTTTTTTATTGAAATTTTTCATTCAATTTCTTGGGAGTTTAACGTGTTGTACAGAAGGTTTATTCTGTTTACCCCCACTGTTACATCTCACCCTAGGGGTGTTGGGCCATTATTGTCTTGCCTCTCCAACCGGATGCATTGTTTTTTCTTCACATGAAGATCTAGCTTTGCATCAGGTATCAGTTAATTATTTACTGACTTGGGCCTTTTGTGTGCCTTTTGTCTAGTTTCCATTTTTTCTATCCTGACGTTGTTTACGTTTAACAACACCCTTAACATGTAATATTCAGGGTTTTGTTTCATCACAATTATATTAGGATACATTTATTAATATTTCGATAGTGTAGCTTTAATATTTTGGTGTTTGTCCACACTCAGGCTCTATTGGGATGCCCTTGGACTCGTGTGGTTCCCTTGGGGAACCTAGGCATTTAAAAAAAAACAATTTTTGGAAAAAATTTGTTGTGATTTGTTTCGAAATTATTTTTGATTGTCTTCGTCATGTATCCTTATATTGTATGATTATATGTTAGATGTTAGGAGTGCCTGTAGTCGCTGCACTCCTACTTGTGTTGTCGGCTCAACTGATTAGGACACTAATGTTGGAAGCGGGTGTCGTGCTATGTATTCGCGGTGAAGTTCCAATGTCGAGGCTGTCACCGCAAGATAATTTGAGTTTTCAGATTCTAGCTGCTAAGGTGCTCTTGAATATAAAGGGAATAAGGACTTTTATTCCAGCAGCTAGCTCGACCGGTCAGGCAGATACCCGATATTGGGAACCATAATACCGGGTATGCCCAATGCGGTCAAGGAGAGTGTAGATTAGGGTAGTGCGTGCACCTTTTAATCATAAGCTCACCCATCGATGACGGCAAAATAAGGGGAAGAAGTTTCCCTTTGGGAAGCTCCGCGAGGTCTGGATCAGACCGTGAGCGGGAGAGCCTTCTCTAACCCAGTAATAGTCTGGATCGATTATTGCTTTGAGAAACTTGAGCAAACGTCCTTCCTGCCCGCTCGGGCCGCTCCTTCTACACTGCAGCCAGGGCCGGCTACAGTTACAGCTTCTTCCTCTGCTTCAGTGAAGCACATGCGACCGTACACTAGCTACTCGACTCCAGATGTTCATGCAGCCGAGCAAAGATGCTCCAGTCTGCCCTCGAAGTCGGTCCATCCGGTAGCTCATGATTTAAGGCTTGATTCATCGGGACGTTCGATGAAGAGATCGGTGGCCAGATCTCCATCCCAGGAGCAACATGCAGTGGAGAATATAAGCTACTGCTCCACAAGCCTCCATAACAGACTTGCTGCCGCAATTTGTGCAGCTTATCACAGCTTAAAAACCCAGCAGTGGGCACCCATCAGCAGATTATACGGTAGTGAGCTGTCAGACGATGCTGGGTGAGTCTGGTCATCTGTGCATGTAGAAGAAGCCAAAATTTTCTCTACAGGACACTCGGTTAGATCTGGGGTCAGATAACTGACTGGAGAACCCTCTCCATCCTATTAACAGTCGGGGCCATCTATGTCCATGGTGAGAAACTTTATTGAGTCAGAACACGCATCAGAACATTCCTTCCACACTGCAGCCAGAGCCAGCAGCAGTTATGGCTTCTTCTACTTACATGGAAACACACCAAAGAGGATTAAGCCTAGAAGTTTCTAAGTGGGATACTCTACGAGACCTGTGGACAGATCAAGAGTGCAGAGCATTTTTCGTCCTGTTAACAGTCGGGGTCGACTGTTTTGTGTTGTAAGGAACTTCAATGAGGAGGAGCATTCGTCCTACGTGACGAGTCAGGATGCTTCTCCCACACTTCACCTGGGGTCGGCTGTGGTTATGGTCCTCTTCTTCCATGGATATGCATGCTAAGGGGTAGATGCCTACAAGTTTCTAACAGAACGCTCAGCGAGGTATGGAGTAGACCGCGAGCTGGAGAACCCTCTCCTTTTCCGTCAGCAGTCCGGGTCGACTGTTTCTTTTCAACCTACTCACAATTGTTTACAATTGGCTGTAACATAAGTGCAAGCCCTACTTCGGAACTAACTCAAGCTTTTAGAATCTTTTCCAAATGAGTTGGAAAAGTACTAGAGTGCAAAAGCACGAAAAAGATCGAAAAAAGGGTCGAGCGAGACCAGCGCTCGAAATTACAGGTACTCTCTCTGCACACCTCTTGCGTTTACCGAGCGCATGCGCAACAACCGTGACGTCAATTCCTTTATTTTCCGCCATTGTTCATGGTCGGAAATTTTTGTGACTTGTGCTGTTTATGATATTAATTCTTCGTGAACAACTTATTAATCGTCTTTAGTGTGCTACTGGATTGTATCCTTTTTCAAGCTACCAAATTATTACTCTCATTTAATGTTAATTTGTATTATTATTGCTGTTCTTTTCACACTTTATCTTGCCTTTCCCCCACGTGTGAACACGACCTTCGTTCTGTTTTCCGTCGGCGGGAAGCTTGATTGTTGTATTTATATCATGCCTAAGACTATTCCTTGTACCTCTTGTTTGCAGGTGAAACATGTGGACGATTCCCATACCACATGTGTCACTTGCAACAATTGCACTCAGGCCCAATCATGTGGTATCTGTGGGGTTTGGTCCTCTAAATTTTGGGCTTCTGTTAACAAGGTGGTTCTTTCCAGAGCTAGAACCCCTCGTTCTCGGGGTAAGGGTAGCCGTGCCGTTGCAGACATTTCTGCTGGTGCACGTGGTGACTCTGTCACACAGGATTCGGATCTGACTTCTGTGGCGAGCTCCTCTGCAACTGTTGACGGTGTTTGTTCTGTGATACCTGATGAGGAGACCGCGGTCTCTTTGTCTTCGGATGTCACTATTGAGGCGTCTGTTTTCGTTGAGAGCTTTTCCGAGGTCAGCTCGGTAACCCTCTCCGATCTGCCTCCTACACCGTCGACCGTTGTTGAGGGGGTTGCTACTCCAGATCCTATTCTGTCTGATGGTGGCTCTTCCATCTCCTCTGGGGATGGTCTACAGTCTCGGGGGACCGAGGCTGTATCTGCTGGTGTGTCTGTGTGTTCTCAGCCTCCCCCAGCCTCGCGGCGAGGCTGTGCGGGTTTGCTGTCTGCTCCGTCTCATCTGGCTAGGTTTGCTCCTAGTCGGTTGAGCCGGCCGGTCGCTTCGGCAGCGATTCCTCGTCCCTCGAGTGAATCGTTTATTGTTCCACCTTCGCCTGCTAGTGTGCCGGCTAGCGGGATGGTGTTGGGACGTTGGCATCCAGGGCCTGCTGTTCGGCAGCGGTCAGTGACAGCCCCGGTTAGCTGTCACTCTCGGAACCTTCCTCCGGTGATTCCTCACTGTGTTCCGAGTCTGGGATCGATGCTTGCCGTCGGTCTCAGAGGATAGGCAGTTGGGGCCGTCTGCTGCGCAGAGGTCAATGACAGGTTCCTGTCATTCTTGGGACAATCCTCCGGTGTCTTCTCACCGTGTCCTAGGTCCAGCTACCGATCGACGTGCGCCGTCGGTCCCTTTCGAGGATTTGCAGGCAGGGCCTTCTGTTTCGCAGAGGCCAGTGATGGCTCCTGGGCGTCACAATCGGGACTATCCTCCGGTGTCTTCTCACCGTGCTCCTATTCTGTCTGCCGATCGACGTTCGCCGTCGGTCTCTTCTGAGGATTTGGGTTCTTCTACCAGAAGGGTCCATTGGGAGGACACTCCGTCGGGCGATTCTGCTGCGACGGATTCTCAGGGTGACCTGCGCCAGGCCGTTTTGGCGCTCACCCCGGTTGCTTTCTGGCAACCCTCAAGTTGGCCTCCCTGTGCCTCCTGAGGCACAACCTCCTTTGGTCGGTCGCCGAGATGTCTCGCCTGGCCCCTTGGATACTGCACAGTATTCACAGGAGGTTTCTGCTGGTCAGCCCGAGTTGGGCTACGTCTCCTCTGCTACGGAGGATGACGAGTATCTTGAAGGTGATGGTCCCCCCTCGTCAGTCTTGGGGCAGGCTTTGGATTTCGTCTTTGGCTTATTGCCAGACGTTCTACCTTCCGACCAGCCTTCTGTGACCGTCCGGCCGCGGTCCACTGTGGAGCGCCGTAACCCTGTTGAGCCTTCTAGCTCCGGGGCTTTGCGTCCTCTGCAATCGGCTCAGGTGGTTGAGTCCTTCCAGGGCTTAGACGCCAAAATGCGTTCTAAGGCCCTCAAGGGTTCCTTCTTTTCTAGAGCTGATGCCTTCCTGCCTCCATCGCGGTTTCGTGTTTACGATTCCGTCTCTCCACCAGTCTTCCAAGGGATGACTACTGTGGATGAGGATTCTTCTTCCCTCGGGTTGACTAAGCCTAAGTCGGCAGTTCTCCCGATGTCGGTAGTTGAGTCTATGGTGGGCCTGTCCCGAGAGATGCTGGGTATGTTATCTCTCGCGGACCATGTCGTCGCTGCTCTGGCTGAATTTTTTCCACCAGGGGAGTTTGATGACGCTCAGGCGCCTTTTCGCGTTTTGTCACAGGCTCTTATGAACTTGACTCACGCTCACGCCTGTAACACGGCCAATTTGGCGCTGGCACGCCGGGATGCGGTTTTGGATTCTTTACCATCCCTTCCTTCTGAGCAACGTGCTGTTCTGAGGTCTGCCTCTTTGGTAGGACCTCAGTTGTTCCATGGTTCCGTGGAAGCTGTTCGTGGCGAAGTTCTTCGTCATTCGAAGGACCAGCTTTTGCTGAGACAGCTTGACCCACCTGCTGCTGCGGGTGGGGGTCGTTCCAGGCCCGCCAAGCGTGCTGCTGCGTCTGCCTCGTCGGCGACGTCGGCTACGCCTTCGGCTCCGTCTGCTCCTTCTGCTCATAAGAAGCGCCGACGTGGCCAGGCCCGCTGGCAGCCTCAGGCTGGAAAGTCTCAGGACTCTGTCACTTCCCGAGGTGGTTTCTCCTCTCGGGGCCTCGTCGAGGCCGCAAGTGAAGGTTCTCACCTCGATTCACCTCCAGTCGGAGGAAGGCTGTCGCTGTTTTACGACCGTTGGACAGAGATAACGTCGGACTCTTGGGTCCTCGACGTCATTCATTCCGGTCTGCGACTGTCCTTCCATCGGCACCCCAGTTTATCTCGGGTGCCCCTTCCGACTCAGGTCCCTTCAGATTCTCTGCGTCGGGACCTTCTGGTGCAGGAGATCGACAATCTCCTCACCAAAGGGGCGATCGAGGTGGTCAGGAACACCCTTTCACCGGGGTTTTACTCGAGACTTTTCTTGGTGCCGAAGAAAAACGGCCAATTTCGTCCTGTCATCGATCTGAGTAACTGAACGAGTACATAATTGCTCCTCGTTTCAGTATGGAGACTTTCCGGTCGGTTCGACGTTCAGTTCATCAGGGCGATTTTGCGGCCAGTATCGACCTGAAGGATGCCTACTTCCATGTACCCATTCATCTGGCGTCACGGAAATACCTTCGGTTCTCGTTTCGGGATCGAGTTTTTCAATTCAGAGCTCTCCCGTTCGGTTTGAACCTGGCTCCTTGGGCCTTCACCCGACTGATGTCACATGTGCTTGCTTTCCATCGCACTCAGTCGGCGGTGACTTCGTCCGCCTACCTAGACGACATCCTCCAACGGCACCACGATGCTGCTGTTCTGGAGTTCGATGTCCGGCAGTTTCTTTGCCTGCTAGCGTCGCTGGGTTTCAGAGTCAATCGCGAGAAGTCGGATCTTCTTCCTTCTCAGCGATTCCGTCATTTGGGGATGGATTTCGACACTCTTCACAATGTAGTGTCGGTTCCCCAGGCTCGGGCGACGATTCTTTCCGCCTTGACTCGGGACCTGCTTCAATCTTCCTCGGTCTCGGCCAGGACTTTCCTTCGGATGCTGGGCCTTTGCGGTTCGGTGACCAATCTCATTCCGCTCGGTCGCTTGTTTGTCCGACCTCTCCAACACTTCCTGTTGGATCATTGGCGTCCGAATGTAGATCCGCTGGACCTGGAACTCACCATTCCTCGGTCTCTGCTTTGTCACCTCCGCCCTTGGGCAGATATTCCCTGGCTGACACAGGGTGTTCCGTTGGATCTTCCTTTGGCCGATCGCATCCTTACTGCGGATGCCAGCGATCGGGGCTGGGGTGCGACGTTGGACCCTCTCGGTCTGTCTACTCACGGAGAGTGGGACAGCGAGCAGGTGGGCCTTCATATCAACCAGAAGGAGCTCCTTGCTCTTCTGCTGAGTTTTCGGCTTTGGATCCCTCATCTGTCGGACCATGTTGTCCTACTTTTTTCAGACAATTCGACAGTAGTGGCCTACATACGGAATCAGGGAGGCACTCATTCGATTCCTATGTATCAGCTGTCTCGGGATCTTCTTCTGTTGGCGCGGGATGTGAACGCTCGGGTGTCCATTCGACACATTCCCGGGCGTCTCAACGTCCTAGCAGACTCCCTGTCCCGACGCAACAGTGTCCTTCCAACCGAATGGATGCTACATCGGTCGGTGTTTCAGGCGATTTGCGAGCAGTGGGGTCGTCCTCAGGTCGACCTTTTCGCTACTCGCTGGAATCATCAGGTAGAGACTTTTGTCTCCCCTTGTCCAGATCCTCTGGCATTTGCAGTAGACGCTCTGTCTCTGGACTGGACAGGCTGGGTCGGCTATGCCTTTCCTCCTGCACCGATTCTTCCTCAAGTTTTAGCGAAGATTCGTGCTTGCAGTTGCAGGATCATTCTGATCACACCCCTGTCTCCACAGAGGGTGTGGATCAATCTGCTGCGGCCTCTATTGGCCGATCGACCGATTCGTCTACCTCTACGTCGCGATCTTCTTTCACAGGGTCATCCCAGGAAGTATCACAACAACCTGGCGAGCCTGTCCCTTCACGCCTGTCTTTTATCAGGTCCAGTCTCCGACGTAGAGGTTTTTCGAGACGATCAGTGGAGTGCATTTCTGCATCGCGGCGACCTTCCACTGGAATGACTTATGCCGCCAAGTGGAAGGTTTTCTGCCGCTGGTGTTCAGATCACAATGTGAATTACCGTGATCCGTCTATCGCTCAAATTGCGGATTTTCTGGTTTTTCTTTTTGACTCCAAGGGCCTCCAGCCTATTACGATTAAGGGCTATCGGTCTATGCTGTCTGATACTTTCTCTTATGTGGGAAAGCGGTGTATCGGTCGTAATCTTTTCCTCTCCAAACTTATTCGGCACTTTTCTTTGAAGAGGCCTCGAGTTTTGCGTCTTACACCCAAGTGGAACTTGGCATGGGTGTTGCACTGTTTGGAGGGGGCGCCTTTCGAGCCTTTATCTGAGACCGACATGCGTTTTCTCACCTATAAGACGGCTTTTCTTCTAGCGTTTGCTTCTGCTCGTCGAGTCAGTGAGCTTCATGCGCTATCTGTTGATTCTGCCTTCTTCCGAAATGAGGCTAACAGTGTCACATTCACTACTGATTGCTCTTTTCTGGCTAAGAATCAACTCCCCGATTCGGTACCTCCTCCCATCTGCATTTGGGCTCTCCCTGCTGTAGATGGACGGAGGCCTCTTCTTTGTCCTGTTCGTGCAGTCAAGACTTACATTACTCGCACTCAGTTCATTAGGAGGGATCGGAAGAGATTCTTTCTGTCTCTCATTCCTAAGCGGCAGTCTATCTCTTCCCATTCTATTTCCAGGTGGATCTGTCTTGCAATCAAGCTGGCTTATTCTCGCTTGTCTGCATCGGATCTTGTTTCGAACCGGCTTATTGCTCACGAGGTTCGTGCCATTTCTACATCCTGGGCATTCTCCAATTCTGTTTCGCTCCGTGATGTTATGAATGCGGCTTACTGGAGGAATGCTTCTACCTTCTCCTCCTTTTATCTCCGCCACCTTCAGCAGCAATCGGAGGACCTTTATTCTTTAGGCCCTCTCGTTGCTGCTCAGGCTGTGGTGCACCCTCGTTAAATTGTTTTTTGTCGAGGTTGCGCTTCTCTCAGCCTTGTTCTTTTCAGGTGCCTTCTCTCTTTCTTCATTACAGGTTTTAGTTTTTGTTCTCTGCCATCCTTGCTTTCGTTCTGCTACTCTTGTTGGTATTGGTTATGTGATTCACCTCCTCCTATTGTTTATTCAGCCAATTGTAAACAATTGTGAGTAGGTTGAAAAGAAATTAAAATTTTTTAGTAAATTTTGTTTCTTAACATACCTACCACAATTGTTTACCGGAGGCCCACCCTCCTTGGGGATATCTTTGATATCGATGCCTCCCCGCTAAATCACAAACTTCTCATTGGCGGAAATACGGAATTGACGTCACGGTTGTTGCGCATGCGCTCGGTAAACGCAAGAGGTGTGCAGAGAGAGTACCTGTAATTTCGAGCGCTGGTCTCGATCGACCCTTTTTTCGATCTTTTTCGTGCTTTTGCACTCTAGTACTTTTCCAACTCGTTTGGAAAAGATTCTAAAAGCTTGAGTTAGTTCCGAAGTAGGGCTTGCACTTATGTTACAGCCAATTGTAAACAATTGTGGTAGGTATGTTAAGAAACAAAATTTACTAAAAAATTTTAATTTTTGATTCAAGAAACTTTAGTGAGTTAGGACGCCCGTTTGGGATGCTCCTTTCACACTGCAGCCAGATCTGGTTGCAGCTATGTCTTCTTCCCTTGCTTCATTTATGAAGCATGTTGACCACAGACTAGCTGTCCAACTTCGCATGTTCGGGTTGATATTTAGTCGTTCGAGGCATTTTTATATGGGACATGAGTCGAAGATCTGGGGCCAGATCTCCGTCCTGTGAGTAGTTTTTGGTAAGTGGATTATCATTGCTCTACTAACCTCGTTCATGGACCGGCTGCCACAGATTGCTCTGCATATCTCAGCATCCCAGTTGTCGCTGGTACTTCCATTAACAGGCTCTGATGGTGAGATGTCGGATGGTGCTGCATTGGTCCAGTCATCCGTTCAGTTGGATGGTGTTGATCATATTTTCTGATGGAACATTTGGATGGTGAGAGGGCTACGGAGTGTGAGTCTCCATCCCTCACAGAAGGGCACCTTACAACTGTGAAATTTTAGTCATAAGCTCTTCGAATCTTGTTCCATCTGAATATGAGTCTGCATTTGCTAGGCAAAAAACAGCTTATCATAGCGGGTGATGGAAAGGCGATCTTTCCTCTTTTGGCTCAGGTGTCGAGGGCTCTGTCCTTATTAATGACGCCTTCCTTGCCGTAGAAATAGTATAAGAAATGTTATGCCCTATTCCTTACAAATAGAGGTTCAATAGTGCATGGATAGGCGGAGGCAGCTGTCTTGTTTGGAATAGACCAGTTAGAGGGAATAAGTACGTCTTTTCTTTCTCAGTGTTGTATTCCTTGACGTCGGGACATTTAATGCCATTGTGGAGCCATAGTAACCTTATGTTCTGTTATAGCGGTCTTTTCTTATACATTAGTGGCTAGTGTTGTAAGTCTCCATTCAGTGAGCTTTCAGATGACACAGATATGTCTTCACGCAGATGAAGACTCATAACTGTGTAGCTACCTTGAGACTACTGTCTCTGGGAATTACGGCGGTTAGAATAGCAGCTCGTAATTCCCTACCTTTCGCAGTGATAGTTGTAAGTCTCCATTTAGTGAGCTTTCAAGGTCGCAAGGTACACTGAGATATCTGTCTTCACTGAGATGAAGATTTCTAAGCTACATTAGATAGGCTCAGACCACTGTCTTTTGGGAATAAAGCCCTAAAGGAAAGAGTGCTTTTTGGTTTGTTTTCATAGGTGTCACAGACTTGAGTCTTGTTGTTTACACAATGGTAGCCTAGCTAGAATCATGAGTGATGTTTTTCAGTAATTATGCATTAACAAAACTGAAATAATTATCTCTTGAGACTACTGTCTCTTTGGGAATTACGGCTGTTAAAAATAGTTGCTCTTCATTCCCTACCTTCCGTAACAATAGTTATAAATCTCCATTCAATTGAGCTTTCAAGGTCGCAACTTACACTGAAATATCTGTCTTCACGGAGATGAAAACTTCTAAGCTATGGCTGCTGTTGTAAGTCTCCTTAGTGAGCCTATAAGGCCACAGTTATCAGCCTTTTATTTGTTTTCATGAATCCTTGAATAATTGGATATTATGTCTATATGGTGTATTATTTGGTCATCATGTCCCCTTCCATCCTTAGTGGCATTATTATCAGTCGTCGGTCAGACGTGAGGGAGCCATGCAGTTCCTATACTATACTACTCAAAGTTTGCTAAGCACCAAATATTTGACACATCATTGTGAAATTTGCTGGTAACATATTTGCGATATGTTTGGTGGATATGATTGAGGAATGTATTGAGATGGTCTCCAGTGTTTACATTAGCTCTCTCAACTAGCAGACTTTTCATGACAGTCATGGAAAGCATGTACCACTTGATTTTCATGATGTTTTCGTGTACTGTCTACATGTACATGACAAGTGAAGGGTATTCAATCTTCATTTCAACACAAACCCTTGTGATTTAATGATTGAATATGGCAAATGCAAATGTAAGAAGACATTTGTCTGGAGCAGAAATGTGGCGGGTTGTCGGGATGGTGGAACAAGGGGCTACCCATTGTCAAGTTGGTGAAGCCCTTGGTGTGCACCATTCGGTGATCACCAACACCTGGGCAAGATTTCAACAGTATGGCACACCTGTAAGATCACATGGTGATGGCAGAGACAGGGCAACATCTGCAGCTGAAGACCGGTTTTTGATCCGCTTTGAAACAGCAACAGTGACCTTCAGAATGCATCCAGGGTAAATGTTTCGATGCAGACTATCCGGGCAAGGTTGCACGAAGGTGGTCTCTGATCGAGAAGACCATGTATTCGCATTCTGCTGTCCCAGAATCACTGACAGGCACGATATGAATGGATGGACCAGAGAAGATTGGTGACCTGTTCTTTTTACAGATTAGTCAAGGTACTGCCTAGACTACACATATAGGCACTCTAGGGTATGGAGAAGACCAGAAGAGCGATACCATGCAGCCAACATTGCTGAGCATGACCACTATGGAGGAGGGTCAAACATGATCTGGTTTGCCATCAGCTGGGATGGACGTACAGATCTCCTTGTCCTTTAGCATTGCAAAGCCTTCTTGCATTCAAGGGATGAAATACATCATCACCCAAGCTATTGTGTAGATTATGAGGCCTAAACCATAAAATACTTCATCTACATTGTGTCCTTGGGAAAGATACTTAATTCCAAGTGTCCAAGTGGGGCCATATTGGAACAGTATGCTAAGAGGTACTTCACATCAATGGCACACATGCATTCAACCGATGCTAACCCTGCTTCTATGGGTCAGTGTGCCAGGTAGAGTTTACGTGTATCTTTACTCTGGGTACTCTGGTTTCCTCCACTTATGGAACTGTGCAAAATGATATGATGACCTGGCAGTTAAAATTCTTGTTAAACCCAGATAAATAAATAAATAAATAAATAAATAAATAAATAAATAAATAAATAAATAAAGGCTGTTACAGACTGGATGTGATGGAGTAAGTGTTGATTAGCAGTTTTGTTTCTCAGTTTGCAGTATCGACACAGTGTGATACTTCCGGTCTGAGCATTGCTGTGAAACATTCAAATTTTGACTCCATTAACGATATGAAATTTGAAACTTAAAATGAGAGCATCAAAATTATATTTAGTGATTGTATGTTTTAATTTAGACGTTGGCCATACGTTAACCCCTATTGCCTAATTCCGACTTTATCCAGTTTTTATACGCCTGTTTGAAAAACGGGACGTATTATAGTATGGCGTTGTCCGTCCATCCGTCCGTCCATCCGTCCATCCATTTGGTTTCCGAACAATAACTTTAGTATTTGTTTTCCGATCGGCTCCAAATGTGGCATGTGGTTTAATCACAACAAAATACAGGTCAAGTTCGAATATGGGGTCGGTCCGAACATTTTTCGCCTGAATTATGGCCCCAGTTGGACTTAGAATTCGTCAAATATTTGGTTTCCGGATGATAACTTTAGTATTTGTTTTCCGATCGGCTCCAAGTTTGGTATGTGGTTTAATCACAACAAAATACAGGTCAAGTTCGAATATGGGGTCGGTCTGAACATTTTTCGCCTGAATTATGGCCCCTGTTGGACTTAGAATTTGTCAAATATTTGGTTTCCGGATGATAACTTTAGTATTTGTTTTCCGATCGGCTCCAAATTTGGTATGTGGTTTAATCACAACAAAATACAGGTCAAGTTCGAATATGGGGTCGGTCTGAACAATTTTTGCCTGAATTATGGCCCCTGTTGGACTTAGAATTCGTCAAATATTTGGTTTCCGGATGATAACTTTAGTATTTGTTTTCCGATCAGCTCCAAACTTGGTATGTGGTTTAATCACAACAAAATACAGGTCAAGTTCGAATATGGGGTCGGTCTGAACAATTTTTGCCTGAATTATGGCCCCTGTTGGACTTAAGAATTCTTCGTCAAATATTTGGTTTCCGGATGATAACTTTAGTATTTGTTTTTTGATTGGCTTCAAACTTGTTAGTCTTTTTCTCAAATGACTGAAAAATTTAGTCATTTCACAAAATCACTGATTTCAAAGTCTGACCGTAACATATATATATATGCCTGTATAAATTTCTCGCACTCTAAAAAAATTGCAAATGTGTTAAAATGGTACAATTTGAACAGTTCACGGGCGTATGATGCAATGCCCAGCGGTGCTCTTGTTACTGCAACAGAACAGGTGGTGCAACATTCTGTCTTTGGAGGAACTAGCAAGTGACATTGTACATACCATAGTAGCTTTTCAGGGCAACGTAAAGCCAGGTAAACTGTCAAAAATTAGAAAAATATGTATAAAACTCTCCAGGCCCTAAAGGATTAATTTCTTGCTGTCATTGGTGTGAGAGTTCATGATAATGAGTTGATGTCAGTATATTTTCCTGCCAACTGTGCAATAAGCCTCTCTCTAGAGAGACTGTTTCTGCTTGTGGTTGATCATTACCTCCAATTTTCATTCATGCATTTCCCTATCTTAACCCCCTGCACACTGATGTCAAAATATCTAAATTTCAGGCAGAAAAAATTTCACATAATGCAACTAGAAATTTAACCAATTCAATCTTGTTTGACAGAGCTCATTGAGCTCTGCCAAACGAGATTGATTTTGGTTTAATTTCTAGATGCATTATGGGAAAAAACAGATTCCCGAAATTTTGGTATTTTGACATCAGAGTGAAGGGTGTTAAATAAATTATTATGTCTCAACTGATTATGCAGCATGTTTCCTCCATTAGTTTGCCATCAGCCATCACCTCCAATTTTCATTCTATACTAATTGGTTCCCATAATGAGACTCCGAAGAGACCTCATGCCCCAGACATATCTTTTCTTTAATGCCAGTTCTAAGAGACTTGGAAAAATTAACCATTTAATGCAATAATATCCACCATGATTTTAACTTCCACTATGCAGTGTATTTTAATATTCACATCTAAACCAATGGAACATACCATTGACAAGTATGCTTGCAGATCTCGTACTAACTTGTTTCCACAACCAGTTATAGAAGAGATGGCAATAAATATAGTATTTTTATACTATAAACCAATGGCCCAGACTAGCTGGTGCAAACTCAAAGTTATGAAGGGCCAAACACAAATTTTGAACCCACCAATCCCCCAACTTTGCTTGCAAAACCGAAAATTAAAAGTCCTATCTTGTCCTCCATACTTCAACTCTCTGCACATGCGCAGTCATCAGGAAGTGGCTGGAATTGGTGCCAATATTATTCTTTGTTTGTCCTAAAGCCAGCAACAGTGAACTGACATCTGTGCTTTAAAATCTCCTTTTTTGAGGATGCCAGACATAAATCAGTGCAAGAATTGGTGGATCCAAGGCTGTTATTGAATGTTGGAAGTGTTCAGTGGTGGTTTTTGACATTCAGGACTGTAACTTTATAATGTCATCATTTTTGATTATGATTATTCCACTGTTTGTTAAGTATTCCTTCCCTATCCTTCCATGAACCCATCCTGTTAGACTCTTAAGCTTTTTTGGCTATTTTTTATTGAAAGTTTTTATTAAATTTCTTGGGAGTTTTGCATGTATTACAGAATATTTATTTTGTCTTTCCCCATGGTTACGTCCTCACCCTAGGGGTGTTAGGTCGTTTAGTCTTGCATCTTGTATCCGATGTATCGTTTTTTCTTCAGATGAAGATCCATATTTGCATCTGGTAGCATTTAAATTGGTTTCTGACTTTGGACCTTTTTCTGTGCCTGATGTCTTGTTTCTGTTTTTTTTCACTGACGTTGTTTACTTTGACAATGTCCTTATATAGAGGTAGTATTTTATATTCAGTTACTGTAGAATTACTGTAAGATACATGAATTATTATCCTGGTAGTGTAGTGCAATAAATTTGGATGTTGTCCATACTTAGGCTCTATTGGGATGCTCTTGGGCTCTTAAAATTTCCCTTTGGGAATTCAGGCGTTTTTTAAAAAACAACTTTTTTCAAAAAATATTTTGAATTTAATTTTGATTGCTATTATTCATGTATCTTAATTATATATTTTGTTGTGGAGTTTGGAGGACTGATATCGACTTTAGTTGATGCACTCCTGTGGACTCTTGTCATTCTTGTGCTCACTGGGATGACTAATGTTGGAGTCTGGTGTAGCGGTACGTTGTTGGCGGTGTGTTTCTGAGGCCAGGCCTTTCACCTCGTTATAATTCATTTTTAGCTTAACCAGCTTAACTTGACAAAGTCAAGATAAGCTATTGCCATCACGTGTGCGGAAATCTGTTAGTCTGTGAGTCTGTTCACATTTTCCCTTAGCTCAGGCTATGCCCCATAGTTCTTGTCTGATCGTCTTGAAAAATTTCATTTGCAGGTTTGGGGTCATGTCTAGATGAGAACGTCACCTTTGGGTCGCAATCGGTCAACCAGTATGGGTGCCTTAGCCCAAAGCCCTAAAACCATTACCACAGTCTACAGGTCGTATTTATGAGTGGATTTCATTGTAACTTGGTAGGATGCCTCTGTATATGTCTAGATGAGAACGTCCTCTTTTGGTCATGATCTGTCAACTGTGATGGCTGCCCAAGCCCGAAACCCAAAAACTTTTAGCACAGTCTGCGGGTCATATTTAATATAGAAGGATTTCATTGTAACTTGGTAGGATGACTCCGTATGATGTTTAGATGAGAACTTCCCCATTTGGTCGCGATCTGTCAGTGGTGACAACTGCCCAAGCCCAAAACCCAAAAACCTTTAGCACAGTCTAAAGGTCAAATTTATGGAGGGATTTCATTGTAACTTGGTAGGGTGACTCCAGATAATGTCTAGATGAGAACGTCCTCTTTTGGTCTCGATCATTCAGCCTTGATGGCTGTCCGAGCCCAAAACCCAAAAACCTTTAGCATAGTTTATAGGTTGTATTTAATTTTATGGAAGGATTTCATTGTAACTTGTTAGGTTGACTCCATATAATGTCTAGATGATGACTTCCCCTTTTGGTCATGATTGTCCAGCTGTGGCGGCTACAGGGGCCTGAAGCTCGAAAACCTTGAGCACAGTCTGCAGGTCATATTTATGAAGGGATTTCGTTGTAACTTCGTAGGATCAATCCCGATAATGACCAGATGAGAACGTCCCGTTTTGGTCACGCTTATTCAACCATGATGGCTGCCCGTGCCCAAAACCCGAAAAACTTTAGTACAGACTCCAGGTCATATTTGTGAAGGGATTTCATTGTATCTTGGTAGAATGACTCAGTATTATTTGAGATGAGGACATCCCCTTTTAGTTGCAATCTTCAACCGTGATGGCTACACAGGCCTGAAGCCCAAAAACCTTTAGCACGGTCTACAGGCCATATTTATGAAGGGATTTCAATGTAGCTTGATAGGATGACTCGTTTTGGAATAATTCACTGTAACTTGGTAACTTTTGTTGACATACGTTAACTGTGAGGGCCACATACATTAACTGTGAGTGCCACATTAACCCACCTCTCAGTTCTTTAGTACAGTTTACACCTCATATTATTTTTATTAAAAACATAGCATACAGGGAACAGAAATTAACATATTCCCAATTATCACAATTCTTGTCTTATTTCATAATCCTTTCATAAACATTGAACATTATCTGTTTCATCAAACACAACACACAGACAAGTTAAGCTACAGTGTCATTGACACTTTCATTTACTTCACAGTATGGCTTATTAGTCTTTATTGAAACAAATTCATCAAGCTTGTTCCATTAACAGGGCATGAGGTATGTTTTGGAGTAGAGAAATGAAAAATAAAATGTGAATAGCAAATTTTGTATATCACGAGTGCAGATATGGCAGATTAGTTAAGTGAACGATTAAGCACTTAAATATATATAAATAAGCTCACCCAGCGACGATGGAAATAGGGAGGAAGTCAGCAAGTTTCTTGTACTTGGAAAGGTCTTATTGACTGCGAGTGGGAGAGGCCCCTCTCTGACCTAACAACATTTGGGGCCAAATGTTGTTATGAGAAACTTGTACAAGATGGCACATACATCCGCCCACCACTCAGGATGCTCTGTCTAGTCTGCATCCGGGGTCGGCTTCAGTTAAGGCTTCCTCCGCTACATTATTAAAGCACACATGACCACAGGCTAACTACTCGACTTCAGATAACCAGTCAGCTGCGCGAAGATGGAGCCTTTCTTCGCCCTTGAAGTCGGACCATCTAATAGCTAGTGATCCAAGGCATCAATCAACGGGACGCTCAGAGAAGAGATCTATCTCCTGATCTTTGTCCCAGGAGCAGCAAGCGGTGGGAAAAACAGAAGACTGCTGCTCCTCAAGCCTCGGGAACGGACTTGCTGTCACAGTTGCGCAGCTATTAGCAGCATCCCAGCTAATGCAAGAGCACACTCCTGCAGACTCGTGTTGTGCATGTAGTAGAAGCCAGAAGCTTCTCTTCAAGATGCTCAGCTAGATCTTGGAGAACCCTCTCCATCCCGTTAACAGTCGGGGGCCGACTGTGTCCGTTGTGAGAAACCTTATTGAGTCGGAACATGCTTTGAAATGTTCCTTCCACACTGCAGCCGGGGCTGGCGGCAGTTATGGCTTCTTCTACTTACATGGAAGCACACAAAAGAGGATTAAGCCTAGAAGTTTCTAAGCGGGATACTTTACGAAATCTGGGGACAGATTGACAGTGCAGAGCGGTTTTCATCCTGTTAACAGTCGGGGATGACTGTTTTGAGTTGTAAGAAACTTCAATGAGGAGAAGCATCCGTCCTATGTGATGAGTCGGGATGCTTCTCCCACACTTCAGCTGGGGTTGGCTGTGGTTATGGCTTCCTCTTCTTCCATGGATATGCATGATTAGGGATAGATGCCTAAAATTTTAAAGGAATGCTTGGCGGGATCTGGAGCAGACTGCGAGCTGGAGAACCTTCTTCTTTCTGTCAGAAGTCAGGGTCGATTGTTTTTGGTGCGAGAAACTTTAGTGAGTTGGGATGCCCATTCATGCTTGTGGTTCGGGACCCTTCTTTCACACTGCAGCCGGATTCGGTGGCATCTATGGCATCTTCCCTTGCTTCATTGATGAAGCGTGTTGACCACAGACTTTGCAAAGTTGGATTGATAGCTAGTCCTTTGAGACTAGTACTACTGTTTAACAGACTCCAATGGTGACCTGTCAGTTGGTGCTGCGTTGGTGCAGTCATCCGTTTAGTTGGATGGAGTTGACCATATTTGCGGATGGAACATTTGGATGGTGAGAGGGATATGGAGTGAGTCTCCATCTCTCACAGCGGGCACTTTAAGACTATGAAAAGTCTTAAGCTCTTAAGAATATTGTTCCATTTGAATAAGTCTGCGTTTTAATGAGCAGTCCAGGGATGAAAATATGTCCCTACCTGCAACATTTAATATATGCTCGGAAATAATGGAATGTGCTATTTCATTGAAAAGAGCAAATCTGGGTGCAATGTCCTAAGCAGATCACCTTACCTGAGCTATTGCGCAACGTCTCAATGGAAAGAAATATAAGGACGTGGTTCTTCGCTCAGAGTTCTTTCCAGGGCAGTCATGTATGCCACATGCAACTCCACCCGGACAGTGAATTTGGAGTTGGTAAGACGTGATGCTGCCCTTGCGTCGTCATCACTTATAGATGACAAGGTGAAAAGCTCTTTCTGAGTCACTCCAGTTGACGGAAATATACTATTTGACGACAAGTTTGCATTGATATATGTGCAGTCTACAAGTAGCTTCAGTGCTGTTATTGAAGTTGCTGTCTCATCAACACACTTCAGCAGACCGGGGTAAGCGAGGCCGTTTTCATTGTTTTGAAAATTCTGATGCTTGCATGGATGGAATACAAATATACATGACCTCTCTCTCTCTCTCTCTCTCTCTCTCTCTCTCTCTCTCTCTCTCTCGTTCCTTGTCAGGATTTGTAAAGCTGTTTTACTTCCCTGAGTTTGTTCCTGAGAATCAGAATACTTCAGTTGCTCAAAAGTAGCACTATTTAGTAGCTAAGAGACGAGGCCTCATATACCAGACACACTGTCCCGGGAGCAGCTTGCGGCCAGAACAGAAGACCACTGCTCCTCAGGCCTCCATAACAAGATTTGCTGTCGCAGATTTCGCAGCTCATCGCAGCATCCCAGCAAGTGCAGAAGCAGCCAATGGCAGTTTCAGAACCTGAGCTGTCGGGTGGTGCTGGGTCGGTCCAGTCATCTGTGCGTTCAGATGCCACTGTCCGTGATTTTCTACTGATTCAGACGAATGAAGAAAAGGATACGGAGGGCGATTAGTATTGTTGGATGCTGACATCATCCGGAAAAAGAGGAGGTCATGTCTTTTCCGGTCAAGTCTAGACAGGTGTCGCAGGCCTCAGGCCTTTTAGACAATGCCATATTCGACTTTCCAGTGGGAAGAAGTAAGGCAGTTTCTTCTCATCATCTTCCGTAATTTTACCAATTATAACGGTTGGGGAAGATGTATAGATAGTTCCTCTGTGTTTGAATGAGCAGGCTAAGGACCTAGTTATGGCCTTACCTTCATCATTCACTATTCGTTCGGACACAATTGAGACGGCAATTTCTTCATTCAGTGTGAATTTAGACTTTCTGTCTTATGCAGATCACCTTTAAGAACTGTGATGCAACGTCTCTTCGGAAAGGAATTTGAGGACGTTTGTACCTCATTTAGAGTCCTTTCCAGGGCTGTTATATTTATCACGTATAACTCTGTCTTAACAGTTGCTAATTTGGAGTTAATCAGATGTGACAGAGCCCTTGCATCATCATCTTTAATAGATGGCAAGGTGAAAAACTAAGTTTTTGACGATAAGCTTTCATTGGTTTATGACCAAGCTACAAAGAAAGCATCATACTCTGCTCCTTAAGTCGGCATCTGATCGACCCGATATAGCAAAGAGTAAGGGAGGATGTCCTAGGGATCGCCATACAGCGACTTGGATTGGGGGCTTAGGTCTGATCGAGACTACCAGTCAGACGCCCCTAAGCCTTCTGTAGGCCTCACAGGTACTACAGGTGAGGGTTAGGACCTCTATTGCTTAGCAGTTGGCAGATGGTTATCAAGATTTGCATTAAACTGGATAACTATTACGGACGACCAGCAGCCAAGAAGTGTGGTCTTGGACGGCCTATGGCTATCTTTCCGAGAGAAACCACCACAAACTTAATGTCCGTGATGGATAATGCTTCCATCAAATCCTTGCATAAGAATCTCTCCAATCTAAGGTAAAGGTTCTCTTGACAATGAAAGTAATAGAGGTCGTCGAGAATCAAGATTCTCTAGGATTCTATAGTCACCTGTTACTCGTACCGAAGCCAGAGAGCTCGTTCTGACCGATAATAGACTGGAGCTGGATAACAAGTTTATCATAGCTCTAAAAGTTTATTTATGGTAATCATTTAGTTGGTAAAAGCGAGCGTTTGAGTGATCGACTATGCAGCAAGCATAGTTCTAAGGATCCGTTCTTTCTGTCCTGGTATACCCAGCATTCAGAATGTACCTACGGTTCATCATCTAAGCGATAGTATTTCAGTTCCAAGTGATGTGCTTTGGTCTGTATCTAGCATCCTGGGCTTTCACTCGAATAATGAACTTGGTAATGTCTCAAAACAATCTGGTTCGTCTGCCGTTATGCAGAGCAAATTTAGTCAGTTGTTATGCTTGCTTTTGTTTATTCTCAGATGCATTATCAGCAAGAAATTTTATGCGACTGATGGGGTTTTGCGGAGTGGCTACGCATCTTATTCTGATGGGTCACTTACGCACACGTCCTCTCCAGTTATTCTTTAACCAGAACTGGAGTGTGAAGATGCATTCGCTCAAGACCAGTATTGTTTAACTAGTAAACAAAATGTCCATATTGGGGCAGATATTCAGTGGTTCTGCTGCAACTGCCAGATCTGACTTTCTCGATTATGACCGATGTGAGTCAATAGTTTGGGGCATGACCCTGAGTCCGACAGACTCGAAATGCAGGGGTCATGGGACCCTCTGTTCCAGGAGAAACATATAAACATCAAAGAAAGATGTCAAAGATGTTAACACTACATCAATGGATTCACATTATTTGCGGTTACGCATGTTCAGATATTGTTGGACAACTCGATAGTGGTAGCATACATCAGGAACCAGGGCGGCACCCATTCATTTCTGATATGATAACTAACAGAGAAAATTTTTCTATTTCGTCATGTATCATTATGTTCATCCGTCATTACCGGGTTGTCTGAACATACTAGCAGACTCGCTCCTCGGAAAGGTCGCCTGTTTCATTCGCATTGGACGCTCAACAAGCGAGTATTTAGACAGTTTTGCTACCAGTGGGATCGCTCCATGATAGTTCGGTTTGCGACGCACTGGAACAATTAGTTACCGTCGTTTGTGTCGCCATGCCCAGACCATTGAGTGCATGCAGTAGATGCTCTGCAGAATTCATGGGGCTGAATGATAGGATACGCATATCCTCCAATTCATTTGATTCAATATATTACGTTTAAAATTAAACAGTCTCATTGTGAATCCTACTAGTAGCACCTCTGTTGTCGCAAAAACCTTGGATCAGTATTCTCAAGTTTCAGTTATGGGACGCTCCCCAGAAGCTTCCTCCAAGAGAGGGTCTTCTTTCAGGGGAAGTTTTATTCTTCAGTCCTTCTCCGCCCATAGTGGCATAATGGAGTTGGTTAGACATGAGGAAACCATCGCGGTTCCTATATTATTTGATAACTGGCACAGGAACGATTGAATAATGCGGGTGAGGAGATTTCGATATGACTTCGAATTACCCCCCCAACTCCCCAAACCACACACACATACTACCTATACCTAAATAATAATAATAAATTTTCTATAGCGTAAAACCACCAGAGGTGCTCTAAAACACTTTACAAACAGATTATGCAAAACTCGACTGGAACAGATACGTTTTCAATTGTTTCTTAAATACATTTAAATTTGTTTGTAGTTGTATTTCAGGAGGAAGCATATTCCATAGGCGTGGGCCAGCAATTGAGAAAGCTCTCTCCCTTGCCAGGCCGGACCTAGTGAATGGTACGTTCAGTAAAAGACTGTTTGAGGAACGTAGACATCGTTTCGGAATGTGGCGGGAGACCAGCTCGCTCAAGTATGCAGGAGCGAGGCCATGGACACATTTGAATACCAACATGAGAATTTTAAAATGTACTGTGCTCTGTATTGGAAGCCAATGGAGCTCCTTTAAGACAGGAGTGATGTGGTCAGACCGTTTGGCGCCAGTTACAATTCTGGCAGCAATATTCTGAATTCCTTGCAACTGCTGTAACAAGTTAAGTGGCAGGCCAAGGAATAGAGAATTGCAATAATCCAACTGGGATGTTATGAAAGAGTGAACTAGCTGGTTCAATGCTTTCTCACTGAGAAAAGCACGCAGTTTACTCAAATTTCGAAGTTGCCAAAAACATGATTTAGAAATCTTTTTGATATTCGATTCCAATGTGATATTGGAGTCGAATATGACGCCGATGTTTCTTGCACTGTCGCTTACCTTAGCGACAGAGTCACCAACGCTTATTGATCTAACGGGATGAGAAAATGAGGTTCGCTTTTTAGAAATAACTAAAACCTCTGTCTTAGAATCATTCATTTTCAGTTTATGACCGCACATCCATTGTCTGAAAGAGTTGACGCATGTTTCCATTTCGGACACGCTAGCAACCGTGTCAGAGACATCGGCTGGATCGAATACCAAGTATAGCTGTGTGTCATCAGCATAGAGATGATATGGCACACCGAGATCTCTTTGCATTCGGCCCAGCGATGCAGTGTTTAGTGTGAAAAGTACAGGGCCAAGCACTGAACCCTGGGGTACACCACATTTTAAATGTTTTCTGTCAGACCTAGTGTTATCAATGGAGATTTGTTGTGAACGATGTGACAAATAGCTGTGAAACCATTTAAGAACAGTCCCAGTGACACCATGTTGTTTCATAATGTCCAGCAAAAAGTTGTGATCGACCGTGTCGAATGCGGCGGAGAGGTCCAAAAGTACGAGAAGAACGGCTTTACCATTTGCTAATGCGCAGATTATGTCATTGTGTACGCGTAGAAGAGCAGTCTCTGTACTATGTCTTGGTTTGTAAGCTGACTGAAATGGCTCCAAAAGGTTATTCAGGTTAAGATGATTATTCAATTGATCGACTACAATCTTTTCAGTGATTTTAGATATAAAAGATAGGTTTGAGACTGGCCTATAATTCTTCAAATTATTTGGGTCTAATGATGGTTTTTTAATTAGAGGTGATACCAGAGCGTCTTTCATCACATCCGGGACATTTCCTTCCATAAGTGAAGCCTGAACAATTTTAGTGATGATGGGCACAATAGTGGACGCCATAGATTTCACAAGTGATGTAGGAATTGGGTCCAGAGCGTTAGATTTGTTTGGCGAAGAGTTAATGCATTTTAACACCACAGCCTCAGATACTTTTGAAAAATCCGAAAAATTTGATTTTATCGTCAGTTTAGATAACACAGGCGTATCAGCATCATTAATGCTTTCTTGAATAAGCTTGATTTTTGAAATAAAATAGTCACTAAATCTTGATAGGAGATCGGTTACAGATGAATGCTCAGGAAGAATTATGTTCTTTGTGTTGCCTAGTAACTGCTTTGTGATAGTGAATAAAGATTTACTATCTGATGTGTCTGTAATCAGATCGTTGTAATATTGACGTTTAGCCTGTTTTATCAGTGCATTTGTTGTGTTACGTTGCTGGTGTAACATTTGACGATGAACTTCAAGTTTGGTCTTATTGTACAGCCGCTCCAACCTACGGCGACTGTGTTTTGCATCCATGATGGCATCTGTAAACCAGGGAGCAGGTTGTCTTTGAGAGATTGTTCTTGATTTCAATGGGGCGTGCTTATCCAAAATAGCAGAAAGTGTGTTATTATACATGGAGCACAAAACATCTGATGGCCCAGCGCTGCAGTTAATTAGCTGTGTCGATTTAATGTTTTTTTCAAGGGATGAGCGATCAATAGAGTTAATTTTACGAAACTGTATATGCCGCCGTTGGTTACTTGGTTTTTTCAGTAGCATGAGTGACGAAACGTTAAAGTGATCAGATATTACTGGATCATGTACCGTAATGTTTTTCATCAGTGGCGTGTCACCTTGTCTGATCATTATGAGATCGAGGGTGTGCCCGCTCTTGTGAGTTGGTTCATGCACAAGTTGTGTATAGCCAAAAGACTCAATGAGAGTTAGAAATTTTTGAGCATAGCCATCGCTTAGAACATTCACATGGATATTAAAATCACCAACGATGACTAAATTGCCACCATAAGACGCAAATGCCGAGAGAAACTCATTGAATTCCGTGAGAAATTGGGACTGTGTGAGCTTATTCCGCTTCGAAGGTGGAGGGCGGTAGACAATCAGTAAACGGACTGTAATGTCGCTTTTCACCAAGCAGTCAATGTATTCAAATGACTCAGATGGGTTTGTCGATTCATTACCTAGCACGATATTAATGTCGTTTTTAAAAATAACCGCAGTTCCACCACCCCGACTACCTCTAGCTTTCTGCAGAAGGCGGTATCCGGACGGCAGTAAATTACCAGTGGAGTAGTTGTCGCGTTCATCACCCCTAAGCCAGGTTTCCGTCAGAGCAAGTATATCAAAATCATTGTCGGTAATCATGTCATGGATATCTAGTTCCTTCCTGTTGACCGAACGTGCATTGAAAAGTCCAAATGAGACACCGAGTTCGTTAGGAGAAATTGTATGATCAGAAGATAGATTAAGTGTTATAAGTTTATCCCTATTTGTCTCGATTTTAGGAGATGATTGGTCCAGAAAAGAGTTTACATGTGGTTCAGTGTCGGAAGGGTTAACTCCAACCTGTTCTGGGTTAGAACGTATGATGGGTATGTGTCTATGTCTACCACCACGCAATCCGCGTTTCGTAGTCTTCTCATAGCCAATTCCCAACTGTCGAATCCTGGATAGAATATTTGATGGAAGTCTATCAGGTGGGTGAGGGTTAAATTGGTGTAGGAATTTGGAAGAGTACACCAAGTGCTGGTCATTGACTAGTTCATACTCGTGAGCACAGTTCAAGAAAATGTTGTCTTCTGTCGTGTGTGACTGAGACAGTAGCCTTTGTTGAATATTTCCATTGATTAGAGAAAGTTTAGGTTCAGAATGGTCACACATAGTTGAACAGGACAATGAACCTTTCACTGATATCAGTTCACAGAAACCAGAAAATATCCAGTAAAGGATACAAAATTCAAAAATCCTCGAAAAACTGTATCCCATATCACTGCAAAAACTAGATGATCAAATTCTATGAATGAACAGAAAATTTTTGATACGATTTCCGAAAGTGAAGAAATCTGACAAAACACTAAAAATGTTCAGAGTAAGAAGAGCTGATTAACAATGCTGCCAGCTGGCACAAATCCAAATAACTGAAAGTTGTTTAGACGCAATTACCGGATAAGACGTAGTTTTCTTCCCGCAAGCCTCATATAATTTAATTCATACATACTATGCATTTGGGTCATGTTCTCTGGCGACCTGATGGGCACATCCGCTTTTTAGTTGGATTAGTTTCCTGTGATTATTTGTTATATACGAGCGCTTATTTAAAAATCGTCACAATTAAATTTCTACTCTTGAGTACCTCGCAGGCTGCATAACCAGTTAACTGGTATTCAGATGATTACATGCTAAATATAAATGCTCTCGCACATTATATTATTAGGCTAATGCTTTATTGTATTTTATGGACCTTGAAATTATAATCTATTTCGAGGGGGGGGGGGGGGGTGGTCCGTGTTGGAGCGTGTTAATCATACCTACTTTTCTAGGTCCAGGTTTCTATTATGTCAGTACTCAATTCACATATTCTCACATATTTACGATCGTAGATATCTCATAGTACACGTCGGAGCGTGTTGTTACTGGAATTTATTGTACACAGGCTGCCTGTGGATTACCTAGGAAGTATGTTTTCTCTTCAGGGATCGTTCACTGTGGCTCGATTGGATATGTGTATGTTATATTTTATATCACTGGTTTAGGACATATCTGTGTACGCTGTCTGCAGTGTACATTATATAGTGGGCAGCATTAATTACCAGGATCGTCGCTATAGCCTTAACTTTGGAAGTGCCATTAAGCACCATTTATTAATCATGAATTAATACGTGAGTGCCTCTTCGACGATTATGTATATTGTTTTTGGTACTGCTCTTATTGATTCCAGAGCTCTCCCCTCTTTCTTCTGAATATTCCTTCAAAAGAAAGGGGGGTAGGGGGGTAATTGTTACCTCTTCTCTGGTTTAAAGGGTATGTAACTATGAAGGAAGCTGTTTTATCCATAATTATATTCTGCATACAGCTGAAGTGTTATTGTATGGCATATGTTTGTGAGGGATTTTCACTCATTCTCAGATACGCCATTCTAATTTTGGGGACTTAGTCCAGATTAGCCTTAAAAATTAGGAACTTGTTACATCCTAAGTAGCATTGTCTTCATGCTTACTATAAGGAATTACGTAAATTGGGCTCGTTATTTAGAATATGTCTCCTCTATTACTGTATAGGGAGACATACATGTAATTCCTAATTATTCTAATTTCCTTTCATCATGGATTGCAGGATTGGAACTATTTCCGAAGTCCTAAGCCCTCCACCTTTTTACGATTCAGCTAAGTCTGGGCCATTGGGTACAATGGAAAAATATTATAGATTCATACATAATTTGTATATTTTTCATACTTACTAATTTAGTCCAGGCACATTAGACATAAAAATGAGAAAGTAAGGAAAAAAATCAGAGAAAGCTGATTTTTTTATATGTTTCCGGGACACACATTGCGGATAAAGTGTGAAAAGTCCCCGCGAATCCGAGTTGAGCTTTTTTAGTTATATCGTTTTTTTGATGAAAAAAAAATTTTTTAAAAGAATTCGACCCAGCTCCATATTTCTCATTCTTATTTGCCTTAGTAGGGTGAGAATCATAAATATCGTGCTGAATTATATTGAGAATACATATCCCCAACAGAAAATGCCAACTTTGTACCAATCTTCACACTCAGTGGTGAAATATTCACGAAAATGTACAAAATTACGAAAAAAAATTTATTGTTTTCGTACACACAATGGTACACAATGTCCATTAAATCAAATCTACGACTACTTTGGGAGTTAAATTATATATCAAAAATTGCAGAAAAGCAGTGGCTTTATACTGAAATATAGCAATAGTCATTTATTCCATAATGAACTGGTGAAACGTGTGAAATATTAACCATACCCCCTAAACTCAAATTCAAACGGCATCGACTTTTCTCATTCAAATACCGTATTATAGCATCAAGAAAGTGTCAACCATCTACTGTCAAAATTACACGAACTGCTCCAGAATGCGTCCGTAGGACGCACAGGAAAGCTTTGGGTACAATACTACGAGCAAATAGGTCTTCTCCAGTTGTTCTTGAGAGCAGAGCGCACAGGCGACTGGGAACTCCACACATATTGTGTTTGCAATATGATTCCAGTATTTCACGCAGGTGGTCATTTTGCATACGCAAAAAGTTCTCATCTCTATTTGCAGCAGATGAATGAGCTAACAGAAATAATGCAACAGGATGATTTGAAGTTGTTCACTGAGAAAGGTTACTACTTTACCATAAGGCGCTCAGATAAATTCTGGGACGGGATATATTCTGATCAGACCATAGAGCAGTGTTTAATGAGAATGTTCAAGCTCCCTGGTGGTCTCACACATGGCAGGGGAATAACCGATAGCACTGTTGCGAAATGGGTACATGGACTACCTCTTTGCCTTCCGATATGTAATGCTCTCGAAAATTTTGTTCATGTTTACACTGGTCATGGCGAACAACATTGGGATCTCCGTCAAAGTTCACAATTGACTGATGCCAATGATATCACCAAATTATTGAACTGGCTCAGAGTGCATTCCCCCTTTCAGAATAGAGATCCACTACAATTAGTCTCTATAGCGACCGGGCTTGTGGCTGACGAAACTGTGAACTGTGACCAAGTTCGCAAAATTGGTGAATGTTACGTATCGAATGTTGTAAGCAAAACGTTCAACAGCATCAAACTACGACGTGTTGACACTGTGAAGTCTTTCGCATCGATGGCAAATAGCATCAAAGTCCGTGGAAGTAAGGTAGTGATTGACCCCACAATTCTTTTCAACCGCATCACATGTGTTATTCAGTCACAAGCAGAGATGGAAGAGTATCTCAAATATGAACGTGCCCCGAAACCACCAGCATTGTTTGATTCTGCTGGAATGAGGAAGACACAGAAAAGCACGCTCGGTAAGATCCTCAAAACATACGGTTCCGAGCAAACTAAAATCCCAGAGCATTCTCTGTTTGTTGTAGATGGTGGATTTTTATTGAGGGCAGTTGTATGGCCTAAACAGTCGTCATATAAGGACATATGTACATCATATTCCAATTATCTAGTGAGACATTTTGGGGCGAACGTCATGGTTGTTTTTGATGGTTATGCTTGTACAATGTCGACAAAGGGCATGGAACAAGCCCGTAGATCTAAAGACAGGTATTCCATTAATATCAATATCTCACCCGAGTTACCAGCCACCACACCCCAATCCGATTTCCTTGCAAATGCCAAGAACAAAACCCAACTGATCGATCTTCTAATGCAGGAGCTATCTGCTATCAATATTCAGTCCAAGCAGGCCAAGGCTGATGCTGATGTACTGATAGCCGAAACTGCACTTGACATCGTTCAAGATGACAACAATGTTGTCGTTGTGGGAACAGACACACATTTGTTAGTCATTCTTACCTCTCGAGTTCAACCGGGATGTAATATTCACATGATGTATTCCATTACCCCAAACTTACTAGTTTCAGTTAGTGAAATAGCAACCAAAATGGGTGACCATAGAAGCAACCTCCTTGTAGCACATTCTATAAGTGATTGTGACACTACTTCTGCACTCTTTCGAGTTGGTAAGAAGAAAGTATTCAGTACAATTGTCTCCGATGTTACTAGCGACTCACAACAGTATGTCAACACAATTTTGGCGGATGACAGTACACCAAGTGCAGTAGCTGCTGCCGGGGAACAACTTCTCCTGATCTTATACGGGAGTAAAACTGTTTCCTCTCTCGACCAATATAGATATGTCACTTACAAGCGTTATGTAGCAAAATCTAAACTGAATAAACCCATCGACCTAGCCTCACTCCCACCAAGCAGCGATGCTGCACAACAACATGTCTACAGATGTTATCTCCAGGTCCAACAATGGCTGGGCGCTTCGCTTCCTCCGACGGATTGGGGGTGGTCGCTAGACAATGGACTTCTTGTACCGACTGCAGCCACAAAGCCATGTGCCCCCGATAACCTACTGAATCTGATCAGTTGTGGTTGCAAGAGTGCTTGTACAAAAAGGTGTGGGTGTAAGAAGGCAGGACTCTCTTGCTCAGGTTTGTGTAATTGCAGTTCGGATTCTTGTAACAACCACAGAAACACTGTCCTGTCGGAAATTTCTGAGTTCGATGAATAATATGTATATAGGTCATGTCATTTCTGTATATAGCGTTGATAATAGTCAATGTAACTTAATCCATGTTGATTGATTTGTACATTCTGTAAATATTATTTATTGATTTTTGTACATTCTGTAAATATTATTTATTGATCTAATGCTGCCAGACACAGACGTGTCTGTTAGGTCCCAAGCCCGAAAATAGTTGAGTTCTCATGCTGACGAATTTTATGCCAAAAGGGGAACTCGGCCAGAAGCAGAGGGGGTCTTCCATAATGTCTATTTTGTAAGCAATGATAAAAGTCTTCAAATGGTGGTGGATTTTTTATCGTCTGTCCAACTAACATCCCGTTCTGTACTACGACCCTTTGGGCAAATCCGTTAGGAAAATCATCATTTTTTGCGTAAATCTGATACTTTTTTGTGAATTTTCAATAATTTTTCGCAGAAATTGTCACAGAATGCACATTTTCCTCTAGGTAAATGTATATTAGACATTATGTAGCTCAAAATACGCGTAAACAAAAAATACAGTTGGATCAATTCGAGGTTACAAAGTTTGTGCGATTTTTTTTTATTTTTTTCAAACGCGTTTTCGAAAAAAGGCTGTAGAAAAAAAAGCTCAACTGGGATTTTAGGGGACTTTTGTCTAATCGTTCAGTGACATGTACTCGACATTCCCTGAAAAAATCAGCTTTCTCCGATTTTTTTCCCTAGTGAAACCTAATGTTCTTGGGCTAATTGCCCAGATGGGGATGGCCCTCCCATGGGTGGGCACTCATACCTCCCCACTGAATTATTATGCAATACTCTCTTTTACAAAGAATGATGTTGGCGCCAATTTCCGGTCACTTCCTGCATCTGCGCGTTTGCGAAGAGTAAATGTATGGAGGACCAGATAGGACTTCTAATTTTGGGTTTTGCATGCAAACTTTGGGGATTGGGGGGCAAAATTTGTGTCTGGCCCTCAATATTCTGGAGTTAGCACCAGCTAAGTCTGGGCCATTGGTAAGTATGAAAAATATACAAATTACTTATGAATTTATATTTTTTGTATTCACTTTGAAAAGATGAAAAAACTGCTGAAAATACTCTGGTCCATCAAAACATCAGTCACATACAATGCAATTTGCACTGGTTCTTTATGAGCATTGAGAATAATGTTACATATAATTCAGTCATGTTTTAAACACTTTGGTCACTGATGTATTTCTTAGGTTGGTGTATACCATGCATCCCTTTTGAGTTGTCTGGAGCCCAGTGGGGGACTGTAATTTCTTCCTTTACAGCCAGGATGAGGAAAGATGAGAATCATGAGATGAAAATGATTGTTTGGTTCATGTAATATAAGGAGCTGGAGAAGAAACCTGTATTTCGATACTTCGATATAATTTTTGTAACCGGTAAAATATCACTTCAATGTCTTGAAAAATTACCAGTATATCGAATCTTTTGATATTAGGAACAGAGGGGTCGATATTCATATTCTTAGACTTTCATTCAAAAGTTGTCTTGCCTGCGAAAGTTAACAGAAATATAATGAAATATAATATAATTAATAAAACTACATTATCTGCAAACTGGTTCTTTATAGTGTTGGGAGGTTATGAAATTTTTCCTTGGTTTCGGTTTCTACTTGTATTTTTATTTAAAAAGTTGACTCTGGTTTTGTTTTTTTTCAGAAAAAAAGTATTCAAGCATTCAACACTATAAACACTTGGATTTTTCCCAAATATTAGGTATATTAGGTTTAATGAAAGTTCAAAGTGCAACAGTACCTTCCCCTCTCTCTAAATTATGAGATTATATATAGCACAGCACATGGACAGTGAACCATTAATCCAGAAGACAACGAAGATTGTTCACAGATATACAGCTGAATAGCATTGGGAAGCTCCCCCCCCCCCCCCCCCCCCACCACCACCACACACAAGACAGGAAAATGTTGTGGTAGCAATGCACAACTTTGTTAAGAAAATGTTGAAGGTGTAATGTTGTGAAATGTCAGGCCAAAGAAAAAAACTCCCTTTGTTTAGAGTAACCAGACCGACCCTAAACAATTATGCCATCCCTAAAAATTCATTATATAAAAGTTGCTCATTTAGGTCATTGTAACCCTAATTTTTATCAGACTTCACTATGAGTTTGAAACCTATTTTCAGGTTCAAACTTTTAAAAATACATGTAAAAATAAATGTATCAGACAGTATAGATGTGGAGCAAGTGGTAAGTTCCTGTTAAGCAAAGGAAACTGCATTTAAGAAAATAATCATTTTACAGATACAGTGTTTTACCATTGTTGTTGGAGGTCATAAAAATTAATAAATATTATGTTTTGTGTATTGATGCTGGAAGCCCCCTATCCTGGCCTGCAGTCTTGAAAATATTATTGGAACAAGTGTAGTGTCCAACTGTTTTTTTTTAATTCCATTCAAACAGATACATAGAAATTACTGACAGTGGCCAGCAGCTGCATGGATATTGCATTCAAGGGAAGTGTGTGGTCATTTTGGTAATTCGATGTTTGTTTTATTTTTTTCCCAAACCAGGTAGCACTTTCACACTGAATAGGGGGATTTTTATCATTTCCTTCATTTGTCATTCGAAAGAAAGTTTATTTAATACGTAAATACGATTATATTAGGGAACCAAAAAAGTTATTTATTAGGAATATGTGGCTCTGATTTTTTTTGTGATTTCTCCCCTTTTATTTAATGCATTACACGAAGTGACAGCATTCAAGATTGTGCAGTTAAATAACTATGTAACTTGACTGACGGTTATCTCACGTTCAGGTCGGTCGGTGTTTTTAAATAACCGACACCGAGTTGTATTTTCGGTTAACCTCCCAACACTAGTTCTTTTTTTATTGACAGGGAAGTATTGTTTTCATCATCAAAGTGACATTGACATGTCTAAGGAACTGACCAATCAAATTTTGTTTTTAGAACAATGTGCTTTCAACACTTTCAGGATTTGGGAAGACAAAACCCACAAATATTATGTTGCACAAGCCTTTAATAACAGCAATAATTAAAGAGTCCCATGAATAAATCCACATAGTGCAGAATAGACCAAGCACCATCATTGGAATGGGGTAATTATCACTTCGAATAAGCACATTCACAGACACAGAGCACTGAACTGCAATAAAATTCCCTAGCATTAAAAATAGATCGAATGACAATGAGGTCTGCAGACATGGAGGCTGTTGGCGGGTTTTACAAAAATTGACACTATCAAAGCGTATTGGTATTTGACATTTTATTTTTTACTAATATCTAACATCTGCAATGTATGGAGGATGGGTTAAAAAATCTAAACAGTAAATACAGGAAGAACTGTGGAGAAGATACTCGCCATTATTTAATATTCCTTCATATTTTGAAGTGGGTGGGGGCACAGGTACTCTGCACAAGCTGTGAAATAAAAAAATAAGATATCCGACAGCATTTTTGGATCGATGCAGACGTGCCCCCATAACGGTATATAAAGATTAACATTAATATTTATATACCATTATGGGGGCACTGCTAGTGAACCAAAAATGCTGTCAGATATAATTTCTCAGCTTGTGTCTAAATAATAGCAATCGGAAGGGTGGGGGTTAGTGCTAAATAAATTAAACCTGTATGCCTCTCGATTCATGCAGCTTTTCACATGGGGGAGTGGGGTTTGGAATAAAATGATTGATTTGTATAATACAAATCATTTAATTTTTGTGTCGCCGCCACTCCTCTTTAACCTATGAATGGATTTTGATGAAACTTTCAGTGATTCTTTATCACATCACGGCATTGTGCACCTCCTATTTTATTTTTTGATCCGCTGTATTTTTTCCAGAGTTATGCCCCTTTTCCACTTAGAATTCTGTCTGAAACGCCAGGCTTCTCTTATCCGCCACTCCTCTTTAACCTATGAATGGATTTTGATGAAACTTTCAGTGATTCTTTATCACATCATGGCATTGTGCACCTCCTGTTTTATTTTTTGATCCGCTGTATTTTTTCCAGAGTTATGCCCCTTTTCCACTTAGAATTCTGTCTGAAACACCAGGTGACACACGTTTTCCATGGAAGACTCATATCTAAGTTTTTATTCCCCCCCCCCCCCCCCCCATGAGGAAAGCAGCAGGAATCATGCTGCATACAACCCAACCTTCCGATTGCTATGAAAGAAAGATGGTGGCACCCCAAAGGAGCCGTTGGTTGTGAAAGTTGTTCGGTTGCTTGACTGCTGAGGCAGAAATGTGCTCTTTCCCTTCAAGAATTGCCAGAGTCAGACTATACTTGCCAATGATGGGCTTAGAACCAGAAACAAAGCAAGTGGCGGATTTTACTTGATGGAAGACACTGCCCCATCACACTCGGGGACAGGTAGCACCTTTGTTGAGAGGACCCACTCTCACACTGGCCCTCACCCGAGGAAAGATAACTTCAACCAGAACATAAACAAGAAGGCCAAAGCCTTTTCCCACAGCCTTTCTGCCTCCTGCCTTGGTCATGACCTACTTAAACTTCAATCCAAAATGTTAGAGAATTCTCTGAGTCGAAAGGGGCATGCCTAAAACCATCCCTGCACGCATTCAGCTTGCGAAACCATTCATCATCTGATTTTGCAAAAAGCATGTCTCAACTGCCTTTCCATACATTTCAATACATTGGTGGCTGTAAATAGTCTGTTATTGACTACAGTGCGAGAAGGTGACCAATGAGGGAGCAGTTAACATAAGATCTGTGCTGAATAAGCAGAAACAAAAAAAACGATTTTTGATTTAGGTCACATTTTCTCGAATGAAATTACTGTGTAAGAATCCAATGTTGGAGAGTAATTACCATATGAAATTCTCAAAGTTGATTCGCAGATAGCTAATGAATTACGTGGAATGTATCGCAAATCTCAAATTATACATCACAAATAGTGACGCGAATCCAGGTTCTGGGACAGCAGAATGTGAATACATGGTCTTCTCGATCGGAGACCACCTTTGTGCAACCTTGCCTGGATAGTCTGCGTCGAAACATTTGCACCAGATGCATTCTGAAGGTCACTGTGAAGCTGGGTTGATGTGGCAAAGCGGTTCCTACGGGTCTGAATGATTATAAACCGGTCTTCAGCTGCAGATGTTGCCCTGTCTCTGCCACTACCATGCCATCTTACTGGTGTGCCATTCTGCTGAAATCTTGCCCAGTTTCTGGTGATTACTGTTTGGTGCACACCAAGGGCTTCACCAACCTGACGATGGGTAGCCCATTGCTTCATCATCCCTATAGCCCTATAGCCCGCCTCATTTCAGCTTCAGACAAATGTCTTCTTACATTTGCATTTGCCATATTCAATCATTATATTACAAGGGTTTGTGTTGAAATGAAGATTGAATACCATACACATGTCATGTACATGGATACAGGGCACGAAAACATCATGAAAATCAAGGGGTACATGCTTTCCAATCATTCCTCAATCATATCCACCAAAAATATCGCAATTATGTCACAAGCAAATTTCACAATGATGTGTTAAATATTTGGTGCTTAGCAAACTTTGAGTAGTATATATACTATTGTCATTAAAGCTTTAACTCTCTCTCATGCTTAAATATGACCTCATGACATCTGTTAATCAGGCACAGTATGCATTATACTACCTCTGCCTGTTGTTGATTTGGCACTTGTGGTACTTTGGTAAGATTCAAAGAAATTAACATTTTATACCAAATTTTATTTTTTATTATACCTACCAAGGTAACACAAGATTAGTGCCCTCCTGGCAGTATAAACTATCTTTCATATGTACTTGCCATCCCACACACATGGATACATGCATAATTGTATTTAAAAAATTGGAAAAATGACTTTGTGCATGTCTGGCGGGAATAGGACAGTAGTTGTCTGTTCTTTGTAGGATACAGGGCACAAGGTTTTATGGTGACGTCGACCTGAATGCAAACTTGTCTAAATTTATCACACGTCGCCTCGCGAAGAGTGAAATGGAAGTGGCAATTATTTATTGCATCTTTGTATGGGTTTACCTCATAAGATGCCCAAAATTAATAAACGTGCATTGTCCCATGTTAATAAAGCATGCATAACTTGAAATAGTATGTTATTTTGTTATTAAAATGAAAAAGGCTCAGTTTCTTTTTTTCATTTCGTTTGGCGATAAAATTGACAGCGGAAGTACCGCCCACCGATGCTCATGTAAACAAAAACAGATTCGCTTGTATGTACGTCTGGGGTTAAGTAAAATGGAGAAAAAATAATAGTGACTCTTAATAATCTGACGATCATGATATAAATAAAATGTACCCATAGTAGCTTGGTGTATCAAATGTTCACCATTCGTGGTGAAGTGGTGTTAACCGCGCACTGAAGCCTTGCAGTTAACACCACTTCACCACTCGTGATGAACATTTCATACACGAAGCTACTATGAAGATATTCTATATTTACGCAATACAGTTTTTCTGTTAATTTTATTTTGAGTTTATTTTTTTTTGTATTATTTTTCTTATAATATCATTATCTTTGTTTTAAATCTGTCACTATTTCTGGATCTTTTTTTTCACCCAAGAGTTTACGAAAAGATTCCCTGGCTTTTTCTTAACCTTTTCTATTCAGGTTATGTTTCATCTCGTCTCTAAAAATCTGACAAGATTTTGTTCTTATACATTCTTTCAGCACATCAAATTTATCCTTTTTGTGTCAAGAAATGTCATCTCAGGGTGCAAGGACTTAAATCCTGCCCTCCTGCTAGTAGTCATGGCTTGAGATCATTATCCCATTAAGAAAGCCATCATCCTGCCTATCCTTAAATATACCCGAGTCCAAGTGTTTGGTTAATTGAGCATAGGGTAGGGTGTAAATTATCAAGAAACTATACAGTCAGTGTCTCGTTAATCTGAGCAGCCTGTCCTGTGAAGTGATACCTTGTCACTCTGCGGCTCGATGTCACTCTATGTACGGGTTAGGCTTCTCAGATTGGTGAGTTACTTCCTGCTCGAACGGTAGCTTCCGCTCTAAGTGGTCCAAGCTAAGAGGTCTAGTTTTTTAAAAACTCTCACTGACTGTACTCACAGAAAATTTTCAGTATGAACCTTGCTGTCAGGATCTTTTTTGGGGATCTTTTTTTTTTCCTTTTCTCTTCAATATTGTATTCTTTTATTATTATTTATTGAAAGTATAATGACTAGTTTGTTTCTACCGTTATTTCTTCTCTCGTGAGCATGGCAGGAAGACAGCCAATTTGGCTATGCCTTCACTCTGCAATACGTCATGTATTTCATATTATAATTTTTAAAAACCATTCATGCATTTGTGGATGCTGCAAATAAAGTATCCATCTATCCTAAACTAACTTCAAGTTGATAATACAAGACCTCCAGAAGCTCAGAATTCACTCTTCTGTAAAGAGCCAAGGATCAACAAACTAGCATCTTTTCATCTCTCTTGATCAGGCTACTGAGATGATGTTCTACACTCTGACAGAATCTACACTACAAGAATATTATATCACAGATTTTCACTATTATCAGGACTTTGATCAGCAGCCTATTATCTCTCTGACTGCTGTGTAACAAATAGAACATTTTCTTGATAAAATCTCGGTGATGATTTATGAAGCACAGTTTTTGCTCCAGAACATATTCTTGTGGATTGACATAACCAAATCCATATCATCCACAAAGTTTATGTTTAGAACATTCTAGAACACACACAATACAAAGCCTAGATTCCACTCAGCAGCAAATAGTCACAAATCAACAACATTAGTTCTGAAGCAGAAGATGAAAACTCTTTACTTCATTTGACCATGACTACAACAAAGGAATACACATATTACCGTAGCTGGTCTCTAGATAGTCTTATTGTTCATTTCCTGTCCATTTTGAGAGGTGTTTTCTTGTGTTTTACATTTACTTCCTACACAGAAGTTTGAGGCGACCTCTTATAATGTAAATGTGATATTTCTGCAGCTATTCAAGACTCTCTAGCTTAATTCCTTTATCAACTGTTAGCAGACGAAAAATGAGAGACAGTAACTGGGAACTTATTTCCAACTAAAAATGCCTTTTGGTTAGAATGTTCACCCTTGTGAAGGCACATTAGTGGCAGTGAGGTTGTTATCTATGTCTGAGTAAACCTTCACCCCCCCCCCCCCCCCCCCCCCCCCAAAAAAAAAAAACGTAACACAACTACTCACAACACAGGCTTTTTACCTTGGTCAGCAAATATTCTGATGCTTTTTAACAGTAACACAACATATGTTTGTAATATCATCACTCAGACTTGGCACCTTACACTGGCTTTTCCATGGTTTGACATCCAACCTCAGAGAATTTGGTCTTCGCTCAAGCCTATGTTCAGCGGAAAGAAGATCAAGGTCTATTGTCATTCAATCATCATTGGCAACTTCTCTACCTTATCAGAGCAGGTACTTATTTATTTATTGGTGTTTAAGGTAACATGTTTCTGCACAATGGTTAATCATGATCACAGCAGATTTATGGGGGGAGGAAATTGGAGTACCCAGAGAGAACCACTGAGTAATGACAAGCAACTGTCAGTTCCCCCAACACACTAACTCCACACAAGCAGGGTTAGCATTTGTTGAAGACAGGTGCATCATCGATGTACAGTATGCCTTAGAACACAATGCCACTGTGCCCCCATGTGGGCAATCGGTGTGAAGTGTCTTGCCTACGACACAATGCAGTTACTGCAGGTGGGATTTGAACTGAGGACCTCTCAGCTTGCAGCCTGCCCCTCTACTTATTGAGCCAATGCACCCCCAGAGCATGTACACTTTTTATACAGTAGTTCTATTTATTGATGTTTTAGGGAGAGTGCATGTTTTGTGAATGCCTCTTGTTTTAGATGATGACAATTGCTACAACTATTCATGTATACCCCCAAGTCATTTATGTGCCTTTTATAGACTTGGGGACTTCTCTACATCTCCTTCGGATATGATGTTTGTTCTATCAATTGGACCATCTAGTAGCATTCTTGCCTCAAGAGTATGAATTTGAATTTTGTGGATAACACGGTGTCTTCCTTAGAACTCTATCCAGATGCTTCTGATCTTAATTCCATTTTCAGCTTCATATCAATGAAGGGGAATTAACTTCTGTTTTCATTTGGAGACATAGTCTATCTATGTTAGGCTTTGATTCTATGCTTCTTGTACTCCTGGGGTATTCTCTTCCATTATAATATTATATTTATTATAACATGACACTGTTATCATTTAATGTCTGGCCAATCTTGCTGCCTTTTTCCAGTTATTTACAGTATTTTTATCATCTTTTCTGGAATACATTGGCTTTCTATTCTCAAATCTGCTTCAGTCTGTACAAAGAGCAGTTAAAATGCTAGCAGGAAGAAAATGTACATAATTTCCTTCTATATTTCAATTATTGAATTTTTTTTAATTGAACTGATGATTCGTAAATATCTACAAAGTGCCTACATTTATTGTGAGATTTACCCAAGGATTGTTTACATTAACATTCAATGCAACTGTAACAGATTACTGTTATAATTGTCTATGCTTTGTTTTTTGGTGGCAGAGTATTTTTAGCTAGGTCCTTGGGTGTCAGAGACTTAGGATCGAATCCTGTCTGGGACAACTTCCGAAAAACATTACAGTTTTCAGTTTAGACCATTATAACAGTAATCTGTTACAGTGTTAAGGCAACCAAATCTCAGGTGAATCTCACAATAAATACAGGCACTTTGTATACAGTTATGAATCATCACTACAACAATTCCCCAAATTCAGTAATTTTTAATTCTCAAATATTGGTTAGTGTGTCTGATTGTGGATGAGAACTGACATACTGCCAGAGTTAATTATAACCTTTTTTTGAGGGTTGATGTTAGCTCAGTTCGTGTGGTGGCAGAGCATTTATGGCTAGGCAATTGGGTGCCATAGACTTGGGATTAACTCCCATCACTTCCAACTTCCAAAAAACTTGCCGAGTGGAAATCCTGCTTGACTAAGGTGATATAAAATTAAATTCAAGAAGTTGCATCTTCACAGAATTTCATTCATTGGGATTCCTGTGTTTGAAAGCTGGGACCATAGACCATTAAAGCAATAATCTATTCCAGTTACATCAAATGTTAAGGCAAAGGATCTACAGGTAATGGTATCTTTGCGTATTCTCTCAATAAACCAATGGACACCAGTTTTTTATAATAACTTTTATATTTACAGTTTGTGATTCCTCCTGTATTAACACACTTTAGGATTCCAAAGGATTGTATGGTTTGTTCAGGACATCAACCATTTTCAGCTCAACTTTGGCGATGCCAAATTTGAGCTTTTGTCATGGCCCGTCATCCGTCGTCCGCCTGTCCGTACATCAACAATTGGATATAGCTCGGGCTAGAGGCCGTATTTATGAACCGATCTTTACGAAACTTCTTGGGTACCTTTGTTATGACCGTGGGACGAGAATGAGTGTTTTTGGGTGCGGTCCGAAATTCAAGATGGCTGCCAGCCGCCATTTTGTACCGACGATGCAGAAATCTGTTTTTTGTACAGAACTTCCATATGAAAGCTCTGATTTGAATAATTTTTGTATGAATGTTTAGTACCACGGGATACATCACATATAATACAGGTTTTTTTCTTGTGCGTAAATTGTGCAAATTAGACTAATTTTGATGTTTTTTGGTGTTACTTTCAGCACTGTAAGTGCAAATGCCAATACGGCTTGGGCTAGAGGCCGTATTTATGAACCGAACTTTATGAAACTTCTTGGGTACCTTTGGTATCACCGTGGGACAAGAACGAGTGTTTTGGGGTCTGGTCCAAAATTCAAGATGGCCGATGGCAGCCATTTTGTACAAAATTAGGTGCAATCAGATTTTTGCACAGAACTTCCATATGAAAGCGCTGATTTGAGTAATTTTGTGTGTGAATGTTTAGTACCATGGGATACATCACATATAATACAGGTTTTTTTCTCGTGCAGAAATTATGCAAATTAGATGAACTTTGATTTTTTTAGTGCGACTTACACACAGTAAGTACACATATCAATACGGCTCGGGCTAGAGTCCGTATTTATGAACTGATCTTCACGAAATGTCTTGGGTACCTTTGTTATCACCTTGGGACGAGAACGAGTGTTTCTGGGTGCGGTCTAAAATTCAAGATGTCTGCCAGTGGCCATTTTGTACCGAAATTAGGGCTAATCGTTTTTTTGTACACAACTTCTATATGGCTCAGACTAGAGGCCATATTTATGAACCAATCTTTGCGAAACTTCTTGGGTACCTTTGTTATGGCCGTGGGATGAGAGCGAGTGTTTTGGGGTGTGGTCCGAAATTCAAGATGGCCACCAGCAGCCATTTTGTACCAAAATTAGTGTAATCAGTCTTTTGTACAGAACTTCTGTATGAAAGTTCTGATTTGAATAAATTTTTGTATGAATGTTTAGTAACATGGAATACATCACATATTGTAAGGGTTTTTTTTTTGTGCAGAAATTATGCAAATTAGATGAACTTTGATTTATTCAGTGCTACTTACACAATGTAAGCACACATGTCAATACGGCTCAGGGTAGAGGCTGTATTTATGAACCGATCTTCACAAAACTTCTTGGGTACCTTTGTTATCACCTTGGGATGAGAAGGAGTGTTTCTGGGTGCAGTCCAAAATTCAAGATGGCTGCCAGTGGCCATTTTGTACCGAAATTAGGTCCAATCAGTTTTTTGTCACAAGTTCTATACAGCTCATATTTATGAACTGATCTTCACAAAACTTCTTGGGTACCTTTGTTTTCACCTTGGGACAGGAACGAGTGTGTTTTGGGGTGCCTTTGTTATCACTGTGCTATTAGAACAAATATTTTGGGGTTCAGTCAGACCCACTCTGGGACTCAAAGATTTCTTTTCTAGTTTAGCATCTGACTGTCACCCACCTTTACAATACTTTACCTGTACATTTGTTACAGGCAACGGTCAGTATTTATGTACAGACCGTTACAATACTTTATATGTACCTTTGTTATCAGGTCATTACCTAGATGTTTGTCATTGCTGTGTCACATACTATACATGTACATGTCTTTGTCTTGACAAGTTGAGCTACAGTGTCATTGACACTTTCATTTCTCCTGAAAATAGTCATCATCGATGTTCTTCTATTGATTATGTGAACTCAGGGTGTGAGGACTTTGATACCACCTAATGCTAGTAGTCACTAATCAAGATCATCATAACATCAAGAAAACCTTCAGTAAGGAGCCGGGTAGTAGCTTGGTAAGTTTAATCGCTCACTTCGCTGTCCAAGAAGTTTGCAACCAGTATTCTGTGCGTTCAAAACTCACAGTTTCACATCTTTGTGACTTGCATCAGTTGACAATATACAAGACTTCAAAAAGCCCAGATTTCTCTAATACTAGTAATAGTAGACACGGACCAACATAATAGAGCCATTTCCTCTCTCTAGATCTTGGTTATCATATAGATGATGTTCTGCACTCCAATGGAATTTCTGCTACCAAAATATTTTATATTCTGCGGTTACATATCTACAATATCATCATAATTTCGATCAGCTATCTATCTTCATTATGTTTATTGTGTAACTAATAGAGCATTATCTTGCCAAAATCTGCTTGGCGCTTCATGAAGCACAGCTTTTGTTCCAGAGCAAACTCTTATCGATCGACATAATCAGAAACAAGGAAACTATGACAAAATTCTACTGCACCCACAAAGCCTAGAATCTGCCTAGCAACAAATAATCAAGAAACAAGGAGTATCTGACGGAATTCTAGAACATGCACAATACAAAGACTAGATTCCACTCTTCTACAAATAGTCAAAAAGGAAGGAGGCACTAATGAAATTCTAGTACATGGTCAATACGAAGCCTTGTCAGTTACAAAGTCAGTTACAAATAGTCAAGAATCGGCAACATTATCTTTTTGAGAGGAGTCATCTCCTGCTTTTCATTTACTTCCTCTACAAAAGCTAGAAGAGATAAACAAACTATCAGTAAATGTGATAATTCTACAGCTATCCAAAACTCTCTGGCTTGGTCCCTTCTTCCACCACTAGGAGAAGGAAAAGGGAAGGTAACTGGAGTTTCTTTACCGGCTACACGTCTCTTATGGGGTAAACATTCACCTTCATGAAGGCACATTAAGGGCAGTGAGGTTGTTTCCTATGCCTATATAAACTTTCTGCTTGTCAACTAACGTCACACTACTGCTCATAACACAGGATTTTACCTTGGATATGAATATTCTGGCAGTTTTTAACATCAGGACATTTCATTACCTTCTCTCAGACTTTGCATCTAATTCCAGGTTTTTTTTCATGTATTATCTGTTTGACGTCCTACCTCAGAATATTACATCTACACTCAAGCCTATGTGTTCGGTGGAGAGAAGATCAATGCCTCTCATTTTAGGATGGTAACAATTGCTACATCTGTTCTTGTAGATTCCGAAGTCATCCATGTGCCTATTATTGACTTCAGAGACTTATCCACATCGCTTTCAGGATATGCTGTTTGATCTATTGACTGGTCTCTCTAGTAGCAATTCATGCCTCAAGAGTATTGGATGTGAATTTTGAAGAGGACACAGTAACTTTAGAACTCAATGCAGATACCATGGTATTGACATTTATATGCAACAGCAGCTCGGCTGATATAGCATTCACTTCGCTATTCGTGCACAACTTCCTTCTACAGCATTAATTCATTGACCACTGTTGCTTTTCTTAGGAGTGCATATGTCACCAACCATTGCTTATACCAGAGTTCTTTGCATCACAGATTCGCATCATCGTCATCCACTTTTTTCTCGGCATCCTCATAGAATTCTGCTGCTCATTGGACTTATCTCCATGATTCGAGTGTCTATTCGTATCATTCTCATAAGAGGTCATTTACTGCAACAATTGGACTCGATTTGGGCGCATTATCATCCAAGGTTTGGGGATTTTGTCACTGCTCAGTAATACATCATTCCCAAACCAAAGGAGATTCTGTCTTCTCCCTATTTTAGAGAATATCTTATTCCTAGACTGTCTTAAGTCATTATTATGAGACTTGGAAGGAAGGAAGTATGTTCCTTTTTGTAACCTTTGTCTAGGGACTTTCGGATTGATTTTACATTGTCATGCTTATTGTGGAACTTTAGATTGCTCAGTTTACATTGACATGGACTCTTTTACGTCATTACATCGGTTCTGTCGGATCACTCACCTGTGGATTCATCATCTGCCAACAGTTTTCTTTGTAACGTGCAATCTAATCCTGTACCTTTCTACATTGTGCTCTCTGTTTACACAGAAATAAGTATCCTTTTTCATCTGGTAATGATTGAGGTTGCTTTCAATCTTGATTCACTAGTATTTGTTCAGTGATCTCCTCTTAGTCTAAAGGCTTACAGATAGCTCCCTCTTAGTCTGAAGACTTATGGATATCTCGCACTTTCTCACCTATGAGCTTTTATAACAGCCACTTTTCAATATGGACAACATTCAGATATGCCAGGAACAATGTTAAGGAGAAGATGCATCTTTAAGACCACTTTTCATTTTTACTTCCATTTTCGACTTCATAACTCTGAGGGGAAGTAATTTCTGTTCTCATTTTGGAGACATAGTCTATCCATGTTGGGGCTTGTCTCTGTCTCTTTATGATCTTGGTCTGTTCTTGTCCATTATAATATTTTATTACTTTCCAGAGTGTGATTTACTGGGATTTCCGGGTTTAATTGTGACAACAATGACATCACAAGTGAATTATGCGATCAACAATTGGGCCATGTATCCGTGCACACAAACAAAGTTGCTTTGCTGTTGGTGTAATGGGGACATAATTGTTTTTTATTTTGTTTAACCCTTTACCTAACATGAAAAGCAGACACCACTTGCAAAAAAAAATTCTTGAATAACTATTATTTTTTTTTCATTTCAAAAACATAGGTTATGACCCCAGATTGGAACAAGCTCAGTGAGCTTGTTCCAATGAGGAGTCATAACCTTTGCTTTAGAGACAACAAAACTAGCGATTTTTTACCTGCGTCGCCAGCGGCAGAGCAGGTCTAGTAACCGCTCGACTCCGTCCATCCGTCATCCATCAGTCCATCCAAAACCCTTTTTCGTCAAGGTTTTCTTGTCTTCTATGAAAGGGAATGATTTTATATTTGGTCTGCTGCTTCATAATGATGAGTTGTATCGTGTAAGCAATTTTCAGATCTGCCGTGCAGCCACTTCCTGTTTGCCGATACTTTGAAATTTTAATGTACCCACTGAACATTGAAATTTTTCGTCAAACTTTTCTCGGCTTCTATACAAGGGATTGATTTTATATTTCATCTGGAGCCTGATAATGATCAGTTGTCTCGTGTATGCAATTTTCAGATCTGCCGTGCAGCCACTTCCTGTTTGCCGATTCAATTGCATGCAGCGACGCAGGTTCAGACCCGGTATTGGTCTTGGCTTGTTTAGAATAGTGCTTTCCGGTTTTGTCTGTTACATTAGGTAAAAGGTAAAATAATATAATTATTGTTAACAATGAAAAGTAATAAACAGAGTAATCGCTTGACTGGACTGGTTATGTGAAACAAATCGAAGTGAGGGACTATATTGTAAAACACTCGCGTGCATTCGCGCACTCCTGTTTGTACAACGTTCCTCACCTCTCATGAATTATTTTTTTGTTTATTATTATTATTATGTCCAGTCAAGCGATTATTCTCTATATATATTTATTATCAAGTGACAGTTTTCATTTCCAGCCTTCGGCCTATTTCAGCACCTTTTACAGTTATCTTCAGCAACACTATCCTATATTTTTATACTGTACCAATGACCCAGACATAGCTGGTGCTAACTCTTAAAATATAGGGCCAAACACAAATTTTGCCCCCCAATCCCCAAAATTTGCGTCTAAAACCAAAGAAAACATGTCCTGAATGGCCCTCCACACTTCACCTCCACTGCGCATGTGCAGTGTCAAGGACGTTCCAAAATTGGCGCCATTAATCATTCTTAGTTTGGCCCTTCATCAGTTAACATCTGACTGATCTTTGTGCTTGTAAATCTCAGTTTAAATGATGCCAGACACATAAATATTAGTGAAATGGTGATTCTAAGGAGGATATAGAAGGAGGAGAGGAAAAATGTGTGACAGAATATTATCAGGGCTGTAACTTAAAATTTGTTAATGAAATTATGTTAAGTTACCTATTTTCGAGGCAGCAGCCATTTTGTTGTCATTCTTGTTATTTAGTTACACTGATTTTTCAGTGTTTTCCTCTCTCCCTTTCCTTTAAGTCCCCTCTTGCTATTCTCCCATGCTTTTGGCATAGTTTCTGTAATTATTATTACTAAAATTTCTTGGGAGTTTTAGCTGAATAACAGAAGGAATTCTGTTCTTTTCCCCATGTTTACGTCTTCACCTATGGGTGGTTAGGCGTTGTGTTCTGCATCTACCATCTGATGTTCTGCAGTTTCTTCCCTGGAAGTCTCTGTTTTGCATAAGATAGTGTATTTTTGATAACTGATTTCGGGCCTGGGTGCCTGGAGTCTTATTTTAGTGTTTTTACACTTATTGTTTACATTTACAACAGCCCTCTGTGTGAGGGGGGATTTCTTGAAAATAATATCTTGATGTTAATTTAATCATAACTAGATACATTATTATTGTTCGTAAGTGTTGCATAAATTGTTTAAAATATTTTTAAATTTTTTGTCCACACTTCGGCTTGGGATCCATTGGGGCTCAATGTTACTTTTCAGAAACTTGGGCTGTTCTGAAAAAATATTTTTTCAAAATATTTTGATTTCAATTATTTTTTCTATGTTAATGGATCATATTATTATTATGTATTTTGATTGTCAGGGGTTGGTGCGAGTACCAGGACTTTGTTTTCTTTTCACATTGAAAGGATTTTGATCAATTGTAATAAGAGGAAGTCTTCCTCTGACTTTTATAATCATTCTATATGTAGTCAGTGTACTCGCACTAACTCCTGTTCTGTATCTGATGATTTCGATGACAACATGGGAAGTGTATGTCACGGTATGTTAGTGGGGAATTGGACATTCCGGTCCTTTCCCTGCAGGGTCACTCTACTTTATCAATTTCTATTTCAGACGATCAAGATTAGGGTGATGTATCCGTGATATCTTCCAACAGTGTGCCTCCGTTGTCACAATTTATGAAGGGCTAGCGGAAAAGTGCTCATGTAAATACGCCAATTGCCTAAGAGGACCCTAGTAGGTTCGACGGCCTTTGACGTCCGCTAGCTCGCCCGGTGTAGCGTCCATTCATCGAATGGTTCGGCAGCCGGGTTTGTCCGTTTTGGTCTAGAAGGAGTTTTGGGGTGATGCGAGCACTATAAATCAACCAAATGCACACCCAGTGACGGCGGGTTAGAGGGAGAATGGAGGAAGCCTTTTAGTCCGGTTCCTAGCTCGTTCAGGTCCATCCGGACGGCGAGCGAGAGAGGCCCCTCTCTCGTACAACAACATCTGGCCCCAGATGTTGTGGTACAAAATGTTTCGCATTCGGAGCATACGTCCGCCGCTCGGGACGCTCCGACATATAGTCAGTCCGGAGAGACTGTCATTAAGGCTTCCTCATTCTCCTGGTAGCGCACACGACCGCTCTTGGCTACGTGACCTCGGATATCCAGTCAGCTTCGCCAGTCAGAGATTCATCGGCGACCAGGTCACACCATTCGGTAGCCAGGGACACGAGGCCTGCAGACTCCGGACGTTCGCATAGGAAGGTGTGCGGGAGTCAACGTACACGGAGCTTCCGGCGGCAATGCATCGTAAGACCGCTACTGCACAGGCCTCGGGGACGGACGTGCTATCCTAAATAGCACAGCTTATCGCAGCATCCCAGCAACAACTGAATCTGTCGCATAATGTTTTATCCGACGATGCTGGGTCGGGACGCTCCGCGGAAGCGGGTACGGACGTCCGAAAATTACATCCGGTCCGACGGGATACCGAAAGGGATTCGGAGGATTTCGAGCTTTCCCTTTCGGAACAACATATGCTGTTGTGTATGTCATCTGACTTGATCTTCTACAGGTTCTTTCGTCGGACCAGAATGCTGCGATGCCGGATAAGAAACTGATAGCGTCGGTGGACTTAGAAATTTTTGGTTCGGTTCAGGGACATCGTCCCTCAGTTCCGACATAGTCCAATAATGTCACACAAACTTTCGAATTATTGAACGACGCTATATATTTATTATTATATGCTTACTATTACCAAGCATTTCTGGTTTCTTGTTCGCAAAGTTACGGAGATGTCTTTCAAAAGTGTGCCTCTGTCGTCATAGTTAATGAAGAGCTAGCGGCAATAAGTGCTCATGGAATATGTCTATCGCCTAAGCGGTCCCTTGTAGGATCGACGGAGTGACATTCGCTAGCTCACCCGGTGTAGCGTACATTCATCGAATGGTTCGGAGGCCGGGTTCGTCCGTTGCGGTCTACGAAGGAGATTTGGGTGATGCGAGCACTATAATAACTTTAGTACTCACCCAGTGATGGCGGATTGAGGACAGATCTGAGGAAGCCTGTTAGTCCGGTTCCTGGCTTGTCCAGGTCCATCCGGGCTGTGAGCGAGAGAGGTCATTCTCTCGTCCAACAACATAGGGGACCGCATGTTGTGGTTCAGATATTTTACATTCGGAGCACTCGGGACGCTCCGTTATATTGACAGTCCGAGAGACTGTCGATAATGCTTCCTCATCCTCACAGCAGTGCACACGACCGCACATTGGCTACGTGACCTCGAGTATCCGATCAGTTTCGTCATTCAGTGATTCCACGGCGAACAGGTTGCGCCATCCGGTAGCCAAGGGACACGAGGCCTATACACTCCGTTCGCTCGCATAATAGTAGTATGCACGGGGTAACGATCACGGAGCTTCCAGCGGCAATGCATCGTAGGACCGCTTCTCCACAGGCCTCAGTGACGGACGTGCTATCCAAGTTAGCACAGTTTATCGCAGCATCCCAGCAATCGACAGTTTCTCGGTCGAATCAGGAATTATCCGACGGCGCTGGGTCGGTGCGGTCCGCGGTTGCATCAGGTTCGGACGACCGAACGCTTTATAGGGTCCGACAGGATGGCGAAAGGGATTCGAGTTTTCCCTTTCGTAACATCGGAAGCTGCCATACATATCTTCCGGCATTATCTTCCAGTGGTTGTTATTTCGGACTACATTGCTGCGATGTTGGATAAGAGACTTATAGCATCATTGGACACGGAATTTTGGATCGGTTCAGGGACATTGTCCCTGACTTACTGTCACAGTCCAATAATGTCATTAGAACATGTGTATTATTTATTGACGCTATATATATTTAAGCCTGCTACCAAGCATGATAGTTTAGTTTCTTGTCCGCAATGCTCATTTCTGCCTTTTATCATTTATAGGAATAATTTATTTTGGCAGAACAGGGCATACCGAGAGTTCATATGCGTCTAGACGGCGTGGTTAAAGACTGGAAATAATCTTTTTCGCCGTCTATGTCTTTTCCAACCACAATGTTGGAAACGACAATGATGTCTAATAGACTTTACTTAGATGCTTTATCATACGTAATCCACCTTACTGAGGCGTTATTATTACGTCTTCAAGAGAAAGAATTCCGGGATATGATCCTCAATGTGATTTCTTTTGAGGGCAGTAGTTTGTTCACGTATAACTCTGCCCTTCAGTGGCTGCTTGGAGTTGGTTAGACGTGACACAGCCCTAGCTACATCCACGCGCGTGGATAGTAAGGTGAAGAACTCTCTCAGAGTCGCTTCGTTCTCGGAGAAGCTTCTCTTTGACGGCAACTTTTCAGCAATCCATGAATTGCTCGATTTACACGTTCTCTTGTCTATCTAGTGTAGCAAGAGATTCAGACTGGGGCAAACATTCGGTGGTTGACTCAGAGAGTACCACTGCAGTTGCCGGATCCGAGTTTTATAATTATGACGGTTGCCAGTCAAACAGGTTGGGATATAATATTGATCCCAACGGATTCGAAGTGCCAGGGTCTTTGGGTTCCGCAGTCTCTAAACAAGCACTTATCTGCCACGGAATAATGTTTTTTTAGGCTGCTTTATGTCATTGGATGAACATTATTCAGAAATGCATGTCCAAACCCTGTCCGTTAATTCGACAGTAGTGGCGTATCTCCGGAACCAGGGAGGCACTCATTCGTTTCCGTTATTCAATTTAATGGAAAGAATCCTTCTGTTTGTTATAGTACACCAAGTTCTGCTTCGGTCCGTCATATTCCGGGTCGTCTGATTGTATTACCGGACTCCCTTTCACTTATGGGTCGCTTGTTGCCGTCAGAATGGACTCTCAACAAATAAGTATTCAATCAGATTTGCTATCAATGGGAGCACCCAATGATAATTTATTTATGACACAACTTGCTAATCAATTGCAGACGTATGTGTTTACATGTCCGGATCTCTGAGCTTATGTTGTTAACGCTCTATTGATCTAATAGGACGGAATGATAGGATATGCGTATCCTCCTGCGCTGTTGTTTCAGCAAGTATTGCTAAGATAAACAACCACAATACATTTCTGTTGATAGCATCTCTGTCTTCACGGAGACCGTGGGTAAATTTACTCTGATGTCTACTGTGGGACTTAACGCGAAATCTTCCTCCATGAGAGGATCTTTTTTCGCTGGGTAAAATCATGTCATCTTTATCACAACCCGCAAGGTCTCAACCTTCACGTATTCCGTTCTGTGGTCCTTATTGCATTGTAAGCATTGTACTGAACGAGCTTTGGACGCGATTTCTTACTATAGGAAAACCTCTTCTTCTTTATACTATGCGGCCAAAGTGGAGGCTCTTCCGTCGTTGGTGTAGGGATCACTATGTTGATATTGTTGATCCCTCCATACTAGTCATTGCAACTTTTTCGTATACTTGTTTGACAAGATCTACTGCAGCCTGTTATTATTAAGGTTATAGGTTTATGTTACCTCATACCTATGCACTCTATGATAGTTTACAATTGAGTCTTATGTCTCTTTATCTAAGTCAGTTAGTAACTTTTCGATAAATAGACTTAGAATCATTAGATTAAATTTCTATACGGAATTTAACTTCGGTTCTTATTTAGCTAAGTAATCATTTGAGCCTCTGGAAACAGTAGTTTTCAAATTCTGACCTTTTAGACAGTAATTCTGTTGGCTTCTCTTTTACTGAAGAGTCAGTGAGTTTCATGCACTATCGGTGGATGATTTTCACTTTCGTAGTTTCAGAATCACTACTTCCTTTACTATTTAGGTTGGATTTTTGCATAAGAGTCAGGCTCCTAATTAATATCCGGAACCTATTGTTATTAAAGTCCTTCTGTCTTCGTACGGGCATAGGCCTTTACTCTGTCCGGTTAGAGTTTATGTATTTATAAACAGATATCTGTTTATTACTACAGGCGTAAGCTTCTTCTGTCTTTGATGCCTAATAGAAGGACGTTACGCTCCATTCTATTGTTAATGGATTCAATTAACTATCGATACTGCTTATGGTATATCATTGACTCAGCAGTTGTGTTTGAGATTTCGGCTCATGAAGTAAGAGTTCTTCTACATCTTGGGCTTACATTAATAGTGTCGCTATTATAGATTTTTGAAGGCTGCTCATTGCGCTCAGCCATCCACATTCATGAATTTTTATCTCAGAAATATCGAGTCCATTTCTGGAGGCCTGTATTGTTAGGTCTATTATCTACTGCTCAGAATGTCATTCACTTAACAGTTGCTACTATAGCTAGGTAGGCTGTCTGTTTCGACAGGGACTCCGTTCTGCTGCCCTCTTCGCTCTGGGCTATTTGACCCACGGCAAGAAAAAGGGGGGGGGGGGGGGGGGAGGGTGTTCCCTTGGGTCACCTGTTTTACTATGAAAACAAGGGGATACCTCCTCCGGAGTTAGTAATTCTGAGCTGTTATTGGGATGGTTGTTTAGTGAGAAGTTTATGTTTTAAAAATTCATTCAGGTCTTAGTTTTTAAAGTATAGCTTTTGAATATAGCACGTGTCAACGGACATTATTATATAATCCTCAGACACTTTTAAGGAGTATAAAGAGTCTCTATTCTCTAGACTTATTTTATTTATTGGCTTACTTTAAAAATTATTAGTATAAGAATTATACTAGATATTAATAGAGTACATGGATGTATGATGCTCAATTTTGGAAGGTGTTGTATCTTTCTAATTTATCATAAATAAGAAAGATACATGTAAGGCCTAATACTTCTTTTTCCCTAGAGGGGATGACTCTATTTTATATAATTGAGCGTATTCCAACTTGCTTTATGTCCTTGGCCCTCCAGCCTTTTTACTATTCAGCTATGTCTGGGTCATTGGTACAGTATAAAAATGTTAAAAAATTTATAGTAATTTATATATTTTTTATACTTACCAATGACCCAGACGGGGATGGCCCTCCCAGGAGTTGGGAACTCATACCTCCCCGCTGAGTACATAGCGCTTACCAGGCACTGGTTATAAGAATGATTAATGGCACCAATTTCGGAACGTCCTTGACACTGCGCATGCGCAGTGGAGGTGAAGTGTGGAGGGCCATTCAGGACATGTTTTCTTTGGTTTTAGATGCAAATTTTGGGGATTGGGGGGCAAAATTTGTGTTTGGCCCTATATTTTAAGAGTTAGCACCAGCTATGTCTGGGTCATTGGTAAGTATAAAAAATATATAAATTACTATAAATTTTTTAACATTCTTGAATATAATGGACGTTGATTACTATTTCTACTCTAGCCACTGGGCTTTTAGCTATCTTCGGAGAAACTGCTCTGGTCTTCATTCACTGACTTCACAACAGTTTTTTCAGTTACTTGAAACAGAGCTATGTTCTTCTTGGCACTTTTGCCTTTTTGTTCTTCAAAGTGACATTAGTAACTTATGAGGAATTCATCTAATTGGACATCATGCATCACTCAACATCACTCAACATCAGGCTCAAACAGTATGCATTTACGACCTATTTAATCTTACTTGTTTCACATGTTTGGAAGCCCAATATCAACTAAATTATTGGTTTATTCACTGGCGGTACTTGATTCTTCTCCAAATTTTACTGGGACAAATTCTTTGTGGGCTTAATTATGATATTCCTTTTACTTTCGAATTTAGACCAAAACAAACAACTTTCTCAAGTGATTTGATTTTGGAGGGTGACTCTCATCTCTCTGATCATTCAGTCTTCAAACATGTGACAGAGATACTTGCACATTATCCGAATCATGTTCTTCCAGCAGAAGTAATACATGAGTCTTTTGAGGCCATAGCTATCTCTTCTCTCAAATTACCTTTTCATGGTTCCACAAATCCTTCCATGTTCCTAGCATACATCCAGACTCTAGGAGATGCATGCTCCTCCCTGTGTGTTCTTACAAGAGATTTCTTTTTTTGCATCACTATTATATGCTATTTATATTCTAAGCCTGATCATGTGTAGCTTATGTTCTATCCTTTATTGGTAAGAAGCCTCATTTCCTAGAGGTTTTTAGAGTTGTTCAAGTCAGTATGTTACTGATACACCACCCATTGACTTCTTATGCATCAACATCTGTTTCTGGGTCAGTCACTCCCCGATCGCCTTATCTACTCTGTCGACATTCTTCTGACCGAAGGGCTTGGTATACACAGCTGCACATTTCCCTGTTACTATTTGTTTGATGTTGACTATGTATCCTCTTTGTTCTTCATTTTGTTCACGATACCTGCTTAGACGTTAGGAAGGCATAAGCAGGGGGTGCAAGGAGGTGATATTATCAGACAGGTTTCCTTCTTCTCATATCCCTTTTTCAATAATTTCATTCCTGTTTTCTGTCAGGTTTCCTTCCTTTAATATCCCTTTTTCGATAATTTCCTTCTTGTCTTCTATATCCCTCCTGGATTTATGTCTTCTAACCTAATCTTCAGACAACTTGATAGGAAGATATTTTTTTCTTTTCCTGCTACAAGTCAGAAAGATATCTCCCTATTCTCATGTTTATTATCTCCTACCAAAACTAAGTTTTGTGAGATATAGGAAAGGGTTCCATCTGTCTGTGTATCTGCCTTTTGTTCTGAACAGACCTGTTAACTCTCCTGGTTTCACCGTGAGTCTCCCGATTTGAGGCATCAACTCACGCTCTCTCAGTCACATCCTATTTTCTCCCGATTTGACACTTTTCAAAATAGTTGTCCTGAAATCCATCACATTTTACTGTTTACAAATTTCTGAAATCTTGGACACGCGAGATTAACAAACATTTGTGTGACTGTGTTCAATGACATCAGATTCGGCTGTGATCAACTCGGTTTCTGCAAAATTCTACATCTTTCAGTGGCAAGTCTTGTGTTCTATTTTGAAAATTGTCAAGTTGGTCATGATATATATAAATTTATGAGGCAGAATACTTGTTGGAAACAATAATTTATCAAAGATACACATTTACTTGACACAATATAAATAAAACAGAATGCCAGTTATGCGCGATTGAAGTGTGAAGTAAATACCGCAAACATTTGATTTTCGGTCAGTTTAAAAAAATTTTAAATATCATTTGCCGATGAAATATTGACTGAAATGCATCGTGGTAATTGTGAATAAATAGGAAAAAAATATAGATTTACGATTTTATAAGGTAAGTTGAGTTTGGAATTGTATTCTTTGTGGAATAAATCACTGAAGTTGTAATTTACATGAATAAATCGCATGAATGAAGAAGGAATGCTTGTGTTGGTTCTTGAACGTTTTGGTCCTGGGACATTTCGGCCCAAGATGTTTCCGCCTCCATGTATTAAAGCACCGGGATGGGCTTGCATGAGCAAGGAACAATGGCCGGACTGAGGTGGGGGTGGGGGTATAGACAAAGGCTAGATAGGCATCCACTCACATTTGTGTTTGTGTGTCTGGTGGGGGTGGGGTCATTGTCGCAGGGAGGGGAGGGGGATCATCTGGAGGGGGGGGGGGGGGCTTTGACCAGTGATATCCATATCTGTATGCTTTTACTGACAAATGCCATTAAAAGTGTTAAAATAAATTATTAAAATGAAATGAAATGCAATTGGGTTGGGGGTGCCTGGGTGGGACCGTGGGAGGCATTACAAGGAAAATTTTGATGTATTGGCCACGCACAAAAATCTCACTAACAAGCATCCAAATCTCACTGAGAGCTCATCAGAATCTCACTGATTGTCACCTTCATAGGTTAAGAGGTCTGGTTCTGAATGTGATACGATAACTCGAACAAATATTATCAAATTTTAATGAAACTTATGTGCACTTACAACAAAATATCTTGAATGTGTTTGACATTTATTGACTTTTGTCTATTTTTGTGAGACTTATGCTCCTTTTTCCATAATTCTTGGTGTTCAGAAATTAATGAATGTGATAATTCAAACAAATATTATCAGATTTTGATTAAACTTGGTATAGTACTTTCTATGAGAATATCTCAAATTAGTGCAATGGGGTCATCTCGGTTTGCCGACAGCTATTGTTTCCAAAGGTGGTACATGGAGGTGTGAATAATCCTATACATCAAAGAGCAGAGGATTATAGTTTGTTCTAAAATTGCAGAGCTAAATGTTTGGGGAATGTCGCAGTTTGCCAGCGGGGTGAACAAGTAATAACAAGAGCAAAAACAAAATTTTATACACAGTGAACATGTATTTCTGTATGCCATTCAATAATTATTACAAGAACATGAGCAATATACATAAAAAAGAAAAAAAAAAGGAAAAACAAACACAATATTTGGGAGAATACTCCCTTCGATGCGGCGTTTGTGTTTGACTGTACTCCATGGAGTATATATATATATATACTTCTTGGAGTACAGACACACATAAACACTGCTTCGAGGGAGTGCTTTTCGGAACATGACGATTTTTTTCGATTTTTTTTTCAAAACGTACATGTCAAAGTATACACAAATACATACACAGCAAGTTAATACCCTGAACCTTCAGACACTGTGTCCAGATATTCAAGTACCCCTATCTGACGTTCTTCAAATATGCGTTTGAAATGACGAATGCTATTGTCTATTTATTGGTACTTTCTCTTTTTTGGTGCAACTTTACCTCCAGCGCTAAGTTGCAAAATTGTATATTCATGAAACGCTTGTTCCTTTTTTTATAAAATCTATCATTTTGTACAAGTTTGAATACGAACCTGCAATTAATAGCTGAAGCTTTCGGTACAACCCCTCTATGTGGTTTGTAGTTCATGGCCCGTCCGTGTCGAAATGATTCCACATTGCTGTCCTGTGTTCACCCTCAACCCAGTATGTAGTAATGTAATCGTTGAACCGGGTTACACAGGGATCAGTTGGTCTGTCTGTTGATTGCAGAACATCCTCCCACTCACCGAGTACCATAAACCAAGTGTCACTTATTTGATCCACTGGAACCAAAGGCAGACCTATAGTCCTTCGGACGAGCAGCTGAATATTTTCATCCTGTTGGTAATCAGTTTTTAAGCCACAACTGTTTGCATACTTCCACGCACTTTGCGTATAATGAAAAAAAAAAACTTTCATGATGACAGAAGGAAAAACTGCTCTTATGGCATTCTGGGCTGCACTTTTAAAATCGGTAAAAATGTAAGACGGTGTCAGCCAAAAACCTATTTCTTGAGTCTTTTCACTTATAAATCTGAAAAATCTAGTGTATGTTGCCTGTGTTTTATTTGGAAGAAATCCATAAGCAAGTGGAACCATTTTATATTCAACAAAAGCATGCACGGTGTAAAGTTGAAAAAAAACACTTTAGGACACTTGTAAAAGGTACATACGATCACAGAACAATTTCTCTGAGATAACTCTCTGTTGCAAATATTAAAACCACAGTTTGTTTCATTTTGTGGATGTTTGTGTTGTGTTCCACCTGGAACATATCATATCATTCTTCGTATTCAGTGTTATTCCACAGTCTTTGTTGCTGCATATCCAGTGAACTGCATCGGCCCTTTGAGATTTAGATGCCTTCCACCTCTACCGTTTGGGATATAAGTTGCACTTACTTGAACGTTAGCCATTTTGATGTGTGGAAGAAGTGAGGTAAAGGGTTATATATATACCCATGCAGTGAATTGACGAAAATTCAACTACAAACATATTGTGAGCTTAACTTTTACCCCAAAATGCTGCATTTAGTTTGGATGAACACATTTAAGAGAAAGGTGCACACTTGAAAAACACAATCTAGGCATTCACGGTTACCTGTAAATTAATTGAAGGTTGTCGGCAAGAAATTCAAACAAATCACCAACCTGATCACCAGTCAGATAGTTAATAGAAACAAACTATAACAACATTACCTAATGCTGGCTGGCCACTGATAATTAATAGAAGGCTGTGTTTGGAACTTGCTGATCTGGTGAATGTGATTTTATGAAACTCTGTGTGTGCACTCATTATGAGACTATCTTAGATGTGTTTGATATTCGATAAATTTTTGTCTATTTTTAGCTCAACTTTGACGTAAGTCAAATTTGAGGTTATGCCATGGTCCATTGTCCATCATCCATCTGTCCATCAACAATTCAATACGGCTCGGGCTGGATGCCATATTTATGAACTGACCTTTATAAACTTTCTTGAGTGCCTTTGTTATCACCGTGGGATAAGAACGAGTGTTTTTGGGTGCGGTCCAAAATTCAAAATGGCCAACAGCAGCCATTATGTACTTTAGTTAGTGCAATCAGTTTTTTGTACAGAACTTCTGTATGAAAGTTCTGATTCGAATATATTTTTGTCTGAATGTTTAGTAGCATGGAATACATCACATATAATACAGGTCTTTTTCTCGTGCAGAAATTCTGCAAATTAGATGAACTTTGATTTTTTCAGTGCTACTTACACACATAAAGTACACATGTCAATACGGCTCGGGCTATGGGCTGTATTTATGAACCGATCTTCATGAAACATCTTGGGTACCTTTGTTAACACCTTGGGACGAGAACGAGTGTTTCTGGGTGCGGTTCAAAATTCAAGATGGCTGCCAGTGGCCATTTTGTACCGAAATTAGGTCCAATCATTTTTTTGTACACAAATTCTAAATGGCTCAGGCTAGAGGCCATATTTATGAACTGATCTTTACGAAACTTCTTGGGTACCTTTGTTATCACCGTGGGATGAGAACTCTTGTTTTTGGGTGTGGTCTAAAATTCAAGATGGCCACCAGCAGCCATTTTGTACCAAAATTAGTGCAATCAGTTTTTTGTACAGAACTTCTGTATGAAAGTTCTGATTTGAATAAATTTTTGTATGAATGTTTAGTAACATGGAATACATCACATATAGTACAGGTTTTTTTCTTGTACAGAAGTTATGCAAATTAGATGAACTTTAATTTATTCAGTGCTAATTATACACTGTAGGTGCACATGTCAATACAGCTAGGGCTGGAGGCTGTATTTATGAACTGATGTTCACGAAACTTCTTGGGTACCTTTGTTATCACCTTGGGATGAGAACGAGTGTTTTGGGGTGCAGTCCAAAATTCAAGATGGCTGCCGGTGGGCATTTTGTTCCAAAATTAGGTATAATCAGTTTTTGGTACAGAACTTCTATATGAAGGTTCTGATTTGAATAAATTTTTGAATGAATATTTAGTAACAGGGAATACATCACATATAATACGGAGTTTTTTCTCGTGCAGAAATTATTCAAATTAGATGAACTTTGATTTATTCAGTGCTACTTATACACAGTAAGTGCACATGTCAAAATGGTTTGGGCTAGAGGATGTATTTATGAACCAGACTTCACGAAACTTCTTGGCCGCATGGTCCCCGCGGGTCATGGAAAGTCATGGAATGTCAAAAACGCAAATACCAGGCCCTTGAAAAGTCTGGAAAATAGAAAATTTATGAAAAAGTCATGGAAAGTCATTGAAAAACAGGGGCATTAGTGGTGTGAACATGCGAACCATTACGGTAATTTGGGACTTTCTCAATCAGAAAACAGTGTTGATACATGCACCTTTACGGTAAAAACACGTCTTGTGCACGTGATCAGAAAGTGAAGAAATTGTTTGATTGGCCTCGATTTGTAACTGCACACTGACATAGCCAATGAATTTATCCATATGTATTTACCGCATCATGTAATTATTTGTGCGCACATGGTGGAACTGGTTTTTATTTTTATCGTCAAATGAAATTGTATTAATTCACAATGCCCGGCAAATGTAAGTTCAAGGAGGAGTGGCTCCAGGACAAAGAATTCGGTCCATGGGTTGAAGCTATCGCTGGAAATCAGCGAGTTGCCAGGTGTAAAGTTTGTAAAACAATCATTGATGTGTGTAACATGGACGAGGTGCCTCTTAAATCACACGCATTGAGTAATAAACACCGAAATCTAAGAACATCTGTACCGGTAACAATGTCACAGTTTCTTTCTGATTCGACTTCAAAAAAGAACACCCAGCCTCCACCACGTCCAGGTTGCGGTAATAATGAAGCCGGTGCTATGCCTACGGTAACTGGTGTTTCATGTTCTAATGATAAATCTGCAAAAAGTTCAACTTCATCTTCAACAGCAATGAAAACATTTGTAGAAACAAACAATGACGTTTTGTCTGCTGAGTTGTTGTGGGCCGTGAAGTGCGTCATATCACATTATAGTTATACCAGCTGCAAAGATGTTAAAATGTTGTTTTCACAAATGTTTCCAGACAGTTCTATTGCTAAAAACTTCACCTGTGGTGACAATAAGATATCTTATTTAGTGTGTTTTGGACTTAAGCCCTATTTTGAATCCCTATTAAATGACATGCTGCAGGATGAAACAGACCACTTTACCTTGCTATTTGATGAATCGCACAATTCTGTCATCAAAAAGAAACAGTTAGATATACCAGGGGTCAGCCTGGCAGCTGATTTTAGGGAGAAATGACTTCTCCCTCCAGAGACTTTAGGGAGAAGTCAAGATCCAGGAGGGATAAGTCAGTGGACATGAAGGAGAAATCAGAAAAAAAAAACATAAAACGTATATGACATTGTGACAAAATAAATGAACATAGAGGACACAATTGTGGAGAAAAAAATAAATAAAAGTTATACAAACATACATACACACACAAAACTAAGTCAGATGGTATATAACAGAGTGTAGGTTAAAATCCCATCTCCCCCCCCCCCCCAGCCCCCCCCCCCCCCCCCCCCCACCCCCACAAAAAACTGTGTCGTTCATGGTTTCTGAATACCCCCTAAATCTTTGCCTAACAGTGATGACTAAGGTTGCCATGCAGTTGATTTTGTATTTGTCTCAACGCAGTGGATTTGAAATTTAGTATGACCCATGGTGAGAGTGTTCTTCTCTGTAATAGAAGGTATATTCTTTTTAAAAAAAATATTTAAAGTGTTTAAAATAAATTTCAAGTTCATATAAGAAGCTGGGTCATTCATGGTTTCTGAATGCCCTAACTGAGTTGAAAAGCGTAGTTAAAAACGTTTTTGATATCCTTCGTAAATTAAGTGTTATTAACAATTTGAGTTAATTTATTTCTTAGGTAAATGACAAAATATTTCAGTTGTCTCCCTTCCCGGCTGCACTGGGTAATAATACACTGTTCAGAAAACTGACAATTTCTGCCAACCATCTTACACTGACACGTGTGATTGGTGCTTTGAAGGTCTGCCATTCTTATCCATCCAAATACCTGTGATTTCTATTGTAGCCTTATTACATTTAACCCCCTTCCAACACAACTTCACAAGTTTTCAAAGAAAAACATTCAATGCAAATTGCGGGGCGAATTTCAATGCAACCAATTTTTCAGTGGAACTGGAACAGAGCGTAACCGCAAGCAATTTTGATATGGATGAATTGTCTCCAATACATTTTTTTTGTTTTGAAACAGTGGTTAACTTTAATAAATTCTAATTAACTCGATGCGTGTCTTGTGTGATTCATTGTTTTGGCTGGCACTTTGTTTTTAAATAGCCATTTTGTGCTGGTTGTTATCAGTTGGGGCGAATTGTTCGAACGACTACGCCATTACAATTCTTTTCAGAAATATAAAATTGGGCTAGTTTAGGCTATTTTCATAGCCGTGTGACGGACTTTAAAAGCAGCCGTGTTTACTTTTTTTTGCGAATGCGGAAGCGGGTGTTTTTAAATAATAAAACATAAGAAAATATAGTAAACTGCCATGTCTCCCAAGGAAGTTTTGGAGGGCGACTTGAATTTCGCCCTCAATGTAAGCCAAGGCGACTTGAGGAATGACAAGGCGACTTCTTCGCCCAAGTCGCCCACTCGGCTGACCCCTGAGATATACAAATGAGATATTGGAACAAAGATACAAATACTGTTACTACCCGGTTCTACGCTTTAGAATTCATTGGACATGCTAGGGCAACAGATCTTCGCCCTGTTATAATGGAGTCGGTAAGAGCTTTTCCTTTTCCTTTGATTAAAATTTTACAAATTTCTATGGATGGACCAAACGTAAACTGGAAGCTTTACAACCTACTTTCCAAAGAACTTTTCAGTAAATATGAAGAAAGTACATTTTTAGATATGGGGTCTTGTGGACTGCACACAGTTCACAGTGGATTTAAGCATGGAGCCCTTAGCTCAGAGTTTGATGTGAGCTCTGTACTGAAAAGTTTGCATTATCTTTTTCACGAATCCCCAGCTAGAAGAGATGACTATGTGAATATAACCGGATCAGAAATTTTCCGCTTGCCATTTTGTGGTCATCGCTGGTTAGAAAATGTGCCCGTGGCACAACGTGCTGAAGAAATATGGCCCAACATCAAAAAATATGTAGAAGTTGTTCAGAAAGACAAAAAGTATGACACCCCTAAAAACAATTCCTTCAAAACTAGTGTGGAGGCATCACAAGATAAATTGTTCATAGCGAAATTAATTTTCTTTCACAGTGTCGCAACTGACTTACAGCATTTTCTGACTTTATTTCAAAGCAATATTCCTCTTGTTCCATTTCTCTGTGATCACTTGGAAAAATTAATTAGGAAATTATCGAAATGTTTTATCAAACCTGATATTTTAAAAACGCAGTTGGAACAATGAAACTGCTAAGTATTGATACAAACAAAAATGACAATTGTGTGTGCTTTACAGTAAGATAGATGTAGGTATGAAAGTGGAAGCAGAACTTTAAAGGTTAAAAAGTTTAGATACAGATACACGGCCTTATGTGTCAACAAATAGAGTTATGGATTTTCGAATGTCATGTAGACAATTTTTGGCACGGACTGTTCAACATCTCAAAGATAAAACACCCATTACTTATGGGCTGGCCAGAAATCTAAATTGCTTGGATCCCAGTTTCATGGTCACGTACCCTGAAAAAGCAGTAAAAAACTTTAAAACTGTTCTATTGAAATTAGTTGATGCAAAGCGTGTTGACTTGGGTGATTGTGACACTTTGAAAAATCAGTTTCAAGATTTTATTGAATCACTTGATGGCAGTACAAGACAAACATTCAAGGAATATGATGTGCTATCAGTGATAAATTCAAAATCATGTGACAGTGACTGTGTGAGACCAGATTCCCTACTCCACTCCCATATGGGCAACAAAATCTATAACAGATTGTGGACAGTTGTGAAAATGCTATTAGTTATCTCCCATGGTAATGCTAGTGTTGAGAGGGGCTTCTCTGTAAATAAAGAACTGTTAGCACCAAACATGCAAGCACTATCTGTTGTTTCCCAAAGGGTAATTATTGATCATATCACTCACATAGGTGGATTGGACAAGTTTGTTGTTAGTACCCCTGCGTTATTGCGACATGCAATGAGCGCCAGGCAGAAATATAGGCAGCATTTGGAGGAACAGAAGGCTTCCTTGGCAAAATCGAATAGAGCTACAAAGCGCAAGGCTATTCAGGATGATATTAAGGAAGTAATTCACAAAAAAAAGTATTTGAAAGTGACATAGCTAACTTAACTGAACGAGCTGATGAACTTGCTTCTGAGGCTGAGGTAAAAAGAAAAATTAGTCTGATTTTTTAAGCAAATGCCTTAAGAAAATCATCAAAAGAAAAGAAGGAGGTTGTTATTCATTTAGAAAAAGAATTAGACGACCTACAGAAAAAACTGTTGGAAAATTCTCAATAATTCCACAGTTGAGAAACCTGTTCCCAGATGCATGGTTTTTAATTACAGCATGTGGGTGGTGGATTATGATTGATTTACCTTGTAAGTGTCTGCAGTTTTCCGAACTGAATTTAGTGGAAAAAGGGTGATAATTTCTTTGAATTTAAGAAAGGTCATAAGAATCAGTAGCAGATTTCAGTTAGTGGACCACAAAGTACAATCCTGGATTCAAGGGGGTACACCAACTGGAAATTCCCTAGTGCTTTTTCTCAAAAACGTAATTTTACTTGTTTGAGAAAAAAAGTACAAAAAAGCACAAGAGGGTTTTCAGTTGGTGCCCCCCCTGCCTGGAATCATGGATGTACCTTGTGGTCCACTGACAGAAAAATTGATGGTGATTCTTTTGACCTTTCTAAGAATTTGAAATTGTGATTTTTTTTCAAGCTGGTTTGATTATAAATTCATAACCCACCCTCCTTGTACTGTAATTTGACAGTAATATGCTGTACGTGTGTATATATGTTCCAAGTTTCAAGTGTTTCCACAACCATTTTGATTCATTGAAAAAGCCTCATTTGGATTATTCTTTAAAAACATCTGTTCCAATTTTTCTTCTGGAGTATTAAAGCCATTGAACACAGTAACAGACAGTGTTTGGTACATGTAAGTGGATTTTACGTATGATTCACATTTATAATTGCCCTGCATTCTGCTGACTGCCAGGCAGCTGTGGAAATTTCCCCACCTTTCAGTACTAATTATCTTCCCCCTCATGTAATCAAGAATTCAACAATAAAATATACATGTACAAGTATTTAAATTTGACAGAATTCAAGTGTTCTGCCTGCAGTCAAGCAGTTACATGTACAGTATACAAAATGTTGAATTCTTGCCTGCTGAAGGAGAGAAAATTAGCACTGGCAGATAGGAATTTGAATTGCCTAAACTTTGTTTTTGAAAATTAATGTTTTTCTTCCAAAACCATTGGCATGTGGCCCTCCAGTGTCTGATCATACAGAGTTAAATGTTCAGCAAGCCCTGTGGCGTATAATTATTAATTATACACACCAGGGGTTGATGAATCGTTCAGACTGAAGAGTTTTATTTTACGGTGTCAATCTACCTCAATTAATTAGGGTGGGCAAAAAAGAGATTTCTTCTACCTGCCTGTGACAATAATGAATTATTTTCAGTGGAAAATTGTAAATGCTATTAAAATAATGTCTTTTTGCCAACCCAAATTAAAAGTGGATTGATTCCCTAAAACTCCCCAGAAGGCACCATTTGATGCTACAGTAAAAACCCCCCTTATCTGGCGAGTGCCTTTGGCACTCGTGCGCAGATGCCTTTGGCATCTGCAGTTGACACAAAAAGGTCATGAAATTAGGAGGGAAAAAGTCATGGAAAGTCATGGATTTTTATTTTCAATATGCTGCAGGGACCATGTTGGGTACCTTTGTTATCACCTTGGGATGAGAACGAGTGTTTCTGGGTGCGGTACAAAATTCAAGATGGCTGCCAGTGGCCATTTTGTACCGAACGTAGGTTCAATCAGTTTTTTGTACATAACTCCTATACGGCTCAGACTAGAAGCCGTATTTATGAACCGATCTTCATGAAACTTCTTGGGTACCTTTGTTATCACCGTGGGACCAGAACGAGTGTTTTTGGGTGCCATCCAAAATTCAAGCCATTTTGTTCCAAAATTAGTGCAATCAATTTTCTGTACAGAACTTCTGTATGAAAATTCCGAGTTGAATAAATTTTTGTATGAATGTTTAGTAACATGGAATACATCACATATAATACAGAGTTTTTTCTCGTGCAGAAATTATACAAATTAGATGAACTTTGATTTATTCAGAGCTACTTGTACACAGTAAGTGCACATGTCAATACGGCTTGGGCTAGAGTCTGTATTTATGAACCGATCTTCACAAAACTTCTTGGGTACCTTAGTTATCACCTTGGGACAGGAACGAGTGTTTTGGGATGCCTTTGTTATCATTGTGCTATGAGAACAAATATTTTTAGGTTCAGTCAGACCCACTCTGGGACTCAAAGATTTCTTTTCTAGTTTAGCATCTAACTGTCGCCCACCTTTACAATACTTTACCTCTACATTTGTTACAAGCTAAGGTCAGCATTTATGTACAGACCATTATAATTTATGTGTACCTTTCTTATAAGGTCATTACCTAGATGTTTGTCATTACTGTGTCACATACTATACATGTACACGTCTTACACAAGTTGACCTACAGTGTCATTGACACTTTCGTTTCATTGTGAGAGTTATGCCCCTTTTTCCATAATTCTCGGTGTTTGTAAATTGATACTATTGTGAATGTGATTAGCTGGTTCCTGCAATTTTCTACAGAATGGCATTTTTTTTAGTGTTCTGAATTTTGTTTTGTTGATATTTGTTTTATACAAACAGCTTGTTAACTCTGTTTTTTAAGTAAGTAAGTTTTATCATCCTTTCCAGCATGTTATGTTTCATCATTGATAAACACAACTTTCTTGACTATGACTGAGCATGAGATGTAAATACATAAAACCGAAAGTATGTTTTTTTCAGACATGCAGGATTGTCATAGTTGTTATTAACTTTTTTGATAACTGACACCAAATTGATTTTTCAGATAACCAGGCAGCTTTAGCATTAACTTGACAAAATATAATCAGATTTTCTCAAAACTTGCTTTTGGCATACATAATGAAATGATCTTGTCTTTTTCATAAACATTGTGATTCACTTGTCCCTGGGGGCTGGGGATTTTGCCACCTCATGAAATATGCTTGTTTTCTATGCTATCCATGTTTCTCAGAAAATCATTCAGTGACTGATAGTATAAATTTTTTTCTATCTTTTCACTGAGTTAGAACCCAAGGCTCTTCACTGTATACACTTCTATCTATTAGTTCGTTATTCTAACATTTTTTGTCTTCTACAGGTTTTTAAGGTGTGCTAAGACAAAATTAATAATTCTGTTTTCAATATTCATTAAATAATATATTTATCTTATTCTTCATGGTACAGTAACTGTTTCCTCATTCGTAAGGTTGTTTTTCATGTTAAGCTATCTTTGTATTGTATACATCTACATGGGTGTTACCTTGTTAGTGCATCTTAGGCTTTTCACTTTGCTTACTCAAGCTTTAAGCTTAGTGATTGTCAGTTCTAGAACTCGCATGTGTACATACATTTCATACATAATTATACACATCAGCTCACCAACAGATGCTTGGTTATCCACTACAACTCTTTCAGTCACCAACATCTGTTACCTGTTACTATGCTATATATGTGTACACCTTCCTTTTGTCCATTTGGCATGTCGTGTTGGTGTGGTAGGTTGACCGGAGAAATTAAAATTTCCCCCAAATTTTAATTCTACTGTACCTACCACACCAACACAAATTATGTCTCTCTCTGTCAAAATGATGTGGTATACAATATTTTGAAGAGCTTCCACGCTCCACACATATAGTTATGTATTTGATTCCTAAAATTAGGAATTAAAGCTTTCAGCACATTTATGGCAGGATATAGACAAAGGGATATACTCTGGTAGAGAGGAAGAACAGGACATTGGGTTGTGTGCCATGCATTCTCGTCCCGATTGTTCGGGTTCAGACTATGTTTGGTCTTCTTCGATTTTTTTTATTTTTTCTATGCTTCTTGATAAAACACTCAAATCGATATTTTTCAAGGAAAGACACTAATAAGGAGCAAGGCATGTTGTGTTTGTGTTGTAGGTATAGTAGAAACAAAATTTGGGAGAAAATTTTAACTTTCATAATCAGCCAATTGAAACATCGCATTTTGACCTTGTCTAGATGAATTCAGAATCAAATGTCAAATGGAAAATATTTTTGTTTAGATCCACCAAAATGAAGGAAATTAAACTTATTCTATAAATACGGAGTGATTTTAAGACACTCAAGTTATAACTTCGAAGTGAATAATTCTGAGATAATGGCAGCTAATTTCTAAAAATAACGAATTCATAATCTATTTGACACAATTTTCATTTATATTTTTCTGTTTATGAATCGATCTGTCACATATGTTTGCCAATCATGCCTGAGTTTTGTTTTTGTTTTTATTAGTCCCCTACGGAAACCGTAAGGGGACTATAGGATTGCACTCCGTCCATCTGTCTGTCTGTCTGTTTTTTATGTTACCACCTCTCCCTCCAACATGCTTTAAGCTACACCTTTCATATTTGGTACATGGATAAATGGTTCTGAGGGGATGATGCACGCTCAAAATTTTTTTTTCAAAATCCAAGATGGCGGAATGGCGGCCATTTTTGTTGTGTTTTTTAAGCTTTTTTTTCTCTATTTTCATGTTACCACCCCTCCCACCAACATGGTTCAAGCTACACCTTTCATATTTGGTACATGGATAAATGGTTCTGAGGGGATGATGCACGCTCAAAATTTTTTTTTCAAAATCTAAGATGGCAGAATGGCGGCCATTTTTGTTGTGTTTTTTAAGCTTTTCTCTATTTTCATGTTACCACCCCTCCCACCAACATGGTTCAAGCTACACTTTGCATATTTGGCACATGGATAGAGGGTTGGGAGGGGATGATGCACGTTCAATATTTTTTCTTCAAAATCCAAGATGGCGGCATGGCGGCCATTTTTGTTGTTTTTTAAGCTTTTTTCTGTATTTTCTGTTACCACCCCTCACTCCAACATGGTTCAAGCTACATTTTTTATATCTGGCACATGGATAAAGGGGTTGTGAGGGGATTATGCACGCTCAATATTTTTTTTTCAAAATCTAACAGTCCGTCCGTCCGTCCGTCCGTCCGTCCATCCGTCCGTCCGTCTGTCTGTCTGTCTGTCTGACTGTTTTTATGTTACCACCTCTCCCTCTAATATGCTTCAAGCTACACCTTTCATATTTGGTACATGGATAAATGGTTCTGAGGGGATGATGCACAGTCAATATTTATTTTTCAAAATCCAAGATGGCAGAATGGCGGCCATTTTTGTTGTGTTTTTTAAGTTTTTTCTCTATTTTATGTTACCACCCCTCCCTCCAACATGGTTCAAGCTACGACTTTCATATATGGTACATGGATAAAGGGTTGTGAGGGGATTATGCACGCTCAATATTTTTTTTTCAAAATCCAAGATGCTTATATACTCTAGTGTCTTCTGTGACAAAAACACCTTATGTCACAAAAGCGCCATAGGGGACTAATACCACCTCGGTGGTCAAACACTTGTTTTAACTGGTAGAGGGCTGGAAGCCCATATTTGGGCTTTATTCTAAACTGCAGGTACCACAACTTAAAGGCTCCATTTCAGTGGTTATGTTAAGCTTGGTATTATTTCGTGATATTATTTAGTCTTTAATGGTTTCCCTTGTTACAATTTATTGGAGAGTGTCCATAGGCATATGTAAATTGTAACAAGAGAAAGACATGAGTTCAAGACTTGATGGCCAAAAATAATTTAGCACTCTACCAGTTAACTCTTTACCCAAAGAATTGCCCGCATCCGCCCACGTAATATGCAAATTCAGCAGATGAAAAATATTACTTTTTGAAAAATTTGAACAAAACCATATGATGTGACCCCTCTTTGGAACGAGCTCGTCGAGCTTGTTTCAAAGAGGAGTCACATGATATGGTTTTGTTGAAATTTTTTAAAATAATACATTTTGAAATTGTCTGCATTGGGTAAAGGGTTAAGCAGTCCTAGAGGCATGTAATGAACACAGAACACAGAACTTATACAATTCTGGAAGGATAGAACTCAAGGCTATCTGCAGTATTGATGAATGAACGCATTCACACATCATGACGTTCTCTGTATTTACTGATGGCTGTTAGCTTCTAGTACTGGGTTAGTTAAATACTGATAATTTACCTTTTCATCGCTGATTGATTGTTACCACATCACTGAATCTAATGGGTTTTAATCTTTATAACAGTAACAACCAAGAATACTAAACGGACTGGGACAAAACTGGATAGAGACATTGAAGATGATTGTTCTGGTGATTTCAAAAGACTTTTGACTTCAGCAGCACAGGTAATGTACATGCATCTACTTAAATGCAGATGCTATGCTTTGAAGACTTTGATGTAGCTCATATAGGTCTCACATACACATAGGTTATGTTTAATACTTGATGTCTTCATTTCCATAACATGCTAGTGTCCCTTCTCATTAACTGGTAGGGTGCTAAATTATTTTTGGTCATCAAAATGTATTCCCTGTATTTGCTTTGTTCCAATTTATGGGTGAGTACCCAAATGCACTCTACCATAAATTGTAACAAGGCAAATCCTGGCAGACTGTATAATTTAATTTCAAAGATAATGTGAATCACATTCACAGACTATGAAGCCTTTAAGTTGCATTATGTGTATTTCAGAATAAAGCCCAAATATTGGCTTTCAGCACTCTACCCATTAAGGATTATTTCCACTACTACTGATGCTACTTGTGTACCATGTCTTATTGAATATCTCCACCAAATATTCAAGTCAGTAAAACTAATATATAATGGTTATGGCTTCTTTTTTTTGAGCTATGCAGTTCAAGTAGAGGTAAAAGCATTCATTAATAAACAGGTTTGCTTGGGTTCTTTTTTCAAATGAAGGAATGACAGATTAGAATTGAGATGTGGAGCAATGGCTGGAAGGTTGCAGTTGCCATTATCAGATATTTGTACCTTCTTTTGACAGTTTTTTTATGCCCGTTTTGAAAAAAATGGGTCGTATTATGGTATACTGCTGTCCATCTGTCCGTCCGTCTGCCTGTCCATCTGGTCACACGTCGTACGATAATTCAAGAACGCTTTGAGAGATTTTCATGATTTTTGGGTAGGTGGTGTATATCGATGGAGGGACGCTCCCTTTCGTTTAGTGTCGCCATTCGATTAGTCATTCCAGAGTTATGGGACTTTATTACTTAGAAAATTGTTGATTTTTTACACGTCGTACGATAACTCGAGAACGCTTTGAGGGATTTTCGTGATTTTTGGGTAGGTGGTGTATATCAATGGAGGGAAGCTCCCTTTCGTTTAGTGTCGCCATTCGATTAGTCATTCCAGGGTTATGGGACTTTATTACTTAGAAAATTTTCATGATTTTTTGGTAGGTGGTTTATGGAAGGAAGCTCCCTTTCGGTTGGAGTCGCCATTCGATTAGTCATTCCAGCGTTATGAGACTTTATTACTTAGAAAATCGTTGATTTTTTACACGTCGTACGATAACTCGAGAACGGTCCAAGAGATTTTCACGACTTTTTGGTAGGTGGTGTATGTTGATGGAAGGAAGCTCCCTTTCGGTTAGTGTCGCCATTCGATTAGTCATTCGAGAGTTATGGGACTTTATTACTTAGAAAATCTTTGATTTTTTACACGTCGTACGATAACTCAAGAACGCTTTGAGAGACTTTTGTGATTTTTTGGTAGGTGGTGTATGTTGATGGAAGGAAGCTCCCTTTCGGTTAGTTTCACCATTCGATCCAGAGTTATGGGACTTTATTACTTAGAAGATCATTGATTTTTTACACGTCATACTAAAACTCGAGAATGCTTTGAGAGATTTTCGTGACTTTTAGCTCAACTTTGGCGAAGCCAAATTTGAGCTTATGCCATGGCCAGTCATCCGTCTGTCCGTCAACAATTCAATATGGCTCAGGCTAGAGGTCATATTTATGAACCGATCTTTACGAAACTTCTTGGGTACCTTTGTTATGACCGTGGGATGAGAACGAGTGTTTTGGGGTCCGATCTGAAATTCAAGTTGGCCACTGGCAGCCATTTTGTACAGACTTAGGTGCAATCAGATTTTTTCACAGAACTTCCATATGAAAGCGCTGATTTGAATAATTTTTTGTATGAATGTTTAGTACGTAAATTATGCAAATTAGACTAACTTTGATGTATTTAGTGTTACTTTCAGAACTGTAAGTTCAAATGCCAATACGGCTCGGGCTAGAGGCCATATTTATAAACCGATCTTTATGAAACTTCTTGGGTACCTTTGGTATCACCGTGGGATGAGAACGAGTGTTTTTGTTTGCGATCCGAAATTCAAGATGGCCATTGGCAGCCATTTTGTACAAAATTAGGTGCAATCAGATTTTTGCCCAGAACTTCCATATGAAAGCGCTGATTTGAAAAAAATTTTGTGTGAATGTTTAGTACCATGGGATACATCACATATAATACAGTTTTTTTTCTTGTGCAGAAGTTATGCAAATTAGATGAACTATGATTTTTTCAGTGCTACTTACACACAGTAAGTACACATGTCAATACGGCTTGGGCTAGAGTCTGTATTTATGAACTGATCTTCACGAAACGTCTTGGGTACCTTTGTTATCACCTTGGGATGAGAACGAGTGGTTCTGGGTGCGATCCAAAATTCAAGATGGCTGCCAGTGGCCATTTTGTACCAAAATTAGGTCTAATCAGTTTTTTGTACACAACTTCTATACGGCTCAGGCTAGAGGCTGTATTTATGAACCGATCTTTACGAAACTTCTTGGGTACCTTTGTTATCACCGTGGGATGAGAACGAGTGTTTTTGGGTGTGGTCCAAAATTCAAGATGGCCACCAGCAGCCATTTTGTACCAAAATTAGTGCAATCAGTCTTTTGTACAGAACTTCTGTATGAAAGTTCTGATTTGAATAATTTTTTGTATGAATGTTTAGTAACATGGAATACATCACATATAGTACAGGTTTTTTTCTCGTGCAGAAATTATGCAAATTAGATGAACTTTGATTTATTCAGAGCTACTTATACACTGTAAATGTACTTGTCAATATGGCTCGAGCTAGAGGCAGTATTTATGAACCGATCTTCATGAAACTTCTTGGGTACCTTTGTTATCACCTTGGGACGAGAACGAGTGTTTCTGGGTGCGGTCCAAAATTCAAGATGGCTGCCAGTGGCCATTTTGTACCGAAATTAGGTTCAATCAGTTTTTTGTCACAACTTCTATACAGCTCGTATTTATGAACTGATCTTCACAAAACTTCTTAGGTACCTTTCTTTTCACCTTGGGACAGGAACGAGTGAGTTTTGGGGTGCCGTTGTTATCACTGTGCTATGAGAACAAATATTTTGGGGTTCAGTCAGACCCACTCTGGGACTCAAAGATTCCTTTTCCAGTTTAGCATCTGACTGTCACCCACCTTTACAATACTTTACCTATACATTTGTTACAGGCTACGGTCAGTATTTATGTACAGACTGTTACAATACTTTATATGTACCTTTGTTATCAGGTCATTACCTAGATGTTTGTCATTGCTGTGTCACATACTAGATTTAGATTTAGATTTTTTTTATTTTGCGGTATAAATATGCATATATTACAGAATTGGTTACAGAATTGTTATAGCAATACATAATGCAGATGTATATACCGCACGGAGACGACCTAGCCAGATTGGCTGTCTACCTGTCATCCCCTTAGAATAAGTAAATTATCCTCAACACTGCAAGTCGACTGTTAACTAAATATTATTAACCCATTGGTTTCAAGCTAGTATAGCAGACAACAATTGTAAAAAAAGCAAAGAATTCTGGAATAAATAAAAACAAATTGCACTCTTTGCCCCCAAACACACAGGCCATGACCCCTTGTTGGCGCGAGCGCAACGCGTTCGCACCAATGAAGGGTCAGAACTTGTGCCCCAGATGCAAAAAACAGAAGACGTAAAAAACGAATAAGGATTTTCGTGTATAGCGCTGTCGATTTTGGTCGTTATGTTGAGTAAAGGGTTAAATGCACAGTCTCACCTCATACTATACATGTACATGTCTTGACAAGTTGAGCTACAGTGTCATTGACACTTTCATTTGATAGGTGGTGTATGTTGATGGAAGGAAGCTCTCTTTTTTAGTGTCGCCGTTCCATTAGTCATTCCAGAGTTATGGGACTTTATTACTTAGAAAATCGTTGATTTTTTACACGTTGTACGATAACTCGAGAACGCTTTGAGAGATTTTTGTGATTTTTTGGTAGGTGGTTTATGTTGAAGGAAGCAAGCTCCCTTTCGTTTAGTGTCGCCATTCAATTAGTCATTCCAGAGTTATGGGACTTTATTACTTAAAAAATCATTTTGGACAAAATAAAATTGTTTATTTTAACCGATCGTTTCCAAACTTCATATGCTTATTACTCATGTCAAAATACAAGTCAAGTGTGATTTTGGTGGTTGGTTTGACACACAAACCACAGTTATGCCCCTTTTTCGTGATTTTTTGGTAGGTGGTCTATTTTGATGGAAGAAAGCTCCCTTTCGGTTACTGTTGCCGTTCGATTAGTCATTCCAGAGTTATGGGACTTTATTACTTAGAAAATCATTGATTTTTTTTTTATTTTTGACGAAACCATTCGATTAGTCATTTCAGAGTTATGGGACTTTATTACTTAGAAAGTCATTGATTTTTTTTAATTTCTGACGAAATAAAATTGTTTGTTTGAACGAAATGGGATAATTAATTAACAACGAGCGTATCATGTGCTCATGGTGCAGCTGTTTATTCTTCTCTCTCAAGCAAAGTATGGAACCTTTTATAAGCCATTTTAGATGAAGGGTACTGGATGCGTTTGGGAATTTAAAAGAAAATTGTTGAAAACGTTTTGATGATTATTGCACATATACACCTCAGGTAGTTTCTGCTCTGTTGCAGGAAATTATTCATTGTACCTTTACTTGCAAGCTGATAAGTTAATCAGTGCCTATGTTACTGTTAGATCTGGATAGTTCTTTTTATGCCACTACTTCAACAGTAGTATGTTAAAACACTGAGAAATAAAAATAATGTACCTAAATCTGTTATGTTGATTACTTTGCAGAATCAAAATTCTTACCAGGGTATTCAGGGCTGATGTTGTGAAACACACTCCAAGTCTGCTTGATAAAAAATTGTAGCCAAATAGAGATGGACAGTATACCAAAATACCAAACCAATACTGGTATCATCTGGATACTGAACCATACCAATCATTGAATACCAATACCATCTGAATTTCCAAATTCTCAACCATTCGCTGTTTATAAGTCTGTGTTGAGTCATGATAACAGTTGAAAGGTTCATTTTCATGAAGAAGTAGCCAAGACCTGACTAGAAAATCACTTCCCAGGTGTTTTGTCTATTGTCAGCATGTCAGTAAAGATGGCATGGTCAGGACACATGCTCTGAGATCACAGAGACCTGAAATAGGTCTTTAACTCTTAACCTACTGAGTATTTTTTAGATATTTTTCATCAAAACAAAGCAGCCATGACTAGATTTGGTGAAAAATTAATCTTAAGTGTACTTACTCAAGAAATCATTGGTGAAAACATCCATTCAATTTACATGGGGCAAATATGATTAAATGTGCCCAACTTATAGTTATTTCAGTAACAAGGGAAACCCTGTGCTGGGCAGGAATATCCGCCAGCAGCATGCAAAGAGTTAAAATAAAGGTGCATGTAGAACAAGTCACAAAATTACAGTAGATAAGATTTGTGGTCATAATAGAATGCCACTGTTGAGCTTATTGGCAATGTCATTTGTAGTGTTGTGGTAGAATGATACTCCAACAGCTTATTCTGTTTTTCCTGATGTGAATTCCTCTTTGGTACTATCAGCAAATCTCAGTCAAGTCAGATACCGAATACCAAACCAATACCAAGGTATCTGCCCCCTAAATATACCGAAACCACTGCCAAGCTCAAAATTCCAATACCATCCATCTCTATGGCCAAATTAGGTATGGTCAGAAACTTGATGGATTCTAACAAAACATTGCCTCCAGTATACTGCAACAAGACTCCCATGAGTATTTACAAATGGTCTTTGTAAAACCATGTTTCACCTTAAGCCTGCCTCGGCAATAGAACTTGTATCTAATAATTACTATATCATACCTCAGACCTACCTGAGCTCTGTAATGCAGAAATTATTAGATACATGTCCTATTACTGATATTTCAGATATGTGAAAAATAATGCACCTCAATTACAAATAAGTTACATGTAGAAGCACTTCTCAGAAACGTAACACTTTCATACTCTTAATTTCTTATTTCAAGGGTAATCGATATATGATTCCAAAGAACAAACTAGAAAATGCAGTCGACGAGATTTATGTTGATGACAATCCAACTAATTTGTATGAAGTCAACTATGAGAAGTTGTGTGATATAAAGAAATGTAAAAAAGATGCAGAGCTACTTTTTAAAGCCGGAGAAGACAGATGGGGGACTGACGAAGATGTTTTCAACCGCATTTTTGGAACCAGAGATTACTGCACACTGAAAACAATTTGGAATGAGTATGTCAAGGTGGGTATTTATCTTGATCTGATGTAGTTTCTCAATTCTGTATCTTTACAGCAGTTTGGTTTGGATTAATCACTTTTAAGCTCACATGAGCAAAGCTCAACAGGAACTTTAATAATCACTGTCTGTTCTTTATGTGTAGTCTGGTGACCATAATCTGTCTAGATGAACATTACATTTTCTAATTCTCAAATTTTCTTCTTCAGATTCACCAATCAGCATCTTTTGATAATTGGTGTACATCATCCTGTGGCTACACGATATTTCGATATACCAGTAATATCAGTTATACCGGTATTGAAATCTTCACCAGTTGAAAATTGTCCATTCTGTAGGAATGCCAGTATATTGTCTGTTACAATATTCATTTTTACCACGCAATATAAAAGATTGTCTTCATTTTCCCAAAAAAATCTAGTTAATCAAACAACTGATTGGAGAAACAGAAAGTTTTTTTTCACTTCCCGAATAAACAATGAACAGCAAGATATTACATGACTTTGGCTTCTGGCCTTTTAATTATGCCATGTATCAACAAACAGAAATGGGTTTTTTAAGAATTGTGGGAGAGATTAGTTTGTTTTTATCAACAAACTTCATACTCAGTACATGCAATATTCTCAACATATTAGTCAATATTCTCCCAAGTGTTTGTTCTTCTTTCAACAAATAATTTTTGGTAATAAGTGTGTATCCCCCTGTTATAATAATACAGAAAAAAAAAACAATTTTCTATAAAATCATAATAGCGGTAATATCTGACTACCTTCTCAACTTTGAACAAATTTTCGACAATACACCGATATATAAGGAAAGGCAAGAAGACAGCCAATCTGGCTATGCCTTTCCCTGCCAGTATACATTTTACAAATTTAATATTATCTCTGATTGTGTATGTGCTTTATTATTGTAAATTGGATGTTGTAGATTTACACACATTTGTCAGTTTTGTATTTGCTTAGTATACTGGTGAATAAATAGACAAAACTACATGTATGTTTCAATGAGTCGTTTTGTATTCAATGAGTCAGATGTGCATAGGAAGAAAACGTCGAGACCTTCGGTCTCGACGTTTTCTTTCTACGCATATCTGACAAATTGAATACAAAACGACTCATTGAAACATACATGTGGTTTTGTATTTATTACATGACCCAAGCACCTACTGACCTAATTTTCTTTTCTATCAACGGTGGTAAACACCATGCACTTTATGCAGTTGCATTGCATAAAAAAAGTCCTGGATGGAACAGGTTGGTGTGCAATACGGAATTCCGTATTGCACAGCCATATTGCACGCCATATTGCACAAGAGAGACTGCATGGGCATGTAATAAAATATCTATCTATCGCTCACGATATTTTTTTTTTTTATATCGTCACCAGTATTCAAATCTGAATGTTGTGCAGCCCTACATCACCGTTAAGGGGATCAGATTTAAATTTGTTCAAATCTAGTCCTTGGAGTCATATTTGGGTTCCTTGTGGGAGATTTAATTTCAGCTTGGTACAATATGTGATATATTCTTTGAAAATCTTCTTCAGATCCACCAGTCAGAAACTTTGGATATTTGGTATACAGTATGCTTTGGAGGGGAGGGTCAGATTCAAGTTTATTCACATCAAAACCCTGGGTTCATGTTTGGACTTCCTATGAGAGCTCAAATCTCAACTTGGCACAATATGAGAAAAATTAGTTAAAAATCTTTTTCGGATCTACCAGTAAGAATCCTTTGATATTTGGGGTTCATATTTGGGCTCTGTAGTGTTAATTAGCCAAAGATGCGGAATGTGAACTTTACACAACTTTCCTAGGTGAGGGATTAAGGCCCTTTGGGGTCCTCTTATTAGCTCACCTGTCTGAAATAAGTCGGGGTGAACTATAGTGATTATTCTATGGCGATAGTGTAAAATGAAAGTTTGTTGGGACATCGCATTTTGATTTTGTTTGTCTCTTGCCCCACCCCACAGGCAAAGGATCGGGGAAAATGCTCCAAAATGTAAACAAAATCTTCTCATGAACCGATTGGTGCAATGACTTTCTATTTGGTACTGAGCTTCCTTTTGAGGTGAAAAATAAAGTTTGTTCAAACAAAGTTTATAGGACAAAATTTGCCTTTGTAATGGAAGTGGGAGGGGGGGGGGGGGGGGGGCAAGATGTTTGGCTTCACCTACAATTTCTATATTTTTATACCACAACCAATGGCCCAGACTAGCTGGTGCTAACTCAATAAAATCCAGGGCCAAAAACAAATTTTGAACCCCCCTCCTCCCCAATCCCCAAAGTTTGCATACAAAACCAAAAAAATTAAGTCCTTTTTCATCCTCCATACTTTTGTTCACTGTGCATGCGCAGTAACCAGGAAGGTACCAAAATTGGTGCCAATCCTCATTCTTTGTCAGTAAACAATGATCTGACATCTGTGCTTTAAATCTCCTTTTTTGAGGATGCCAGACACAAATCAAAGGTAGAATTGGTGGATTCAAGGCTATAAATGGATGATGGAAGTGAACAACGGTGGTTTGAAATGTTCAGGGCTGTAACTTTATAAAAATTATTTCATGTTTTCCCATATTTTTATACAACAACCAATGTCCCAGACCAGCTGGTGCTAACTCAGAAATAATCCAGGGCCAAACCAGGCCAAATACAAATTTTTACCCCCAATCCCCAAAATTTGCATGCAAAACCGAAAAAGTTAAATTTTTATACTGTACCAATGACCCAGACATAGCTGGTGCTAACTCTTAAAAATCTAGGGCCAAACACAAATTTTGCCCCCCAATCCCCAAAATTTGCATCTAAAACCAAAAGAAATCATGTCCTAAAGGACCTCCATACTTTGCCCCTACTGCGCATGCGCAGTGTCAAGGACGTTCCGAAATTGGCGCCAATCATCATTCTTTGTTTGGCCCTTCATCAGTTAACATCTCACTGATCTTTGTGCTTGTAAATCTCAGTTTAAATGATGCCAGACACATAAATATTGGAGAAATGGTGATTCTAAGGAGGATAGAGAAGGAGGAGAGGAAAAAGGAGTGACAGAAAATATTCAGGGCTGTAACTTAAAATTTTGTAATGAAATTATGTTAAGTTGCCTATTTTCGAGGCATGGGCCTGTTGTTGTCATTCTTGCTTTGAAGTTGCACTGCTTATTCAGTGTTTCCTCTCTCCTTATCCTGTAAGTTCCCCCTTGCTATTCTCCCATGCTTTTGGCATATTTTTGAGTAAGATTACTACTAAAATTTCTTGGGAGAATTAGCTTGGTTACAGAATGAATTCTGTTATTTTCCCCATGTTTACGTTTTCACCCATGGGTGTTTAGACGTTGTGTTCTGCATCTACCATCTGATGTTCTGCAGATTCTTCTCTGGAAGTCTCTGTTTTGCATTAGATAGTGTGTATTATTGATAACTGATTTCGGGCCAGTATTGTCAGTGCCTGGAGTCATGTTTTCTGGTGTTTATACACTTCTTGTTTACATTGGCAACAGTCTCTTTTGAGGGGGGCTTTTTGCCTTTGGAGTAGTTTACTCATTACTAGATACATTATTATTATCCGTAAGTGTTGCATTAATTATTTAAAATAATTTTAAATTTTTTGACCACACTTACCCTTGGGATCCATTGGGGCTCAACGTTACTATTCAGAAACTTGGGCTTCGCTGAAAAATTATTTTTCAAAAATTATTTTGAATTTTATTAGCTTTTTTCAATGTTAATGGATCAAGTTATTATGTATCTTTGTGTTTAGGGGTTTGTGCGAGTACTAGGACTTGTTGTTGTCTTTTCACAATGAAAGGACATTGTTCAAATTGTAATAGGAAGAAATCTTCCTCTGACTTTCATGATCATTGTATTAATTGTAGTCAGTGTACTCGCACTAACTCCTGTTCAATATGTCAATATTGGGATGACAAACATTGGAAACGTGTGTCACGGTATGTTGTTAGTGGAGAAAGGGCTATGCCGGTCCTTTCTCCGCAGGGTCACTCTAGTCTATCAGTTTCTGTTTCAGAGGAACAAGAACAGGGTGATGTTTCCATGTTATCTTCCAAGAGTGCGCTTCCGTTGTCACAATTGAATGCAGAGCTAGCGGCAAAAGTGCTCATGGAGATACGACAGTTGCCTAAGAGGTCCCGAGTAGGATCGACGGCGCTGTCGGCCGCTAGCTCGCCCGGTGTAGCGTCCATTCCCGAATGGTTCAGCAGCCGGGTTCGTCCGTTGCGGTCCAGGAGGAAATGTTGGGTGATGCGAGCACTATAAACATACAAGGTGCACACCCAGTGACGGTGGATGATAGGAGAGATCGGAGGAAGCCTTCTAGTCCGGTTCCTAGCTCGTCCAGGTCCAGCCAGGCCGCGAGCGAGAGAGGCCCCTCTCTCGTACAACAACATCAGGGACCTGATGTTGTGGTACAAAATGTGTCGCAAGTGGAGCACACGTCCGTCGCTCCGGACGCTCTGTTGTTTAGGCAGTCCGCGGAGACTGCTCAGGCTTCCTCATCCTCTCACCAGCGCACACGACCGCACCTTGGCTACGTGACCGCGGATATACTACCAGCTTCGCCGATAAGGGATTCTTCGGTGACCAGGTCACGCCATCCGGTAGCCAGGGACACGAGGCCGGTAGACTCCGGACGTTCGCATAGGAAGAGTATGCGGGAGTCAGTTGATGCGGAGCTTCCCGCGGCTAAGCATCGAAAGACCGCTACTCCGCAGGCCTCGATGACGGACGTGCTTGCTCAGATAGCACAAATTATCGCAGCATCCCAGCAATCGACAGAATCGGTGTCGGATCGGGAATTATCCAACGGCTCTGTGTCGGTACGCACCGCCGAAGCATCGGCTCCGCTGAAGCACCGGGTGCGGACGACCGGGAGCATCATGAGGTCCGACCGGATGGTGAAAGGGATACGGATGACTTGGAGCTATCCCTTTCGGAACAACATAAAGCTGCCGTGGATTTCATCCGGCACTTCCTTCCTCATGTTGTTCCGTCGGGCCAGACTGCTGCGGTACCGGACAAGAGACTGATAGCGTCATTGGACACTGAATTCTTCGAGCGGTTCAGAGACATCGTCCCTGAGTTTCCGTCTCAGTCCAATAATGTCACAAGAACATTTGAATTATTGAACGACGCTATATTCAAGCTTGCTTCCAAAACAGGCAAAGCTGGTTTCTTGTCCTCCAATGCTCTTAACCTGCCTTTCATTAATGCAAGGAATAAATTCGATACGGCAGGACAGGGTATTCCGAGAGTTCCTCTGCGTCTTGACGACGAGGCAGAAGACTTAGAATTGTCATTACCGTCGTCTATGTCCGTTCCAACCGTGGTGTTGGACACGACAATCACGTCTAACAGGGCCAGTTTAGACGCTTTATCTTACGCAGACCACCTTACAAAGGCGTTATCACTGCGTCTTCAAGGGAAAGAATTCCAGGATATACAATCCTCTTTAAGACTTCTTTCAAGGGCAGTGGCTTATTCCACGTATAACTCCGCCCTCTCAGTGGCAAACCTGGAGTTGGTTAGACGTGACGCAGCCCTAGCTACATCCACACGCGTGGATAGTAAGGTGAAGAACTCTCTCAGAGTCGCTTCAGTCTCCGGAGAACTTCTATTCGACGGCAAGCTTTCTGCAATCTACGATAAAATTACTAAGAAAGCTTCGGATTCTCTGCTGTTTAAATCCGCTTCCAAAAAGTCGGATACGGCAGATAAGAATAAGACAGGCACTTCTGGGTCTAATGCGCCCAAGAAAGGTTCCTATAGAGGTTCCGGTGCGTCCTCTTGGTCTTATTCAAGAGACCGTCAAGGCAGCGACTCACGTGGGGACGTCCTTCAGGCCGGGACAATTGGTCGGACGCCCTGAGGTCGACGGGACGAGGTGCGGGTCGTGGAGGATGTGGTTTCTCCTCCCGCAGGCCTCGAAGGTCCAGGAGGTGATGGCTTCAACCTCTGTCGTGTTCCGGTTGGCGGAAGGTTGTCGAGTTTTTCAGAAGAGTGGGCGTCGATTACGGACGACCCTTGGGTGAGAGTGGTGATTTCGGAAGGTCTAAGAATATCCTTCAAACGAAAGCCTCCTTTAACTCAAAGTCCAAAATGGACTCAACTTCCGTCAAATCCGCAGAAAAGAGACGCTCTGTTATCGGAGGTGCAGTCTCTTTTAATGAAGAACGCAGTAGAGGTCGTAGAAAACCAGGAAACACCGGGATTCTACAGCCATCTATTTCTGGTTCCGAAACCAGACGGCTCGTTCCGTCCAGTCATAGATTTGAGCTGGAAAAACAAGCTGATCGTCGCTCCGAAATTTTATATGGAGACCATTTGGTCGGTCAGAGCGAGTATTCGGGTGAACGATTATGCTACAAGCATAGATCTCAAAGATGCGTACTTTCATGTCATGGTACATCCGACATTCAGAAAGTATCTACGCTTCGCAGTCCTAGGAGTGGTGTATCAATTCCGGGCGATGTGCTTCGGATTGAACCTAGCACCCTGGGCTTTCACTCGGGTAATGAACTCGGTAATGATGTATTTCCGAGCTCATTCGTCTGCGGTAACGTCGGCCTACCTGGACGACATTCTTCAGAGGTACGGCATCGAGTTAACGCTTTAGAACGATATGCAGAATCGGCTTCTATTGCTCCGACGTCTCGGTTTTGTTATAAACAAGGAGAAGTCGGATCTGATGCCGTCCAAGTCATTCACTCATCTGGGAATGAACTTCGAGACGCACAACAATCTCGTTCGTCTGCCGTTAACCAGAGCAAAATTAGTCAGTTGTTACGTTTGCTATTGTCTTCATGCAGACAAAGTCACAGCGAGGGAGTTTATGAGACTGATAGGTCTGTGCGGAGCCGCCGCGGATCTCATTCCGATGGGGCGGTTACTCACTCGTCCTCTCCAAATTTTCTTAACTCAGAATTGGAGTGTGAAGATTCATTCGCTCGACATAGACATTCTCTTGTCAGATCAAGTGAAACAAGAGATTCAGACTTGGGCAAACATTCAGTGGTTAACTCAGGGAGTTCCGCTGCAGTTGCCAGATCCGAGTTTTACCATTATGACGGATGCCAGTCAAACAGGTTGGGGTGCAACATTGATCCCAACGGATTCGAGATGCCAGGGTCTTTGGGATCCACAGTTCCTAAGCAAGCACATAAACATCAAGGAAATGATGTCAATTTGGCTTGCGTTACGCCATTGGATGGACATTATTCGCAAAGCTCATGTCCAAATTCTGTCCGACAATATATACGGAACCAGGGAGGCAATCATTCTGTTCCATTATTCAATCTAACGGAGAGAATCCTTCTGTTTGCTCTAGAACATCAAGTTCTACTTTCTGTCCGTCATATACCGGGTCGTCTGAATGTACTAGCAGACTCCCTTTCACGGAAGGGTCGCTTGTTGCCGTTGGAGTGGACTCTCAACAAACAAGTATTCAATCAGATTTGCTACCAGTGGGAACGGCCAATGATAGACTTATTTGCGACACATCTCAACAATCAGTTGCAGACGTATGTGTCACCGTGCCCTGATCCAAGAGCATTTGCAGTAGACGCTCTATCGATCTCATGGAGCGGAATGATGGGATATGCGTATCCTCCAGCGCCGTTGATTCAGCAAGTATTGCTAAAGATAAAACAATCTCAATGCAAGATTCTGTTGGTAGCATCTCTGTCTCCACAGAGACCGTGGATAAATCTACTCAGGTGTCTGTTGTGGGATCTACCGCGAAAGCCTCCTCCACGGGAGGATCTTCTTTCGCAGGGGAAACTGCATCGACTTCATCACAACCCGCAAGGTCTCAACCTTCACGTTTTTCCGTTGTGCGGTCCTTCTTGCATGGCAAGCACTTTACAGGACGAGCAGTGGACGCGATTTCTAACTGTAGGAGGACCTCCTCTTCGCTAAATTATGCGGCTAAGTGGAAGGTTTTTCGTCGTTGGTGTAGGGATCATTCTGTTGATATTTTTGATCCCTCTATACCAGACATTGCAAACTTTCTAGTATACTTGTTTGACGAAATCAAACTGCAGCCTGTTACTATTAAGGGTTATAGGTCTATGTTATCTGATACCTATGCACACCACGATAGTTTACAAATTGGATCTAATGTCTCTTTATCTAAGTTAGTTAGAAACTTCTCGATAAATAGACCCAGAACTCTTAGATTAAGTCCTAAGTGGAATTTAGCTTGGGTTCTTCTTAAACTAAAGAAAAAGCCATTTGAGCCTCTTGGGACAGTAGATTTCAAATTCTTGTCTTATAAGACAGCTTTTCTCTTAGCTTTCTCTTCTGCTAGAAGAGTCAGTGAGCTTCATGCACTATCGGTGGACGATTCTCACTATCGTAGTGTCAGGAACACTATCACCTTCACTACTAATGTTGGATTTTTAGCTAAGAATCAGGCTCCTAATAAATATCCGGAACCTATTGTTATTAAGGCTCTTCCGTCTTCAGACGGGCGTAGGCCTTTACTCTGTCCTGTTAGAGCTTTACGCATTTATAAACAGAGATCTCAGTTTATCAGAAAGGGACGAAAACGTTTCTGTCTCTGATGCCTAATAGAAAGGACATTTCGGTCCATTCTATTGCTAGATGGATTCAATTAACTATCCGTACTGCTTATGAAAATTTATCTTCTTCCCAGCAGTCTGTGCTTAAGATTTCGGCTCATGAAGTAAGAGCTCTTTCTACATCTTGGGCTTACGCAAATAGTGTGGCTATTACAGATTTAATGAAGGCTGCTTATTGGTCTCAGCCATCCACATTCACGAATTTTTATCTCAGAAATATTGAGTCCATTTCTTGAGACCTGCATTGTTTAGGTCCGTTATCTGTTGCTCAGAATGTCGTCCACTAAACAGTTGCAACTATAGTTATGCAGGCTTTCTGTTCCGGCAGTGACTCCGTCCTGCTGCCCTCTTTGCTCTGGGCTATTTGACCCAGGGCAAGGGAAGGGGGGGGGGGGAGTTTGTTCCCTTAGGTCACCTGCTTTATAGTGAAAAGCAAGGGAATTCCTCCTCCGGAGTCAGTAATTCTGAGTCGTTTCCGGGATGGTTTTAAAGTGTAATATTAATGTTAAAAATTCATTCATGTCATATTTTTAAAGTGTAGCTCGGTGTGAAGCATTTGTATATGTCAAGTGTCAAACGGGCGTTAATATACAATCCTCGGACACTTTTAAAGAATATAAAGAGTCTCAATTCTCTGGACTAACTTTATTTATTGGCTTACTTTAAAAATAATTAGTATAATGGGTTTTATCACATGACTATTGTAAAGTTCAATGAAAAAGTCCATCTGATATTCTTCTATATGAGAACACAAGTAATATGACCTGCAAGGATTTTCATTGGCTGAATTTTAAGCCCCATCACCTAATTAATATTCATATTGTACCACTCCATTCTTTACAAACAAAACATGTCGCGTGTACTTAACTATCGAGTGAACGAAATTGTGAAAATAGATGGAAAAGGAGAAGGGGAAATTGTTAAGATCATTGATTCCACAAAAGGCTTGTTATACACTGTGAAAATAATAGGTATCGACTTTGAAGTGACTGTCGGCAGAACGTTTGAGCCCATTACACGATGAACGCTACGAGACGCTAGATTGCCAAGAAACTGTTGGCGTTGCTAAGCAAACGGACGCTACTCAACAGCGTCGTTTTGTTAATATCAGCGGTGCAGATATAGATGGATTTGTTGAAAAAGAAACAAATAAAAACACTTTAAGCAAGACCTTTTATGATATGAAGTTAGTAAGAAATTTTCTTCAAAGCAACAATATAAATGAGCATCGTGAAATTCACAACATACCGCCCAGTGAACTGTGTGTTATTTTATGCAAATTTATCCTGTCAGTCAGAAAATCTGACGGCTCTGAATATGAACCAAGCTCGTTGCGTGGATTTATTTCCAGTATTGACAGAAATTTAAAACCTTTTAATTATGGCCACACAATAGTTAGCAGTGTAGAATTTGTGAAAGTGAGAGACATATTGAAGGCCAAACAACGACAACTGAAACGAAGTGGCTTGGGCAATCGGGAAAAGAAGGCGGAGCCAATAAGTGACAATGAAATTGACATTTTGTGGCAAAGCGGTCAACTGGGTTCTTCGACACCCGAATCTATAATAAACTCCTTGTGGTTTTTAAACACTATTCACTTTGTTTTACGGGGCTCAGATGAGCACCGTAAAATGTGTTGGGGAGATGTTAGTTTGCACAAGGACCCAAATGGCCAGGAATATTTACAGTTTATAGAAAGACAAACAAAAACTCGCTCTGGTGACAATGTGAGAGATGTTCGAAGTGTGCCACCCAGAATGTGGTGTAACTTTGATTTACCAGAAAGGTGTCCTGTGAATATTTATAAAAAGTACTCTCTTTTAAGGCCCTCTGGTTACAGTGACGAAAGTGACCCTTTTTATATAGCAATACATACTAAACAAGATATTATGAATGTCGGTGATCAGTGGTTTAAAAGACAGCCGATTGGAATAAATAAACTTACCTCCATCATGAAGCGCATGGCAAAAGCAGCTGGTCTCTCACCGGAAAAGAAACTTACAAATCACAGTGCTCGCAAACATCTTGTTCAGAAGCTTAGTGAAAATAACATCACTGCTCACCAGATTATGCAAATCACAGGACACAAGAATATCCAGTCAATTAACAATTACAGCCATATCAATGAACAACAACATAAATAAATTTCTCGTGTGTTATCTAACTCTAATCTTCAAACTGAAAATAGGCCTCAATATCCTAAATCCATGGACACAGATGTAGTTTATCAAAACCAGTCAATTTCTAACACAAATTCCACTGATCGAAACACACAATTTGCGGGTAGACTACAGAATATGTTCACAGGCAACATTTATGGTGGGCACTTTGAAATACTCATTCATAACCCAGAAACATCATCAGCCCAACCCGCTCAGAAACGTAGGCGCATCATTGTGTCCGACAGCGACTCGGATTAAAGTTTATAAAATATAGAAATTGCAAATCCCTTCTTTGGATTTGCTTCTCTTATTGTTGACAATTGAATTACTAATGAGGGTTTTGTTGCAGTCTGTTTATTAAATGTCAATAAGACCGTTTGTTTTGAGAACTATTTTGTAAAGCGGAAGTATTGAACGTATTCAGTCAACATGGCTAAAGTAGGTTAATTTTCTTTTTCCATGTACGGGAACACAGACTCGTTAAAAATAAATCGGTTCAAGTTCGTTTGTGTGTGTCATGTGATAAAAAGAATCTGAAATTCGTTTCTCTTTGACATAAGATTTATGAAACTCGTTTCGACAATTTTATTTTAGCTCGCCAGAGGCTCGCTAAAATAAAATTGTCTACACTCGTTTCATAAATCTTATATCAAAGAGAAACTCATTACAGATCTTCCTATATACTGGATGTTAATAGAGAACATGAATGTTATTGTGCTCAATTATGAAGGGTATTGTATCTTTCTAATTTATCATAAAATAAGAAAGATACATGTAAAGCCTAATACTCCTTTTCTCCTTGAGGGGTTCACTCTATATTATATAGTTGAGCTTATTGGATTTTCCTCTATGTCCTAGGCCCTCCAGCCTTTTTACTATTCAGCTATGTCTGGGTCATTGGTACAGTATAAAAATGTTAAAAAATTTTTTTACTATAAATTTTTTAACTTTCCTATCTGGTCCTCCATACTTTTGCGAACTGTGCATGCGCAGTATCCGGGAAGACACCGAAATTGGCGCAGACCATCATTCTTTGTTTAACCCTCCAATCAGTAACAACAAACTGACATCTGTGCTTTTAAATCTTAGTTTTAATGATGCCAGACACAAATCAATGGTAGAATTGGTGGCTCCAAGGACATAATTGGATGATGGAAGGGAACAATGGTGGTTGGAAACGTTCGGGGCTGTAACTTTATAATTTTTATCTAAATTATTTCATGTTAGCCAATTTCCGGACCTGGGCCTGACATCATCATCCCCCCCCCCCCCACCCCCCCACCCCCCCCCCCCCCCCCCCCCAGTTAAATTCCTAAGCCTTTTGCCTTATTTTATTGAAGTTTTTTTATAAATTTCTTGGGAGTTTGACGTGTTAGACAGAATGTTTATTCTGTATATCCCCATGGTTACGTCATCACCCTAGGGGTGTTTAGGCATTTTGGGTCATACATCTTACATCCGATGTATCGTTTTTTCTTCTTCAGAAGATCTTGCTTTACATCGGATAGTTCAAAATCTGTTACTGACGTTGAGCCTCTTTATTCAGTGCCTGGGGTCTTGTTTCCGTTTTTTCTTCTGACGTTGTTTACATTGACAACGTAGTATAAATATATGTAGTTTCCTATTTATTTCATGGTAGGATTGTTGTAAGATACATTTATAATATTCCAGAAGTGTAACAAATTATTTTGGGGAATTTTGTCCTGACTTAGGCTCTATCAGGATACCTTTGGGCTCGTCTTGTTCCCTTTGGGAACTTCGGCTCCTGTCAAAATTTTTCGAAAATTTTTTTTTTTTAAATTAATTTTTAGGTTTATATTTTGAATGTATTTATTATGTATCTTTTTCATCTATTTATTGTGGAGTTGGTGGGAGTACTGTCGACTTTGTTTTGCTTCATAATGAAAGCTTATTGCTCAAAATGCAAGGCGAGGAAGTCTTCCTCAGATTTACATGCTTGTTGGCTTGCTTGTAGTCAATGTACTCCCACTAATTCTTGTCCAACCTGTGTCGGATGGGATGACAAACGTTGTGGAGATGGGTGTCACGGTACATTGTTAGCATCAAGAGACCAATGCCGGTCCTCTCGCCACAAAGTCAATCAAGTTTCTCAATTTCTTTTTTCAGAGGAACAAGAACATGGTGAGGTTTACGTGTCACCTAGAGATAGTGTGCTACCTTTGTCACCTTCAGATGAGCAAACAGAGCTAGCTGCCAAGGTGCTCATGAATATTAGACAGGGAAAAAAGCCACTAGCCGGTGAAGCGTTTACTCTGTTCGTGGGTACCGGGACCCCGGGTGTGTCCGTCGAGAGGAGTGGATTGGGAAGAGCGAAAACCTTAAAACATAAACATGCTCACCCAGCGACGATGGAACAGGGGAAGAAGCCGGCAAGTACCGTGGGAAGCTCGGCAAGGTCTGAAAAGACCACGAGCGAGAGAGGTCCCTCTCTTTCCCATCAGCATCTGGGGCCAGATGTTGTGATTAGAAACTTGCCTGAGTCGGAGCATACGTCCACACCTTCCATCTGGGATGCTCCATACAGTTTGCAGCTGGCCTCAGCTGCGGTTACGGCTTCTACAAAATCATCTAAAAGACTGCATCGCTGAGAAGGGACCATTCATCGTCTGCGAATGGTTACTTTTGGTGCATTCTCGTGCGCCATTCCTTCCACTCTTGCATGGGGCAGGGGAATGCTGTTGTTTCAGGCCTCCCAACTCGACCACGTCTGGTGAGAGTTATGCCCCCTCCATGGGGGATGTGCAGCTCCTCCCGCACCCGTAGGGAGGGGGGGAGGGAATGCTGTCGATTCAGGGTCTCCCAACACGACCACGTCTGGTGAGAGTTATACCCCCTCCATGGAGGATGTGCATTTTTTTTACCGTGGTGGATACTGCGGGAGCTGTTGAGTTGTCTGGGGAAGAGATGCCTGGTTCCGGGACTAGGCTCCCTTTCCAGTCCACATCTGAGGCAGTCACTAGGGTTGTGACTCCTCCTTTGGAGGCCGAGCTTGGTTGCTCTCTCCCCTTTTCCGCCAGTTTCAACAGCTTCTGTCGTATCTGCTGCTACTGCTGTTCCGTCTACAACGTCATCGGTCACCGTTTCAGCCGGCCTCGGCTTATCCCTGCAGGGGTCTGCAGCGATGTCTGTAGTGTGGATGTGAGGTATCAGCCTCAGCCTTTCCTGACTTCAACTCGGCAAAGTCGAAAGTGTCTGCCGACCGATCCCCCGCTGTGTCCTCTCAGCCGTTGAGCACAGCAGTTTTATCCCTGCAGGGGCTTGCAGAGGTGTCTGGTAGTGTAGACGTGGGGTATCAGCCTCAGCCTTTCCTGACTTCAACTCGGTGAAGTCGGAAGTGGCTGCCGACCGAACCCCCTGTTGTGTCCACTCAGCCGTTGAGCACAGCAGTTCTATCCCTGCAGTGGTCTGCAGAGATGTCTGGTAGTGTAGACGTGGGGTATCGGCCTCAGCCTTTCATGACTTCAACTTGGCGAAGCCAGAAGGGTCTACCGGCAGGGCCCTCTGCTGTGGTCTCTCAGCCGTTGAGTACCTCAGTTTTTCTCATTGGATTCGGATGTTCATGGTGGGGTCACTATCAGCTCCATGGCGTTTCTGTCCACGCACTCTGATCCCATGGCCAGTTTTGTGGGACCAACGCTTTTTGTGCAGCCTAGACCTTCTGTCCCACAGAGGTCCACGGCAACTCTCCCGAGTCTCCGCTCTGTAGATCCCTGGGGTATGTCATACCCCAATACACATCTGCCTTCATATGTTTCGGCTGCAGCCTGTCACCCCGTGTCGAGTGTATTCGAGGGTCATGACCCTTCACTGGTAAAATGGGCCAGAAGTGAAGCCACTTTGTCGGTTCGTTTCCACGTCGAACGGTTCCAACACAGTCAGTGAGCTTAGGGAGGCCCTCTCCTGGCACACTGAGGTTCTGTCCAAGAGCATTTTCTGTTGCTTCCAGCGAGGCTACGAGTGGTTTCCGGTTGCCCCTGTGGCACCGCCTCCCGGGATTGGAAACAGGCTGCTTTCTGATCCCCCTGGTGTGCCTGGTTTGCCCATGATGGGCTATGTGTCTTCCGACTCATGGGATGAGTCTGACATACCGGACGTCGAGAGCCAACAGTCTTCTGACTTGGGGCAGCTCTTGACTGTGTGGTTGGATTCATTCCAGATCTCAAACCAGCCGACAGTGTCAGCCCGGCTGCGATCATCAGTCACATGCCTGCAGCCTGTGGAGCAGCCTGCTTCTGGGAGCCTTTGACCGTGTCTGTCGGTACAAGTGGTTGAAGCATTTACAGCTTTGGACTCTAAGCTGAGTTCCAAGGCTATGAAGATGTCGTTCTTTGTCAGGGTTGACACTTTTTGTCTCCGGTGCACCATCGTTCCTACGATTCCGCCAATCCGTCAGTCTGCCAGACTCTGACGTTCCTGGATCGGGACTCCAACTCCCAAGCCATCCATTTTTCATATGGGGACTCTGGAGTCCATGTTGGGCTTATCAGGAGAGATGCTGGAATGCTTTCTCTCTTCGATCACGTCGTCTTTGCTTTGCTGCTTATCTGCTCCCAGATAAGCTTGACAACGAACTGTTTGTTTGTGCTGTCCAAAGCACTCCTGCATCTTCTCACACACATGCCTGTAACACGGTTAACTTGGAATTAGTTCGCAGGGATGCTGTGCTGGACACAAGCCATTCCCTTCTTGAGGGACAGTGCATTGCTTTTCGATCTGCCTCTATTGGCAGGTCTGCAGCTACTCCATGGTTCCATGGCAACAGTCCGAATGACTCCCTATTTCATTCCATGATCAGCTGTTGCTTCGTTAGCTTGATTAGCCTTCAGTTGGAGGCAGGGGCCGTCCAAAGCTTAAGAAGTACCCTTCTGCTTCCTCTGCGAAGCTAAGGGCTGATCCTCCTGCCGCCACTTCTACTCACTCACAGGGTAGGGGTAAGCGTTGGCAGTAGTCACCTCGTATTCATCCCAGGTTGAGGCATTCCACTCAGTCTAGAGTGCCTCTTCCAACACAAGTCCCTTTCAGCGTTACACGTTGGGAACTTTTGATAACAGAGATAGGCAATCTCCTGTCAAAGGGGGCTATTGAGGTCATCAAGAATATTCTTTCAGTGGGATTTTATTTCTGCCTGTTCTTGGTCTGAGTATCCTGATCCAGTCTGTCGTTGCTCCTCAGTTCAGCATGGAGTCTTTCAGGTCAATTCGCCTCTCCATTCCCCAGGTTGTTTTCCAGTTCAAGGCCATGCCCTTTGGCCTCGACCTGGATCCTTGGGCCTTCACCCGTCTGATGTCGCATGTGTTAGTCTTACATCACCCACAGTCCAGAGTGTCTGCTTCGGCACATCTAGTTGATATCCTCCAGAGGCATTCCAGTGCTGCCTTTCTGGAGTTGGATGTCGTCACACTGTTGAGCCTGCTCACGTCACTGTGGTTCAGAGTCAATGGGGATCGCGGTGGCTCAGTAGGTAGAGGTGCAGACTGCAAGCCGAAAGGTCCTCGGTTCGAATCACACCTGCGGCAACCACGTTATGTCCTTCGGCAAGACACTTCATCTCCATTGCCTGCATGGGGGCACGATACTAAGGCGTACTGCACGTCAATGGTACACATGTCTTCAACCAATCTAACCCTGCCTGTGCTGCAGTACGGGGTTACGATGTTGGGGAGCTGGCAGCTGCTAGTTGTTGCTCGGTGGTTCTCTCCGGGTACTCCGGCTTCCTCCACCCGTAAAACTGTCATGGTCATGATTAGCCATTGTGCATAAATATGTGACCTTAAACATCAATAAATAATAAATATTCAGAGACAATGGGGAGAAGTCGGACCTGGTCCCTTCTCCGTCGTTTTGTCTTCTGGGATGGACTTCCATACTCGGCTGGATACGGTGGTAGTTTCCCAGGCAAGGGCTGTGCTTTTCTCAGCCTTTTGTCCTGTCTCTGTCCCAGTCCACGTCTGCAACAGCTCTGAGTCTTCCCCGGCTGCTCAGTCTCTGTGGTTCAGTGACGGATCTCATTCCTCTAGGTAGACTGCATGTCTGACCTCTCCATCACATTTTGCTCAATCGTTGGAGGCTGAATGTTGATCCTCTGGTTCTGGTGCTTCTGTTACCAGAGTCTCTTCCTCGTCACCTTCTCCCCTGACAGATGTTCAATGGATTATGCAGGGAGTTCCGTTGGACTTTCCCACGTCTGATTGTGTTTTGACAGCAGTGGCCAGCGATCTTGGATGGCCATGGGGTGTGACGTTGGATCCTTTAGGTCTTTTCTTTCCTTCACGGGTCATGGGACCAGGATCTAGCAGCTCTTCACGTTAACCAGAAGGAGCTTCTTGCTCTTCTGAGTTTTCCAGCAGTGGATCCTCCACCTTTCGAATTGTCAGGTCCTTCTGTTGTCCGACAATTCGACAGTGGTTGTTTACATTCGGAACCATGTATGAATTGGTTCGGGATCTTCTACTGCTCGCTCAGGTTGTCAATGCCGGAGTGGTTTATCACTTTCCCTAGCAGCTCTTCACGTTAACCAGAAGGAGCTTCTTGCTCTTCTGAGTTTTCCAGTAGTGGATCCTCCACCTTTCGAATTGTCAGGTCCTTCAGTTGTCCGACAATTCGACAGTGGTTGTTTACATTCGGAACCATGTATGAATTGGTTCGGGATCTTCTACTGCTCGCTCAGGTTGTCAATGCCGGAGTGGTTTATCACTTTCCCGGTCGTCTGAATGTCCTAGCCAACTCACTGTTCTGACGGGGCAGGTTCTTTTCCACCGAGTGGATGCTCCACGTGGCGGTGTTCCAGTCTCTTTGCGATCTGTGGGGTCTTCACCACATCGATCTCTTTGCGACTGGTTGGAAATCAAGTGGACACATTCATGTCCCTGTGTCCAGATGCTCTGGCTTTCACCGTGGATGCTCTGTCCCTCCTTTGGAACGGTCTTGTCAGCTATGCCTTCCTGCCAGTTCCAATTCTGCCTCAGGTTCTAGCCCAGATACGAACCTGCAGTTGTCGAATCTTTTTGATCGCACCCCTGTCGCCTCAGTGGGTGTGGATCAATCTGCTCCGCTCTCTGTTAGCGGCAGTTCCAGCACGTTTCCCTTTACATCGTGGCCTTCTTTGCCAAGGTCGCCCGAGGAGGTTTCACGTTGACCCGACTTCATTGTGCCTTCGTGCATGTCTTTTGTCAAGTCCTGTCTCCTCCGTATCAGTTTTTTTTAACTTTTTGAGACGAGCCGTGGAGTTGATTTTCTTCTTCAAGGAGGCACTCTGCTGGTTTAGCCAAAATGGCTAAGTGGAAGGTCTTCTGTCGATGGTGTTCAGCAGGGGTCAACCTGGCAGCTGATTTTAGGGAGAAGTGACTTCTCCCTCCAGAGACTTTAGGGAGAAGTCAGGGGCCAGGAGGGAGAAGTCAGTGGACATGAAGGAGAAATCAGAAAAAAAAAAAAAATGTATATGACATCGTGACAAAATAAATGAATATAGAAGACACAATTGTGGAGAAAAAAATAAATAAAAGTTATACAAACATACATACACACACAAAACTAAGTCAGATGGTATATAACAAGAATGTAGGTTAAAATCCCCCTCCCACAAAAAAAAAACTGTGTCGTTCATGGTTTCTGAATACCCCCTAACTCCTTCCCTAACAGTGATGACTAGGGTTACCATGCAGAGGATTTTGTATTTGCCTCAATGCAGTGGATTTGAAATTTAGCATTACCCATGGTGAGAGTGTTCTTCTCTGTAAAAGAAGTATATTCTTTTTAAACAAATATGTAAAGTGTTTAAAATAAATTTCAAGTTCACATAAGAAGCTGGGTCCTTCATGGTTTCTGAATGCCCTAACAGGGTATTTAATGACTGGATTCGCACAGCAAAATGCTAGTCAAAAATGGCCAAATGCTAACCAATTTTCTTTCATTTTGGCCTTATATTCACTATTTATCATCACTTTTTGAAACCAAGATGGAAACTGCTAATCAAATTTTTAAAAACAAAAAATACCCTGCCTAATTGAATTGAAAAGCGTAGTTAAAAAAGTTTTCAATATCCTTCGTAAATTAAACATTATTAACAAATGGAGTTAATTTATTTCTTAGGTAAATGACAAAATATTTCAGTTGTCTCCCTTCCCTGCTGCGCTGGGAGATAACACACTGTTCAGAAAATTGACAATTTCTGCCAACCATCTTACACTGACACGTGCGATTGGTGCTATGAAGGCCTGCCATTTTTATCCATCCTAATATGTGTGATTTCTATCGTAGCCTTATTACATTTAACCCCCTTCCAACACAACTTCACAAGTTTTCAACGAAAAACATTCATTTTGATTCAATGCAAATTTCAATGCTACCAATTTTTCAGTGGAACAGAGCGTAACCGCAAGCAATTTCGACGTTTTTATGGATGAACTGTCTCCTACACAATTTTTTGTTTGTTTTGAAACGGTGGTTAACTTTAAAAAATTCTAATTAACCCGATGCGTGTCTTGTGTGATTTGTTGTTTTTGCTGGGACTTTGTTTTTAAATAGGCACTTTGTGCAGGTTGCTATCAGTTGGTGCGTATTGTTCGAACGACTACGCCATTTCAATTCTTTTCAGAAATATACAATTGGGCTAGTTAAGGCTATTTTCAGAGCCGTGTGACGGATTTTAACAGCAGCCGTGTTTACTTTTTTGTGAATGTGGAAGCAGGGGGGGGGGGGGTTTAAATAAAACATAAGAAAATACAGTAAACTGCCATATCGTCCAAGTTCAGATTCTGTTGGGCAACTCGACGGTAGTAGGTATCTCAGGAATCAGGGAGGCACTCACTCCATTATACGATTCTCCTATTCGCTCTGAGTCATCATGTTCATCTTTCAGTCTGTCATCAATCTTCTTAGGTGTCTGTTATGGGACATTCCCCGGAAGCTTCCTCCATGAAAGCTCCTTCTATATCTGTGCACAGATCTCAACCCAGAAGGTCTCAACCTTCACATATTTCCATTGTGCGGTCCTTCTTGCATGGAAAACATTTTTCAGGACAAGCGGTGGATGCAATTTCTAACTGTAGGAGGACATCCTCTTTGTTGAATTATGCTGCAAAGTGAAGAGTTTTCTTCCCTTGGTGTATGGACGAGGCTGAAGACATATATTATCCGTCCATTCCACAGATTGCGATTTCTTGGTCCACTTGTTTGACGTATTAAACTTACAGCCTGTCACTATTAAGGGCTGTAGGTGGTCTATGTTATCAGACACTTATGCTCATCGGGGGCATGCTGGCCCTGCGGTAACCGGTTCTCATTGGATTACCAAAGTTAAGCAACGTCGAGCCCGGTTAATCCTCGGATGAGTGACCAATTGATTCAGACTCCTGCGCTGTGTCCCCAGGCAAGGCACTTAACCCCCATTGTCCACATGACGGCACGATGATGCCATGTACTAAGGCGTACTGCACGTCGATGGTGCACATGGCTTCTACCAATCTAACCCTGCCTGTGCTGCAGTGCGGAGTTATGATGTTGGGGAGTTAGCCATTGCTGCTTTTTGTTGCTCGATGGTTCTCTTCAGGTACTCTGGCTTCCTACACCCATAAAAACTGTCATGTTCATGATTAGCCATTTGTGCATAAGTATGTGACCTTAAACACCAATAAATACATAAATAACTTATGCTCATCATGATAACTTAGCTATTGGATCAGATGCTTCTTTATCCAAGCTAGTTAGAAATTTCTCTATTAATAGACCTAGAACCCTCAGATTAGTTCCTAAATGGAATTTGGCTTGGGTTCTGTTGAAGCTTCAATAAGCTCCGTTTGAGCTGTTAGATGATGTAGAAATCAAATTTTTTACATATAAAACGTCCTTCCTCTCAGCCTTTGCATCTACCAGAACAGTCAGTGAACTTCACATGCATTATCTGTTGATGATTCCCATTACCATAGTGTGAGTAATACTATTACCCTCACTATGGAAGTGGGATTCTTGGCTAAGAATCAGATTCCGGATAAATGGCTGGAGCCTATTATCATTAAGGCTTTACCATCCTTGGACAACCGTAGACCTTTGCTGTGTCCAGTTAGAGCTATGCGCATTTATAAATGTCATTCAGGTTTTATAAGAAAAGGAAGGAAAAGATTCTTTCTTTCTTTGATTCCTAACAGAAAAGATATTTCTGTTTATTCTATCGCTAGATGGATTCAGCTGGCAATGTGTATTGCATATGAAAATCTATCTTCAGATCAACATTCTGTGAAGATTTCAGCGCATGAGGTTAGAGCATTGTCAACTTCTTGGGCTTATTCTTACAGTATAGCCATTGCTGATCCTGTGAAGGCTGCCTACTGGACACGACCCTCTTCATTTACCAACTTTTACCTTAGAAATTTAGAGTCCATCTCCAGTGACCTTAGATCTTTGGGTCCTCTTTCTGTTGTTCAGAATGTCATCATTAATATTACATCTACAGGATGGTGTTTTGGCAGTCTACTCCAGCACTGACACCATTCCGCTGTCCTCTTTGCTCTGAGGAATTTTACCTCAGAACAAGGGGAATGGGGGGAGGGGGACGTTTTTTTGTCTTATGTTATCTTATAGTGAAAAGTTTAAAGTGTACCTCACTGTGAAGCATTTGTATATGTTACGTGTCATACGAGCATTAATATACAATCATCAGACACTTTTAAATGAGTATAAAGCGTCTCATTCTCTGGACTAGCTTTATAATTGGTTTCCTTCACCAAATTAGCATAATTGGTTATGCTGGCATTAAATGGAGAAATTATGTAATTCTCAATTACATTGTTGGTGTTAATGTCATTCTCATTTTTTATAAGAGAAGGACATATATAATTCTTCTGTCTTCTACTATTCTCCTGCAGGAGCTAATCTTTATTGAAGTAATTGAGAGCTTGGATTTTCCTTTAAATCCTAGGCCCTCCAGCCTTTTTAAGATTCTGGGCCATTGGTTGTGGTATAAAAATATGATAAATTTAAAATAATTTATTTGTTATCCTTACCAGTGGCCCAAATGGGCATGGCCCTCCCATGAGTGGGCATTCATACCTCCCCGTTGATTATAACATTTAGCAGGCAATATAGAATGAATGAGGATTGGCGCCAATTTTGGTACCTTCCTGGTTACTGCGCATGACAGTGAACAAAAGTATGGAGGGCCATATAGGACTTAATTTTTTCGGTTTTGTATGCAAATTTTTCGGATTGGGGGGGAGGGGGGGAGGTCAAAATTTGCGTTTGGCCCTGGATTTTATCGAGTTTGAACCAGCTAGTGTGGGCCATTGGTAAGTATAAAAAATATACAAATTATTTTAAATTTATCATTTTCTGAACCAGTGGGCTGATTTGAACCAAATTTGGTATGTGATATTACCAAGTCATAAGAACTGATTCATGCGAAAAAAAATTTTTTCTTGCTTCCCCGTGGAAACCATAGGACATGAAAATCAAAATATTTTCAAACACCCACATTTCCAAAACCGGTCGGAACAGTGAACTGTTATTTGGTTTGAAGCATTCTTAGGATCAGTAGAATCAATGGTAAACAAAAATTGCCATAGTTGCATCACAATGTATTTTTAGGAGGGGTAAAAAAGTGCTGAGTCAGCATATTTTCACAAAAAATTTCTTCTCCAGAATCACTGGTCAGAATATTTTGATATTTGGTATAGAGCATCCACAGGGTGTTCATATACAAGTTTGTTAAAATCGTAAGACCAATTTTTTGGTCCAAGGCATAATTTTGTCCCATTTTATCTATTATAACATGTCTATACACAGGGCATTGATGATAAAATAATAATAATAATATAATAAAATCAAATCCGTGGGTTAATATTTGGGCCCCTTATTTTAACTTTGTGCAATATATGGAAATCTGGGGTACATTGTTTGTCCAGCTAACTCTTCTCACAGTTTTCAAGCTAGGACTTTTTTATTTCACAGGATGTTTGTACATATACCAGAGGTGTGCATGTCGTACGAGAACCGCGACAAATCAGCAGCTAGCCAAAGTGTTATTATTGTCAGGATTTTGATTTGCTTCAATATTTCACAAAATTACAGGTTGTTGAACTTGGTAAATTTTTTGTTGTATGTGGTAGACTTTGCAGGGACATCATATGTGTCTTACAAACACTGTTAATGTATGAGTAACAAATCACAATTTGCTCTTCAACCTCCTGTGTCTATGTGCTGTGCGGGGCTTGCTTCCATCTAATTACCTTTAGGTTAGGTTTGTTTGTCTCATCTGGTCTCTGATAGTCTTTTAGTCAATGGACCCACTTGCCAGATGTTGGTTTCTGTTCCCACTGGTGGTAAGTGATTGTCTTATTGTTATGTTCTTATTGCCTTATCATATTATATGTTGTCACATAATGTGTTTGTGGGTCAATTATAATTTTGTCTTTTCCTGGCTTTTTGTGATTTTTGTATCACTTTGTCCCTGCCACACGTGTAACCTTGCTTATCTGCTTGTATTTTTTATGTTTCTGTATCCAAGATGCCTCATGTTACTACCTTTGATAGATGCAAGCTACAGAAATATGTCATTGACAACCACATGGACTGTATTTCCTGCAGTTGATGCTGTCCTGATTTTTATTGCACCATTTGTGGTGTCTGAACAAAAAGATGTGGTCCCAAGTGAAGCCCATTCTCTAATCGAATTCCAAAAAGGATCACAAAGTGCTGCCAGTTCCTCTGGCAACACCTCCTCCTTTTATTGATCGTATTGTTGTTGATAACAGTTTTGTCATTACTGGTCAGGATGCTGTTGCAGTTTTTTGTCATCAGTGGATCTTTCACAGGAATTCAGGTGTTAGGGCAACCCTTGAGATAATAATAAAAAATAGTACTGCTGGATCAGAGCTAGTAGGGTCTACTGGTTTCTTTGAATGGCTCTTGATTCATGTCTAATTGTATGATCGGTTCCATGGTACTATCTACGGTAGGCTTGACATCCACAGATGTCAGTCATTCCGGGTCCACTACTGTCACTATGACATCAGGGACAACCGGGTTTGAGAGCCTACCCTGCATCTCAGATCAGAGTCTACAGACTCTTAATGTGAGCATTGGGTTTGGTTAGAGCGCAACATATGGGTAGTGCTTGCTATACGAATTCTGTTACCTCTTTTAGCAGCACCTTTCTATCAAGCTCACATACTGAGGTTTAAAATTGTTTTCAGTTCATGTAAGCCATTCAGCAGGTAGGTTTTCTCATATTTCGAGCTCTCAGCAACCTCAATACTCTGTAGGCCATCAGCCTCTTGTAAATTATCCATCCGAGGCACTTTCTTTTGGACACATTAATATGCAAAGCTTACAGAGGGTACAGATAAGCAGTCATCTCGCTCCTAATCCTGGCTCTTCCCCTGAATCTTGCCCTTTTCTTTCAGCGGAATCTCATATACCTGATGCATCATTGTTGCCATCATGTGCCAGGTCAACAAGATAGTGTCGTTCATGATACCACATCACATTTTACTGGTTCTGATTGGTATCCTGGTAGAGCAGCATGAATGATTTGTCACAATTCATTCAGCATAATCTGTTGAACTACAGGAGGGATTATGGACCCTCTGAATCCATTGATAGATCTGTATGTTTACTTAGTGATACTCCTATGGAATGAGATAGTGCTGCTGGATGCAATCCTATCCATATCGGCTCTGCTGTAGGCTTTTTACATCCCAAGATGTCATTCATTCAGGGTCCTTAACTGGAGTTTTGGCTTCAGTGATCGCTGAGAATAAGAGCCTAACAACCCCGGGACAGAATCTAAGGACAATCTCCTTCCCTGCATAGCCGCTGCCAACCCATACAGCCCACATACTGAGGTTAATAGTTGCACGTATATATAGGAAAACCAGTCTGCAGGTAGGGTGGTAAGTTCTACTGGCTTTCATCAACCTCAGTACGACTTATGTTATATTGATATTCTAGGTGAAATTCTATTGTTTAACCCTTCTTTTCTATCTAAAAGATGTGTGTTTGGTTACTGTCATGTCATATGATAAACAGAATATTAGAGCTGTGTCGGTGTTGAAATTTGACTTCAATGTCGATTTTCGATTTTTTTGGAGAAAAAACCTTGATGTCAATGTTGATGTCGATGTTAATAACACATGTGCCTCATTCAGTCTTTCGAGTTTGAAAATCGTGCGCGAGTGAGGTTTTAGTAACTTTTAGCGCTGTTTTGAGAAAAGTGGGCCTCGTTTCAAGTCCATAAAAACACTTTTTTGTAAAATATTAAAAAAAAACACAGTACCTTTATGATCGTCAGACCTTAATCTAATAATCTATGCATGTCATGATGTGGACTGAATATTCTATCAATCAACGTGATGAAATTAAGAGCCTTTAAATCCACAATGTTAGTTTAGGTTTCATGTGTAAACATCTAATTAACACAAGAGCCCGTGCTGAATATGCATACTCGATTGACAGTTGAGTGTTCCTGCTGCAAACTCTTGAAACAAAAGTCCAGTAATTGAACAGAAAACGGCACACAGATTGGAAGATTATCGGGACTGAGGGATTTGCACAATTAGCAGCAGGGACACTCGACTATCAATCAAGTGTGCGTATTGACTATTGACCATGCGCTCTTGTGTTAATTAGATGTCTATTATGAATTATGAAAATATTGAGAGAAAAAATTGTAACTTGCTGACTTTCTTTTATGTGAGTGGCAAGTCTCTCCATGTTGCAAATGCACAACAGAAACAGAAAATTGCATTATGGGTATAACATCGATTTCGCGATTTTTTAAAAATTGCTTCGGTTCGATTTTCTGTGTTCTTATACACCGAAAATCGCACCAAAAAAACTGACACCGAGACAGCTCTACAGAATATGAAACCCATGATTTGGTCACTCAGTATTTATGAACTTGTCCCATTTCATTCAGCATAATCTGTTGAACTACAGGAGGGATTATGGACCCTCTAATTCCATTGATAAATCTGCATGTTTACTTAGTGATACTCCTATGGAATGAGATAGTGCTGCTGGGTGCAATTCTATTCATATAGGCTCTGCAGACCTATCCAGGGTAGACTTTTTACATCCCAGGATGTCATTCATTCAGGGTCCTCAACTGGAGTTTTGGCTTCAAGGATCGCTGAGAATAAGAGCCTAACAACCCCAAGACAGAGTCTTAAGGACAATCACCTTCCGTGCATAGCAGCTGCAAGCCCATACAGCCCACATACTTAGGTTAATAATCGCATGTATATATAGGAAAGCCTGTCTGCAGTAGGATGGTAGGTTCTACTGGCTTTCATCAACCTCAATATGACTACTGTTATATTGTTGTTCTAGGTGAAATTCTATTCTTTAACCCTTCTTTTCTATCCAAAAGACGTGTTTTTGGAAACTGTGGTGTCATATGATAAACAGAATATGAAATTTGTGATTTGGTCACTCGATATTTATTAAACTTGTCTACAAATTTTTTGTTTTGCCGAGCTTCTGGCTCTTCCTCTGAATCTTGCCCTTCTCTTTCAGCGGAATCTCATGTACGTGATGCTTCATTGTTGCCATCATATGTCAAGTCGATGAGATAGTGTCGCTCATGATACCACATCAGATTTTACTGGTTCTGATTGGTATCCTGGTAGAGCAGTATGAATGATTTGTCACAATTTATTCAGCATAATCTTTTGAACTACTGGAGCTATTAAGGACCTTCTGATTCCATGGATAGATCTGTATGTTTACTTATTGATACTCCTATGGAATGAGATAGTGCTGCTGGGTGCAATCCTATCCATATCCGCTCTGCTGCCCTATCCAGGGTAGGCTTTTTACATCCCAGGATGTCATTCACTCAGGGTCCTCAACTGGAGTTTTGGCTTCAGTGATCACTGAGAATAAGAGCCTAACAACCCCGGGACAGAGTCTAAGGACAATCTCCTTCCATGCATAGCGGCTGCCAACCCATACAGCCCTTATACTGAGGTTAATAATTGCACATATATATAGGAAAGCCAGTCTGCAGGTAGAGTGGTAGGTTCTTCTGGCTTTCATCAACCTCAGTACGATTTATATGTTTTGTTGATGTTCTCTGTGAAATTCTTTTCTTTATCCCTTTTTTCTATCTAAAAGATGTGTTTTTGCTTACTGTGGTGTCATATGATAAACAGAATATGAAACTCATGATTTGGTCAATCAGTATTTATGAAACTTGTCACATTTCATTCAGCATAATCTGTTGATCTACAGGACCCTCTGATTCCATTGATATGGACCCTCTGATTCCATTGATAGATCTGTATGTTTACTTATTGATACTCCTATGGCACAAGATTGTGCTGCTGGGTGCAATCCGATTCAAATGGGCTCTGCAGAACTACCCAGGGAAGGCTTTTTACATCCCAGGATGTCATTCATTCAGGGTCCTTAACTGGAGTTTTGGCTTCGAGGATCACTGAGAATAAGAGCCTAACAACCCTGGGACAGAGTCTAAGGTCAATCTCCTTCCGCGCACAGCTGCCAACCCATACCACCCACACACAGAGGTTAATAATCACATGTATATATAGGAAAGCCAGTCTGCAGGTAGGGTGGTAGGTTCTACTGGCTTTCATCAACCTCAGTATGACTAATGTTATATTGACGTTCTAGGTGAAATTCTATTCTTTAACCCTTCTTTTCTATCTAAAAGATGTGTTTTTGGTAACTGTGGTGTCATATGATAAACAGAATATGAAATATGTTTTTTGGTCACTCGGTATTTATGAAACTTGTCTACAAATTTTCTGTTTTGCCTCGCCAGGGGCTCGGCAAAACAGAAATTTCTTTGACTTGTTTCATAAATATAGAGTGACAAAAACACTCATTCCATACCCTGTATATATGTGTTGTGTTGTGTTTTGTTAAGTTATGTTATATTCTATGTTTAACATATTCATTCACCAGTTATGTTTTTATTTTCATTCTCACTCTGAAAATGACAATCATCCGATCTTGAAAGTTACCCCCTGCCATGCTATTACCCTAACTTTTAGTAAATCTAATGTTTAGCAATATATATACCTGCCTCCTATTATTCATTCAGCACTTGTGTTAGTTTGCGTAATTACTAAGAAGTTATAATATTTTTATACTGTACCAATGACCTAGACTTAGCTGGTGCAAACTCCATTAAATTCAGGGCCAAACACAAATTTTGCCCCCCCCCCCCCCATCCCCAAAATTTGCATCAAAAACCGAAAATAAGATGTCCTGGTAGGTCCTCCATACTATTACTCCACTGCGCATGCGCAGTGTCAAGGAGGTCTCGAAATTGGCGCAAAAATGTCATTCTTTGTTTGGCCCTGAAATCAGTGTCACCTCAATGATATTTGTGCTGTAAATCTCAGTTTTAGTGATGCCAGACACAAAATTATGAGAGAAATGGTGGATATGAAGAGGATATAGGATGAGGAGAGGAAAAACAGTGGTTTCAGATGTTCAGGGCTGTAACTTATAATTATTTTACGAAATTATTTCATGTTGCCTATTTTCGAGGCATGGCCCTGTTGTTGTCATTCTTGCTATGAATGTTCCATTGTTTGATCAGTGTTTCCTCTCTCCCTTTCCTTCATTCCCCCTTAGCTATTCTCCCATGCTTTTGGCTTATTTTTTGTAATGTTTATTACTAAAATTTCTTGGGAGTTTGGGCTTAGAAACAGAATTATTTTCTGTTTTTTCCCCATGTTTACATCCCCACCTTTGGGTGTTTAGGCGTTTTGGTCTGCATCTACCATCTGATGCTCTGCAGTTTTATTCTGGGGAAGGCTCTGTTTAGCATCAGATAGTGTTTAAATTAGTCACTGATTTCGGGCCATGGTTACCAGTGCCTGGAGTCATGTTTCTGGTTTGTTTACACTTTTTGTTTACGTTGACAACAGTTACTTCTGATAGTGATTTCTTGTCTTCTACCTAGTTTAATTCATAGTAAGATACATTAATATTGTCCATAAGAGTTTCATTAATTTTTCAAAATGATTTAAAATTTTTGTCCACTCTTTGATCCATTTGGGCTCAGGGTTCCCTTTGGAAACTTGGGCTCTTCTGAAAAAAATTTTTCAAAATTTTTTTCTTTTTGAATTATTTTTTCGTATTATTATAATGGATTATTATATTTTGTATCTTTGTTTTCAAGGCTTATTACGGGTACTATGACTGTTTATTTTCACAATGAAAGATTATTGCTCTAATTGTAAGGGAAGGAAATCTTCCTCTGATTCTCAAGATTTCTGTATTAATTGTAGTCAATGTACTCACACTAATCCTTGTTCAGTGTGTATCAATTGGGATGACAAAAATTGGACACGTGTGTCACAGTATGTTGTTAGCAGGGAGAGGACCATGCCGGTCCTCTCGCCGCAGGGTCACTCAAGTTTTTCACTCTCTTTTTCAGAGGAATAAGAACAGGGTGATGTTTCTGTGATGTCGTCTACAAGTGCGCGTCTGTCGTCACAATCAAGAGAAGAGCTAGTGGCTAAAGTGCTCATGGATATACGGCAATTGCCTAAGAGGCCCCAAGTAGGGTCGACAGCATTGGCGTCTACATCCCCTAGCTCGCCCGGTGTCGCGTCCATTCACCGAATGGGTTAGCACCCGGGTTCGTCCGTTGCGGTCCAGGAAGGAAATACGGGTGTTGCGAGCACTATAAACTTACCACAGGCACACCCAGTGACGATGGAGCTTAAGATAGGACGGAAGAAGCCATTGGGTTCGGTTCCTAGCTCGTCCAGCTCCGCACGGGCTGTGAGCGAGAGAGGTCCCTCTCTCGTACAACAACATCGCGGTCCGGATGTTGTGGTACATAACGTTCCTCAGTCAGAACTTACGTCTACCCCTCGGAACACTCTGGTGTATAGACAGTCCGGTGAGACTGTATCATTGGCTTTTTCATCCTCACGACAGCGCACTCGACTGCGCCTTGACTACCTGACTGCCGATATCCAGCCAGCATCGCCGTCCAGAGATTCCTCGACAGCCAGGTCACGCCATCCGGTAGCCAAGGGTACGAGGCCTTCTTCCGGACGTTTGCATAAAAGAAGTATGCAGGAGACAACGTCCCCGAATCCCGTAAGACAGCAGCTCCACAGGCCTCGTTAACGGACGTGCTATCGCAGATAGCACAGATCATAGCAGCATCCCAGCAGCCGGCAGAAGCTCTGTCGGAGCAAGTATTATCTGATGATGCTGGGTCGGTTCGTTCCACAGCTGGATCTGGAGCGGAAGACCGAGACGTTCATGAGGTCCGTCAGGATGGAGAAAGGGATGCTGACGAGTTGGAATTCTCCCTTTTGGAACAACATAAAATCGCCATTGAGTTAATCCGGCATTTCCTTCCTGGAGTTGTTCCAGCGGACCAGGATGCTGCTCAGCCAGATAGGAGGCTTATAGCGCCACTGGACACCGAATTTTTCAATCGGTTTAGGGACTCCGTCGCTGAGTTTCCGTCTCAGTCCAGGAATGTCTCACGGACATTCAAGCTTTTGAACAACGCTACCAGTAAACTTGCTTCCAAAACAGGCAAGTCAGCCTTCCTTTTGACTAATGCTCTTAATCTGCCTTTCATTAATTCAAGAAATAGGTTTGAAACGGCATGACAGGGCGTCGAGATAGTTCCTCTGTGTCTAGACGACCAGGCTGAAGACCTTGAATTATCCATGCCGTCGTCTATGTCTATTCAAAGCTCTATGTTGGAAACGACAATTTCGTCTAATAGAGCAAATTTAGACGAACTTTCGTACCCAGATCACCTTACCAGAGCGTTGTCATTTCGCCTTGAAGGACAAGAATTTCAGGACGTACAAACTTCCTTGAGAGATCTGTCAAGGGCTATTGCCTTTTCCACGTATAACTCCGCCCTTTCAGTGGCTAATCTGGAGTTGGTTAGACATGATGGAGCCGATAGTAAAGTGAAAAACTCTCTCAGAGGTCACTCCAGTCTCCGGAGAACTTCTCTTTGACGGCAAGCTTTCTGCTATTTATGATCAATTAACTAAGAAAGCTTCAGACTCTCTGCTATTTAAGTCCCTTCTGGGACAGGTACATCCAGGGGAAGTTCCTATAGAGGTGCGTACGCGTCCTCTAGGCCTTATTCTAGAGACTGTCAAGGCAGCGACTCTAGTAGCTGTAACGTAATAACAGGTCAGACGCCTCTAGGTTGACGACGCGAGGTACGGGCTGTGGAGGACGTGGTTTCTCCTTCCGCAAGCCTCGCAGGTCCAGGAGGTGATGGTCTAAACCTCTGTCGCATTCCAGTGGGCGGAAGTTTGTCAAGTTTCTTAGTAAATTGGGAATTAATTACGGAGGACCCTTGAGTTCGAAGGGTAATAGCGGAAGGACTGAAACTGCCCTTCAAAGGAAAACCTCCATTAACTCGAAGTCCAAGATGGACTCAACTTCCGTCAAATCTACAAAAAAGAGATGCACTTCTTTCAGAAGTCCAGTTTCTCTTACTGAAGAACGCGATAGAGGTCATAGTAAACCAGGAATCTCCAGGTTTCTACAGCCATCTTTTTCTGGCTCCGAAACCAGATGGCTGGTTCCTTCCAGTCATTGATCTGAGCTGGATAAACAAGCTGATCGTGGTTCCAAAATTTTATATGGAGACCATTCGATCGGTCAGAGCGAGCATTCGAGTGAACGACTATGCCGCGAACATAGATCTCAAGGATGCATACTTTCACGTCATGGTACATCCGGCATTCAGAAAGTATCTTCGTTTCACTATCCTAGGTGTCGTATATCAGTTCCGTGCGATGTGCTTTGGTCTGAATCTAGCGCCCTGGGCTTTCACTCGGATAATGAACTTGGTAATGACTTACTTCTGAGCTCATTCGTCTGCGGTAACGTCGGCCTACCTGGACGATATTCTTCAAAGGTACGGCAACAAGTTAACGCTTCAGAACGATGTGCAGAATCTGCTTCTATTGCTCCAACGTCTCGGTATCATAGTAAACGAGCAGAAGTCGGATCTGGTGCCATCCAAGTCATTCACCCACCTGGGGATGAGCTTCGAGATGCACAACAATCTCATTCATCTGCCGTTAACCAGAGCGAAGTTAGTCAATTGTTACGCTCATTATTGTCTAAACTCAGAGAAGGTTACAGCGAGAGAATTCATGAGACTGATAGGTCTGTGCGGAGCGGCCGCGGATCTCATTCAAATGGGGCGGCTACGCACTCATCCTCTCCAAATCTTTCTGACTCAGAATTGGAAGGCGAAGACTCATTCGCTTGATACAGACATCCTCTTGTCAAGCCAAGTGAAACAAGATATTCAGACTTGGGCAGATATTCAGTGGTTAACTCAGGGAGTTCCATTGCAATTGCCGGATCCGAGTTTTACTATTATGACGGATGCCAGTCAAACAGGTTGGGGCGCGACACTATGCCTTTCGGATTCGAGGTGCCAGGGTCTTTGGGATCCACAGTTTTTGAGCAAGCACATAAATATCAAAGAAATGATGTCAATTTGGCTTGCGTTGCATCATTGAATGGACGTTATTCAGAATGCACACGTCCAAGTTCTATCCGACAATACGACGGTAGTAGCATATATTCGGAATCAGGGAGGCACTCATTCCATTCCGTTGTTCAAGCTAACGGAAAGAATCCTTCTGTTTGTATTGGAACATCAGGTTCTACTATCGGTCTGTCATATTCCGTGTCGTCTGAATGTGTTAGCAGACTCCCTTTCATTGAGGGGTCGCCTGTTGCCGTCGGAGTGGACTCTCAACAAACAGGTTTTCAATCAGATTTGCTACCAATGGGAGCAGCCAATGATAGATTTGTTTGCGACTCATCTCAACAATCAGTTGCAGACATATGTGTCCCCATGTCTGGTCCCTCGAGCGTTTGCAGTAGACGTTCTATCGATCTCGGACGGGGTAAAAGGATATGCATACCCTCCAGCTCCGTTGATTCAGCAGATGTTGCTCAAGATAAAGCACCAGTGCAAGATTCTGTTGGTAGCATCTTTGTCTCCACAGAGACCATGGATAAATCTACTCAAGTGTCTGTTGTGGGACATGCCACGGAAGCTTCCTCCATGGGAGGATCTTCTGTCGCAGGGGAAATCACACACTCTTCACCACAATTCGCAAGGTCTCAACCTTCACGTATTTCCGTTGTGCGGTCCTTCTTGCACAGTAAACGTTTTACAGGATGAGCAGTGGACGCGATTTCTAACTGCAGGAGGACATCCTCTTTGCTAAATTATGCTGCAAAATGGAAGGTGTTTCGTCGGTGGTGTTGGGATCACTCTGTGGATATATATGATCCCTCCATTCCTGACATTGCAAATTTTCTGGTCTATTTGTTTGATGAGATCAAACTACAGCCTATTACTATCAAGGGTTATAGGTCTATGTTATCTGATACCTATGCACACCATGATACATTAATGATTGGATCTAATGTCTCTTTATCTAAATTAGTAAGAAACTTTTCGATAAATAGACCTAGAACCCTTAGATTAATTCCGAAGTGGAGTTTAGCATGGGTTCTTCTTAAGCTAAAGGAAGCACCTTTTGAGCCGCTTGACACAGTGGACTTTAAATTCTTAACATATAAGACAGCTTTTCTCTTAGCCTTCTCTTCTGCTAGAAGAGTTAGCGAGCTTCATGCTTTATCTGTGGATGATTCTCACAATCGTAGTGTCGGTAATACTATTACCTTTACTACTAATGTTGGATTTTGGGCTAAGAATCAGGCTCCTAATAAGTATCCTGAACCTATTGTTGTTAAGGCCCTTCTGTCTTCTGACGGGTGTAGGCCTTTACTCTGTCCTGTTAGAGCAATATGTATTTATAAACGTAGGTCTGAGTTCATTAGAAAGGGACGTAAGCATTTCTTTTTGTCTTTGATGCCTAATAGAAAGGACATTATGGTTCATTCTATTGCTAGATGGTTTCAATTAACTATACGTACTGCCTATGAAAAGTTATCTTCATCTCAGCAGTCTGCTCTTAAGATTTCGGCTCATGAAGTAAGAGCTCTATCAGCATCTTGGGCTTATGCTAATAGTGTTGCTATTACAGATTTAATGAAGGCTGCATATTGGTCTCAGCCTTCCACTTTCACAAATTTTTATCTTAGAAATATTGAGTCCATTTCTGGAGATCTTCATTGTTTAGGTCTGTTATCAGTTACTCAGAATATCGTCCACTAAACAGTTGCAACTATAGTTATACAGGCTTTCTGTTTCGGCAGTGACTCTGTCCTGCTGCCCTCTTTGCTCTGGGGTATTTGACCCAGGGGAAGGGGGGGGGAGGGTGTTCCCTTAGGTCACCTGCTTTATAGTGAACAGCAAAGGAATACCTCCTGAAGAGTTAGTAATTCCGAGTCGGTACCGGGATGGTTTTAAAGTGTAAAGCTAATGTTTACTCATGTCATGTAATATTTTTAGTCGAGTTGTGACGAAGTCAAACTCGACTTATAGTTTGGTGAATGGCGGGCGGGCGTCCGGGCAGGCGGGCGGGCTTCGTAAACAATTGGTTTCCGGATGATAACTTGATAGTGGTTCAACTCACATTCATTAAACTTCATACGTAGGTTGGTCTTGGTGGGAGGAAGAACCCTATTGATTT